>JABSTQ010010267.1:1200000-1626387 GCA_013358835.2 Ixodes persulcatus
GGCAAACACAAGCAAAAAGGAAATTCGTGACCAATTTGAGTGATCTATTGAATAGGTGTTGTCATGTTTTGAAGGTGCAGAGGCAGTTGCGTATACATTTTTTAAAGTCAATGTGCATTGTATGTGTGCTCATTTTTAAACTCTCGGAGCAAGCGTGTGCTACCCTGAATTATATTTACCTTGTTTAGCCCTTCGCACTGTATATATTTGACACCACTGTCCTGTGTAAGCACTCGATTACTTGTCTTTATATATGTTACATTGTTCATTCACTCATATGTTGTGTTTCTTCTGCGGATGTAAAGGGGAGGCGGGGGCTTCGTCAAGTAGCGACATGCTGCTTTTTTGCCCTGCCTTCCCCTCTCAGATGGAGAGGAAATAAAATTGATTGATTGATTGATTGATTGATTGATTGATTGATTGATTGATTGATTGATTGATTGATTGATTGATTGATTGATTGATTGATTGATTGATTGATTGATTGAACTAAAAACGACAAGAGCATCCATGTAAAAGTCAAAACGTTTTTGAGCGGTACATTTAAGAAAAACTCAATTAGTCTTATTATTGAAATGACTGTAATTATAAGAATAACAAATTATAAAAGTAAACTTAATATAGAAATATTAGTTTTATCATTTCCATCATTTCTATAATAAAAATTATAGAAATAACAAATTTTAGAAATTTATAGAAATAACAAATAGAAACAACCATTAAAACAAACTTATTATAGAAATAATAAGTAACATTATATTTATGAGAAAAATAAATAATAATAGAAATAATAGAAATAACACGGCGTCAAGTGCAGGTGAGCTGGTTAAATTTCACGATCTCGAACAGACGAGACTAGAGGAACAAAAACTGTTTGTGTGTGTGTGTTGTTCACTTTTTTGTTTCCAGTCTATGCTGTTCGAGGTGTTGAATGTCTTATGATATTGATGGAATCTGCCATCTTCCGGTTAGCAGAAATTATGAATAGACCAAGAATCATCCTTAAAATAGTATTAAAGCGCAAGCTCTATTCTATCCTCGTTCCCTCTCATTGCAGTTTAGTAGGAGGAAGCTAGTCAAAAGGCATCTATGTACTAAATACTTGTACTACAGTAACGAGCAGTGCGGTCACCTACCGATGTTTCATGCATCGTTACACTATCGCCCACAAGTAATATTTTGTCCAATATTTTCTTCTTACAGCAGAACCATCTCTCACGCAAAAGTTGGCAATCTACGTGTCTCACAAGATAAAGTCACAGCCTGAATGCATGCCTGATGATGATACCAACAGGACATCAGTTTCCGTCATACGCATCACCTGCAGCCAAGAGCACGCAGGGCTAAAAGGGATATCTCATCAAATTTCACAGCTACTAAACACCAACCCAGAAACACTGTCAGTTATCAATAGCTCCAACACGATACGCAAATTCAAAACGGTACCAAAAGATTATCTCGTCACGTATAATTATAATGGAGGTTAGTGTTGACCCGTTTTATCAGCAGAATTTCATGAAGAAGAAAAAAATACGTTCCAGCGACACGTTCCAAAGCTACAGTTTAAACTCACATACAAAGTATATATATAAGCCCATCGGGACCCACGCACGTGAAGTCTTGCTGTCACGTGACATCATAACGTTGCCTGACACAATGACGTCGTGTGATGTCATAGTCACGTGACCGCATAACGTCACTGTACCTCATACAAACACACACACAGCAGGTGCCCAGTCATTCCCATTACATTTTGTGCGTCCCGGTTTCGATCAACATATTCAAACAAATCTTTGTTTGCTACGTTTTTAAGGTCAGTGTAGTTTTCACTGCTTTGCTGATTGGTCGATATGGTCATGACATACGTCACAGCCACATGACCTCGCACGAGAATTTCAAACAAAGTAATACGCTCACGAGAAACGTGACGTCACGCGTGGAATGAAAGTGTTTAAAAAACATGACATGTAATGCGCATTAAAGGTCGCCTCATGTCTCAAATGATTTAACTTTACAGACCGTTTTGTCGTGGGTAGCACCGGATGGATGGATGGATGATGGATGGATGAATACGGCTGAGCCCTTTGGATCGGGCGGTAGCTTACGCCACCTAGCCATTTTGTCTTACCCTTTAAGCTTAGAATATTTAAATGTGAAAACTATATTCACTTTGTACTGAAAAGAAAGTGAGGCTATAAATCACCCTTGCCATCAGTTAATAAGAAACTGTCTAGTTTTCTCTCGCTTTCTGCCACCATTCACCTAATCTTTGCTTGGTAATCTCTACTGTCTTGAAATCCACTTTTCCTTCGCTGCCTCTAAAACCCAATGACTTTATTAAATCTATGTTGTCTTCGGTATGCATAGGGTGAAGCCCTTCACAGTAGAGTATCAAGTGCTCAGCCGTCTCGTCCTCCTCTCCACAAGCAGCGCACACTGTGTCCATTTCCTGGTACTTCGCTCTGTATGTTCTGGTTCGCAAAACACCTCTCCTTGCCTCAAACAACAACGAGCTTCCCCTAGAATTGTCATAAATGCTTTCTTTGGCAATAACTGTTTTGTTTAATCTAGAGCCTTCCAGAGCCTGCTTTGTCTGCATTCCTGCTAGCCACCGATCTCTTTCTGTGGCCTTAACTTTCTTCTTAACTGAGACCTGCTCTTCCGTAACCCCACTATAGCCTAAAAACTTTCCTATTAATTTCCTAGTGCGCTGTCTCCATTTTGTGTCTATACTCCTCATGTATAAATAGCTGAAAACCTTTCGTGCCCATTGCTCCCCACCCATTTGCCTCAACCGATCCTCAAATTCTATCTTGCTCACAGCTTCCCTGCCCTCAAATGACGCCCATCGCATGTCTCCTTGTACTCCCTGGTTTGGTGTTTTGCAATGTGCCCCCAAAGCCAGCCTACCTACTCCACGCTGTTTTATTTCTAGTCTCGCATGCACTTCGGATTTCATGCATAGCACTGCGTTTCCAAAAGTCAAGCCAGGCACCATGACCCCTTTCCAAATCTCTCTCACCACCTCATACCTGTTGTAATTCCAAAGTGCTCTATTTTTCATTACAGCCGCATTTCTGTTGTCCTTACCTATTATATACTTTTCATGCTCACTGAGATATTCTGCACCATCACATATCCATACTCCTAGATACTTGTATTTACTAGCTCTCTCAACTGTAATATTCTGTATCTTCAGTCTCTCAACATCATCATTGTTAAAAATCATGACTGCTGATTTTTCACTACTGAATTCTAAACCTAATTCCTCTCCTTCCCTACCACAGATGCTCATTAATTCCTGCAAATCTATCCTGTTGTTAGCCATTAGTACGATATCATCCGCATAAATCATTCCCGGTAAGGATTGCTGAATTTTTTGGCCTAGTTTACTGTACGAAAGGTCGAATCCAAGCCCACTCTTCTCTAGTCTATCCTCCAATCCTCTCAGATACAACATAAACAGCAAAGGCGATAACGGGCACCCCTGCCTAAGGCCTCGTCCTATCTCTATTTTCCCCGTTGCCTTTCCTTCCCATGTTATAATCACCTTATTGTCTTTGTAAATGTTCCTTAATATTGCTGTTAGTCCTTCATCTAGGTTTAAGCTCTCCACTATGTCCCACAAAGTTTTTTTGGTTCACATTGTCATAGGCACCCTTGATATCCAGAAATGCCAGCCAGAGCTGTCTGTTTTCTTTTTGCGCTATTTCTATACACTGTGTTAGAGAAAATATATTGTCCTCCAACCTTCTTTGTTTCCGAAACCCGTTCTGTAACTCGCCCAGTATGCCCTCGCAATCTACCCATTCCTCCAGTCTGTTCTTTATAATCTGCATTACCAACCTGTAAATAGCTGGTGTCACGGTTATGGGACGATAATTCCTAATGTCAGACTTATCTCCCTTTCCCTTATATATCATACTCATCCTACTAAGCCTCCTTTCATCTGGAATATTTCCTTTTGTTACTATAGTTCTCACTACCTCCCTTAGTTTTGCCTTAGATTTAGGACCCAAATTCTTCACCAGCTTGATTGGGATACCATCTGTGCCTGTCGACATGCCACTAGGGACTCTTCGTTCCGCCTTTTCCCATTCTCTTTGTCCAAAATCCGCGATGTCAAAAGCTGGACTGATACTTCCTTCGGTTCTCCTATCTTCCACCTGTACCCGTTCCCGAAATTTCTCCTCCATCACTGCTCCTATATATCGTATCGCATCATCTCCCTCTAATTGATCTCCCTGACGCGAGAGTATGAACCTCTGTCTAGCTTGCGTCGTTTCACCGAGTGAGTTCAAGTGCTCCCAAAACTTCTTGGCTGCGTTTCTATCTTTCTTGCTTGCATTACTCATCCATTCTTCACCCTTTCTCTGAATTTTCGCATTGATCAAACTGGATGCCTCTCGGCGACATGTTATAAAAGTGTCCCATCTTCTTTTTACTTCCGTTTCCGACTCCCCACTACGCTTGGAATGCCTGTGTTCTCTAGAGGCTTCCTGACGTTTTTTGTATCGCTTGCTTCACTTCTTTGTCCCACCAGCTTTTTGGTCTATGTCCTTGCTTCCCCTTTCGTTTACTCTGAACTTTGTCTAGTTCCAGAAAGAAAAGCCCAGTTAGGCTCTCATAGGTCCAATCTGTATACCGTTGCCCTGAAACTGCTTTCTCTATTCTTTCAGCAACTATTTCCAGCTCTTTGTTGCTGCAGAAAGTGTGCTTTGAATTATGTTGTCTAGTTTCAGCATTTACTTCTCTGGCAAAATTCAGCTTAATACGTTTGTGATCACTACCAAGACTTTTGGAACCTTCTTCATATATTTTCATTACTTGTAACTTATCATATATTTTGTGTGACATAAGTACGTAATCTATAGGCCTCCTGCCTTGCCCAGGAGGCGCTGCGGAAAACCCGTCTGGCAGCGCCCCCTACGATTCGTTTATAGGTATTGGGTAGTACAAATGTGCGCATTCCAATTTTCGCGCGTGCAAGCTTAGCCGGCGGTATGAATTCCTTCCGTGCGATTGTCTTACGGCAAGGAATCGAGCCCAGCTTTTGTTCCTCAACACTTCGCAAAGAAAATAAACTCAGCGATGCAAGCTACGTCTATGTTGTACAAGAAGCCTCAAATCTGGTGTCGGCGTGCTGTCACTCGCAAAGACAGCGAGCTTCTTATGATATCGAGCTTGAGGTGAGCATTAAGGCTGGTTCAGACAGTTGCGTTTGACTGCGTTGCGGCAACGAGAAACCAGGACATCCCTGCTGCTTATATCACGAGCCAAGATGATTCCTTGAATTGGATTCCACGCTTCATACGAAGCACAGATGTGCCGGTGACTCGCTTTATGTTCTCGACGCAACGCAGTCAAACGCAACTGTCTGAACCAGGAAAAACTCCCAAACTGCAGCTCCTCCGTACAGCCAAGGCTATAGACGCTTTAAACACGCGCCCGACACGCGCTAGAGTGAGCCGCCATGGCCGACCTTCTCCTGTCTTACCGAGATTCCTAGCCACTGAAGTGGGCGTTGACGAGCCTCCACAACGGCGTATGCTGGGGAGAAGGACGCAGTAGCAGCTAAAGTGGCAATAACCTGTCCTGCTGTGGTAATGATGATGTGAAGCGAACGGAATAAGAGGAAACAAAAACTGAAGGTCGGGTATGGCGGCGCCCATGCACAGCTGCCTGAAAGCGTCTATAGGGAGTATTCACTGGCGGCCATAGCTGTGTGCTCGGCTGCGGAGCGCGTGCTGAACGCGAGCTTCCACAGTTCTTTTGCCACGTGCATTCCGCACCACCAAGATTGTCGGTCTTACCAGCCTATTAATGCGAGCTCGTTCTGAGCATGCGCTCTAAACAGTGACCTCAAATATGGCGGCCAGTGAATACCTCCTATAGACCTTTCCAATGTTTACAAAATCACAGTCCAGCGTGCGATCTTCACAGCCCAGCACGTGCGTGTTCGTCGCTTCGGAAAGCGAGCAAAGCACGCGCCATACGCACGAACGCTCACAATGGCACCGGCCACAAGCTCGTTTTTGGAAAGGTCTATAGACCATATGCAAAAAGAAGCGCCATCTAGTGTATTCATGATCAATGATCAGATTTCCTCCATATTGGGGGGTTCCCGTACCGACGATTTCGCCCGAAAAACAATAGTCCCGGCAAAGTGTAAGTCGCAGAAATAAAATATGATCACCTGCTGCAAGTCCAGTACGAACCCTTCACAGGACGTCTTCGAGAAATACCGTTCATTGACCTGGATGGCCCAGTTCACTGCTTGAGTGACGAGTCTTGCGACCTCGTTGCTGACAATTCCTTTTCCTGAATTTGGCGGCCGTCTTTCTTTTCTTCTTTGATCCGAAACTAACCAGCAACCCATTGAGTGTACAAATAAACTGCCCTAATATCATGAAAACCGAGTTAAATGCAGATGCGCCTCGTCCACAACTGACAAATGTGATAAACCCCCCAATATGGCGGCTCCTAATGGCATGATGATGATAGCTGGCAAGGATTTTGCATATCGCCTATTAGCTGATGACCAACCTTGAAAATGCGCGAAAGCAGACGCAAGCGATCGAGCGTCGACCGGCTGTCTGTCGGCCGAGCACATGATATTGATATTTCTTTATTTAACTCTTGAGGCGACTTTGCTCACCACAAAAGGCCAGTGGCCCGTACTCGTAGGTCTGTGGCGCCATACAAGACATACACACACACACACACACTCGCACACGTAAATAAATAAATAATAATGGAGGAAGGGATGGAGGCAAGCGCGGCATCGAACACAAGAATAATAATACTGCTACATTTTATTTGCAGAGAAGTTTTACCCCGAGTGGCTTGCTCGGCTAGAACAGAAAGGCGAAAGCCCGTACGCTTGTGCGTCTGCTAGCCAACCACCCGGGGCAGGAGAAAAACAAAGGACCGTACGCAGCCTCACGAGCTCTTGCAGCTTTTCTTGCACATCTGCGATGTAAGCTTCACGCAACATAAGATCAGCACATGCTTGTTGCTTTCTCTGGTGCGTTGGTGCGCGCGTGTGCTCGATATATAGACCTTTCCAAAAAAGGGCACTTGGCAGGTTCCATTTTCAGTGTTCGTGCGTATGGCGCGTGATTTGCTCGCTTTCCGAAGCGACGAACGTGCGCGTTCTGGACTGTGATTTAACACGTGTGGACTGTGATTTTTGTAAACAGTGGAAACGTCTATACTTCATTTCCGACGCTACAAGCACGAGCGGCGTGAGCATGTGGCCCTGAACAGTGCTTGCACTGCACGAGCGCGCGCGCTTGACAGACACTGAAAGCCCGCAGCTCGCGCTTGTAGCATCGGCTGCGTCTTAAATCGGATCGCTCCACTCGTGTTCCTGTTCGTCAAATTCGCATGACGCACGTTTCGATGCATGCCACGGCCGCTTGATCGAGTGGCCGTGCCTTAGCAGAACAACGTGGAGGGCGAGAAAAACAATTGTCTCGCTTACTCAGTGCGCTGGGCGGCTATACTTCGTCTCACCTTAGTATGGACTATTGTTAGCCGCGTGTGCTAAAAGCGCGAGCTAGTTGCTTTGAATGAAGCCCCGGCGGCTGCACGACCGCTCGTGCAGCATGTGCTCTAGTCGAGGTAGTCAAGGCTGACCGCTCGCGCTAGCACAGCCTTCGCGGTTAGTCCATGCTAGGGTGAGACGAAGTATAGTATCGTTTCCTTCGCTCGACTTCGCACGGTTTCGATAGGAATCTGTAGACGTTCACTCCAGGGTACTTCCCGTTCTTGACAGTTGACGACGCAACAGTACCGTCGACGGCGACGTTTCGAACGCATCGAGGCCGCGCATGTTGCTCCCTGTTTCGACGTGCTTGGACGAAGGGAAAATTACTAGTTTGGGGCGAGCTTGGGTTCCCGGGGTAACGTTGTGCGGTGACGACTACGGGTTGACACATTTTGAATCGTGACCAAGGGGACGCACAAATAACAGCAGCGCACAGAGGCAAAAAGTCGCCCGAACATGTTTGTTATTGTACGGGGCCGCGGGGCCGCGGCGGCCGCGGGGTCTTGCCGGGCTTGTACTGCTTGTACTACTCAGACGTTTTATTTCCCGCCACCGGATGGCGCCACGATACGTTCAAAGCTGCAGCGCAGGAGGCCTATAGTTGAATCATGTAAATTGCCAGTTTTCCACGTTATGTGCCCGTCACACTTCTGACTGGTATTACATAAAACTAAGTCATGCTTATCCACCAGTTCTAGTAATATGCTTCCAGTTGAGTCCGTATACCCATCCAGACCCTCGATATGGGCATTCATGTCTCCCATAATGATTATTTCAGAGCCTTCCCCTAGCTCACTAATGTCTCTTGATATGCAATCAATCATTTTTCTGTTTTCCTCTTTAGCACCTTTCCCTGTTCATAAGTAAACAACTCCAAGGAGTGTTGATTCCCCAGCGACTTTTCCTTTCAGCCACAAGTGTTCGGCGCACTCCTTTCTGATCCTTTGAAAGTTCATGTTCTTCTTAATAAATGCTCCAATTCCACCTCCCTTCCTCGTTCCCTCCGTTCTGTTGCATTCTTCCCACACATAGGGTTGCAAGGTGGCTGCTCCATGTCTCTGAGATGTGTTTCCACAAACCCATACACCACTAAATCCTCCTTTCTTAGTTGCTCCTCTACCTCTTCCCATTTTAACCTATATCTACCACCCTGCATGTTTATATGTCCAATGTCTGATTTTGGTGTTTGTTTATACCTGTTCTTACGTTTTCTCCTCTTTTTAACCCTGGGTGCCTCTCCTGACTTTGTTGGGTTTTCAGTTACTTCAGTGCCCCCAGGGCCCTCGGTCCCCCCAAAAAAGCAGTCACCGTGAATACTGTAGCGCCATCTAGCGAGCGTCAGGTTCCGCGGCCATGCTGAGGGGTTAGAAACATCGGCGAAAGGGCTCTTCGGTGCGCTGCTCCCGCGTTGGGTATGTTTGTTGGGTGCCCCAAAGTGTTGGGTATCCAACTTTGGCGCGTCTTGTATTCTTCTGTGCCATCGTTGGCGTTTTCAACTCATTGGGAACGTTTCTTGCCCTGCATTATCTCACCCGCCAGAGCGGCGATGTCGAGAAGAGCGGCACCGAACGCGCCACCGTTAGAAATCGGAGGCGAATACTCAAAATATTGTGTCAGTTTACAGCGCTTGAATTTCCTTTCAGGTTTTTTGTCGTTTTAAAAGTGCACCGAAAATATCTTTGGCGTTTCGGGTCGTCCACAACAGCGAAAAATAATGGGAACAAGGACGCACGAAATAAGAACATTGCATGGAACGATCGAAGGCAGCTCCCTCCGGGTTGCAGATGTTAATAAAATTCTGAAGTCAAGATCCCGTGTCGACGAGTTTGTCCTTTGTCTAGAACTGAAAACAGCGACGTCGAGGTGGACCCATTACCGGAGCGAGTCGATCAATGATTCAACGATTCAAAGTCGATGCATGAGGATTTTCAGCAACAGAAATTTAAGTTTTCTTTCCAGCTATTTTATGTACTAATTTGCAAAATAAAAAGAACCTAGCCGAGTTGTGACAGTCTACATAAGTTCACGATTCTCTGCTATCAGTGCGCAGGAGATGGGGATCAAGGAAAACAGATAAAACCAACTTTACGACAATTTCGAGTCACACCCGGCGGCGGAAATAAGTCTTTGATGAGGCGTGAGCTCTAATTAAGTCTGTAAGTATATAAATAGCAGGAACCACGAAGAAAACAAGCGAACTTGGAGCAATTGCACACGCGTCCAAGGCGTTCATCCGGGTCTTTCGCTCGTTCCTAACGAATCAGCAAGAAGGAAAGCTCCGGTAGCCCTTTCCCCGTTTCTCTCTTGCCGTCTTTCAGTAAAACGGTATCTAAAGTAATTCCTTTGTCTTGAAGAAGAATTTGTAGAATTTTAGGCGGGATTCAAATCCACGACCCTTCTGTTGCGAGTCAGACAAGCTACTGACTAGGCCATGCCCATGTTCACTGGCGGGAAAAACATGAGAAGTGAATGAGAAGGCAATGCGTACGCGGCACGATAACGCTATCATGTTCAACCCTTAAAAGCGAAGCTTAAGCGCCCTTCAAGTTTTATCACCCTTTATCTCTTCATTTCGGTTGGACGTTCTTACGAAATGTTACGGTTCTTATTTTTTTATGTTGCTAATTATGAGATTACAAATTAATTGTGACCCAGATGACTCACTAAGCATAAATCATTGCGCATGGGAACTTTGGCATATTGCAAACGGTAAAGGGATAACGAAAAGGGTGTAGATCGAAAAAGTCGAATTTGGGGGTTTTACGTGCCAAACCAACGACGGGCATCTGGCACGCCCCAGCGGAGGACTGAGGATTAATTTGGACCACCTGGGGATCTTTTGACGCGCAACCGAAAGCTCGGTTACATGGCGCCTCCTCCGCGATAATCCTCCATCAGATTGCGGGCACCTCGGCCGGGATTCGAACCCGCCACATGGGGATCCTTAGGCCAGCGCTCTCGCCTCGGAGCCACCGAGGCTTTTTCTTTTTTTTTTTTTATTCTCGGAGCCACCGAGGCGGCTAGGGTGTAGATCGGATGACGACAATTTATGCACCCCTTATGACACGAGACTAAGCACGGGATGCACGAGAACGCAAAGAATTTTCAATTTTGTTACGCAGACATGGACCAGGGAACTACGAGTAGTAAGGCTGGTGACGACAGTGTAGTGCAATCAATAGTGTGGCGAGAGAACCCGCGTTCTGATGCAGTTTTCTCTCATTCTTTCTGATATCTTCGTTTATGATAATGCATGTCGCAAAGTTTGTTGTTGTTTTTTTCGTGCGTTTATTTTTGTGTTTTTTTTTTTTTTTGCAGTGGGCTGCGGGACGTGCGTCACTGGAAAGACCACGGCCATCTGCCGGGCCAACACCACCTTTAATCTAGCCTCCGCATCGCCCCCTCTCCATTCATGAAACGTCATCAGAGTCGGATCGCGCTAACTCGGCTATTGGGCCCGAGTCCGACCTTCGACGCGCTGATTGGACACGAGCCCCGGCCGAACACTGACGCAGCACTCGTGCCCAATCTCAGGCCTCGATCGATCTGACTGTCATGAAGGTGCGGAGGCCTTCTGTTTATCTAGGTGGTGTTGAAAAGGGCCGGTCAAAACGGCTCAATAAAAAAAAAATTAAAAAAGTCATACGAGGACGCTTTTTATTTTTATTTTACTGTTGATGTGTGATCGCGAGATGTGAATCGCGAGATGTGAATAGGCCACTTCTTGCACACAAGAAACGAACTGATTTTGGTGTTTCTTAGTGCACACGATCTTGTTAACATCTGAATTTACTTTTCTGCAAAGCCCTGCCAACTTATTGTAATTGTAATTTATTTGCACAATGAGTTGACTTGTACGCGGCAGCGTGCGCCTGCTAGCCGGCCGCCGCGTACAGTGTGGAAGACGGGGGGGGGGGGGGGGGGGGGGGGGGGGGGACTAGTGAAAAACATACAAAACAAGCACACACATCCACATAAAGATAATAGTGAAAGTCACTGTTCATCATCAGGAGCTTGAAGCGACTCGGCGAGAGAAGAGCTTGCACAGCTCCCTGAACTCATCACTTGATGAAGGTAGAGGGCTACGAGCGGATTGAGGGATGGTTAGGAAATCTCTGATGGTCGCTGGGTGCAGGGGTTCACTGTGGCGGGTGGTCCTGCCGCGGAGAGACTCAGGCTGCCCAGTTCTTTTGTTTACCCTCACCGCGGAGAACAACGGAGTCCCGGGATCCGTCGACCGAGCACTCGGCACAGAACAACGGAGTCCCGAAAGCGAAAAGTTGGCAGGGCTTTGCAAAAAAGTAAATTCAGATGTTAACAACAAGATCGTGTGCACTAAGAAACACCAAAATCAGTTCGTTTCTTTTGTGCAAGGAGTGTTCTATTCCATTCCTTCATCCGTCGTTATAGGACAAACGCGAAGTTGCGACTCAGAGAACATCGATACAACGTTTTTAAAGTCGTGTCAGGGCACTTAGGCGTGCACTGCAGAGATTGCGGGTGCATCACTGCCTTCGAGGGATGTCAAGTGGTTTTTAAAAATAAGGACAGAGTGACGCGGGAAACAATAGAAGCACGTGATATTGCGCGACTGGGTCCTGAATGTGTTAGTGCCCAGTCACTCGTACTTTCGGATAAGGAGCGGCACTTCTTAGAACGATGAGGGCAAGGCAGTGGCAGTGTTGTACTGAAAACGTGACATGTTATATATCTTTTGTGTTTTTTCCTTGATTTTTTTAGGGTGGAATGTTTGCTATTTATAAGAGACACCTACACAAATAAATCTTCAGTTGAAAGTCAGTGCTGTGTCCTGTGGTTTCTTCTACTTCGTCCTTGTCTTTGCGCTATTTTGTTTTCATCATGTATACTTACCAACTAGCGCAAACTTCTACATGAAATTTACGATAAGGAAAGAGGGACATTAAAGACATAAAAGTCTAAATTCCTTATTTTCTTCTCCTTCTCGTCCCAGCGCTCCCCCCCCCCTCTTCCCTTCCTTCCCCAAGAGAGCATCGTCGGCACATCTTCTCCCCATCTCCGCGCCTTTGCCCCCCGTCCTCCCTTCTCTCCCCAAGAAAGCACCGCCCGCACTTGGGGCTGCGCTTAACGGCGACGTGTCGATTGACACACACCAGACCCCTTTTCCGCCAGGCACGCTTAGCTGTTGACGCCCCCCGTCGAGCTTCAGGAGGCGAAGTCGAGCCAGTAAACGTTTTGTTGAAAGTTGAAAGCCTGTCTTGTCTGTTTGTCTTAAATGTCCCTCTTTCCTTATCGTAAATTAATAACCAACACGCTCAACCATCTACATTCTACATGAAAGGGCTACAAATAAATCACGAGTGAGAAGCTCCATAGTTTCAGTTTCGAAATCAAAGCGATGTGTAGGCTTAAGCCTAAAACAAAAACCGCGACTAAACTAATTTAAACAAATGTATGGCCTTTAATATAAGGTTAGTGTTATAATGTGTTATCTTATATTATAAAATTGGAAACTAACAACATTATAAGTATGATCTTTTTAAATATTTACCGAAAGGTCACTAGCGCCATCTTCTCCCCTACCGTCTGCGTATTTGAGTGTGTTATATTTTGTGCGGTCGTGTCCGTGCCTGGTGTGTCACCGAAGGAGCGCATAAATATTGTCTGTTTATTTCTTAATCGGTTTATTAGTTCTGCTAATTCTTAATACGCGACTTGTTGTGATCTCAGGGCACCCCGGAATACACCCTAGCCTCCGCCGACGCCCAAAACCACCTCAAACAAGCAACGGAGCCTTCGCTTCAAGTCGAGATCCACTGGCACCTCGACGACTAGCACCGCAGGTAAGTTCCGTCAAATTTTCGCCACCCTCGTTCTTGTAACCGCTTCCAAGAATTGTGTCAGCTTTTATTTTAAGCAGCCACGAACGTCCCGTGCTCCCGAGGAACCGAAGAACCGTTTTTAGCGGCCCCTGCTTCGAACCTTCGCTTTTGAATGAAGCCTACTCGATTGACCCTGCCCGAGCTTGTGTTTTTCCTTTCGTTTTGCGACCATTAGCTCTTCCGTGACGCTTTCTTTCGCAAGCTCCTTTTAACTTCTTTATTTCGTCGACTTTCCCGGCCTTTTTCTTCTTTTTTTTTTTTTTTTGATGGTCACTTCCCGTCCGTCGTGTGCGTGGTCGTTGGGCGTGCAATATGATTTCCGGTCGCGCTAAGGCTCAACCTTTCACGTCTGTCTGAATGTCTGGTTCGGTACTCATATTTGTATGCTGCACAACACTGAACACGACACCTGCGTTCACTGCAAACGTTCACCAGATTTCACCGGTAAGGGCTAGTACTCTAAATGTACACTGAAAGCTCTTCATAAATGCAGGCGTTGATCAATGATAAAAACAAACAAACCAGCGAATTCCTTGTTCGCGCTCACGGTTGCACGCTTCACTACTTGGGCGTGTGCACTATGCATGAATCGGGTGCCCTGTGGGGGCTTAGAACGCACCATTTTTTGCGTGTTTAATGGCAAACGCGGTCGCAGAGCCATCTGCGAGACTATCACGACTGGCAGAGGCTGTCAGAACCTCGGATGCATATCGTGAGCGCTAGGAAGTACCAACAGGTGCAGAGCTCTCAAGCACTCGTTTCGATGGAAACATCTTTGTGTTTTGACGCTTGGGCTATAAAAGACACATGTGTGATAACCCCTCCCGCTATTGTTACTTGTATTACATAAAAAAGCTCTGTCCTTATTTTTTATTTTTTTTTTTTTTTTATTTTTTGGGGATTTCCAGGATGTGCTAGTTTATTTTCCCTTATTATATGCGCCCTTTCGGCATTTCGTCTGCATTGTTTCGACCTCTGGCCTGAGCTTCACGTTTGACGTTGTGAGCGTTGCTGCTTGTATTCTATCTTGTCAGCTTCTGCGGTAGTAATGTGGCAGTGTTATATAAACATTTTCCATTCCTCGCGAACGAGTGAAGGATTTCACGTTCAGCAAATGCCAATTTGCACTTTGATGTACGCGCCTGGGGAATCTAAAAGGAAACGAACTACCTCGGTTGTTTTCACTACTTGCGTGCGTGCTTGGTAACCCAATCACGTTCAGCCCGTTGCAACTGTCTCCTGTAAATTACTGGACGCTACCCTTGTGAAATCCCCCGACCCAAGACCGAAAACAGCTCAAGAATGTTTCCGCATAAGTCGTTGAACCGAAAGAATCTACTGTATTCCGCCTATATCCGGGAGCGTGTTGAAAAGAAAAGAAGAAAAAAATAACTTTTCCCCGTCTTTGGGAAATTTTGGATACCGGTTCGTCTGCTATCGTATCCTCCCGCATCTATTCGTGGCTGGATCTTCAGTCCTGGGGCGGGGGGGCCTTCGGAGTGTTGATGTGTTTCGTTAGCGTGTTTGTGGATCGCTTATTATCTTTCTTTTAGTTTCTTCTTTCGGCGATGTGACTCCCCTTTTAGTTTTATCTAGCATACGCGATAGCGCGTTCTAATAGGCCACTAGATCGCCCGCGAAAAATAAAGATAAAAATGGCGGCGCTGTGGGGGTCCCAAAATAGCGTCGGCTCGTTACATGGGAGTATGTGTTGGGCAGCAGCGTGAATGGCCCAAATGTTCCTCAGCATTGTTTTTCTTCGTGCGTCGGCAATCAGTAATCTAAAGACCAAATCTTGGCTGGCTCCCTGAATTATTTTTTTTTTTTAAGGTGTGGGGAAAGGGGGGGGGGGGGGGGGTGTAGTCTGATGAGCTTTCAAGTCAATAAATAATTTGGTGGCCGTATCTTAGGTGCTCAATCTACATTATATTTTTGTAAACATCGTCTAGAGCAGTGGTCTCAAACTCATTGGAGAGTGGGGGCCAGATAGCCCACACTGGAAGGGCCGAGGGCCAGCGCTAGACCGGGGGGAAGTGGGGGGGGGGGTCTAAAAAGAGAAGAGGCTTGTTGCTCTATGCCTTTTTGGTTTAACTCAGTTTTTTCAGTGACCTCTTTAGTTTTGATTTATTTATATGACTGCTTTGGGCCCTTACCTGATGGGGTAACAAGAATCAAAATGACACCGCCCCGCCAATGTGCTGGTATTTTTAATAGAACAAGAGAGCAAGTACGCTGTCGTTCCCGTCACTCAGGAATTAACCAAGCTCAACATGTCTCTGAAAATACAATCTGTTAATTTGACAGTTCTTGCTTTCCTCACAATTTTTATTACAACACTCTGAACAAAAACTTGTATTTCAATGGTGATATATATATATACAGTCATGTCTCGTTAATATGGACCCCGTTAATATGGATACCCCGTTATATGGACACCACTTTTGGGGACACATTGGGAAAATACATGCATTTTTGTCTCGTTATTATGGACAACTCACATTATGGACGATTTTTTACGGGAACGGAGTTGTCTATATTAACGAGACATCACTGTATATACATTTTTTTTTTTTTTATGGCGAGAATCCCGGGCTTGTAGCTTTATCTATGGCAGTTTGTTCTGCTGGTCTCGAGTTCGCACAGCCGAGACGCATCCAACTAAGAGCTCGCGCTCACAGCCTAGTAGTGGAATTGTTGTACATTACGAAAAGCTGGGAAGCAAAAAAATAAAGCGAAGCGAAGGTCAAATGAACATAAATAAGTTAAAACTATGTGAATACGTTAAAATAACAAACCTACTTTTCGAGCGAAACAGATCGGTGAGATGATATCACTATGGCGCATGCCATTTCTAGCGCTCGAGACATGGCAACCGGGATTCGTAGCCAGTTGCCTGCGGGCCGCGTCCCAGCCAGTCGCGGGCCGCATGCGGCCCGCCGGCCGCGTGTTTGAGAGCTCTGGTTTAGAGCTACCAAGTGTTGCACTAAGACCAGTCAAGAGGGTCGTTTGCAGCCCTCAGGGCTGCTGGGCTGCTGATCGATGCAGCAGACTAGAAAGCACTTTGTCGTAGGCTGATGTTTTGACCAGTATGGTTGTTTCTTTGGTATCGTCCGTTTTCTGTTAGAAATCATTTTTCAAAGAATACCAAACTGATTCTGGAGCATGCTGTATGCACAGCCTTTGCAATACATGCCATTGAAGTGTTTGGTATGAAGTTTTTGTACTTGTGTAAAGTCATCTGCTACAGTTACCACACTTCCTCCTTCGTTTACGGTCTAGTGACTGGCATCTTTTTGGCCGTGATGCAAATCCCGGTTGTAACAGGCTCTTATCTTGTCTCAACACGCTGGTGCACAAGTAAGGTTACTGAAGGTTAATAACTCTGTATTTGGCCTCAAATGGGGGAAAAGTTCAAATAGCTGTGTGTTAAAAATGAAGCACTTTCTTTTTTTTCTTTTTTTGACTTTGTATGTTGTATTTAACATGATGCTAAGGAGTAGTATAGAAAACTATAGAACAAAAACTTTCTTTTTACTTTTGATATTGTTCACTTCTGCTCTAGACCAGCTGAAATGTACCATTTCAATGTGTGCAATTTAATTCATTTGACTATTTTTGTGTTTATCGCTAAAATATTGGGTATTGTGCAAATACGACACTTCACCTGAACAAAGTCCGCCCTTGTGCGTGGGAGTGTTGTGATAAATGTAGCACAGAACAATTGCGGGATTTCTTCAGCTGTCTGGATTGTTTCATTCTATCTCAATTGGCAATTGGACTTCTTTTAGTTTGTTTGCATTTACGAGAGCTTTCATGCTTAAAATTGAACTGACTATTCATAAAAACTGTGGAGGTATTTGGCAGATAAAAATTACAGGAGGATGCTCATTCCATTCCCAAGCCATGCAAGCGTGTCTGCGTGGCCTTGTCGGTAACGTGTCTGGCTCTCAACCAAGGATCGTGGGTTCAAATCCCACCTCCGCCTCAAATTCTTCAAATTTTTGATTTTTTTAGGAAGATGAATTGCGTTATGAAGGGAAATCATTTGAGACGCGCGGCGACCTTTAATTCGCATTACATGTCAAGTTTTAATCACTTTCATTTCACGCGTGATGTCACATTTCACGTGAGCGTTGTGGTTTGTTTGACTCCCGCGCGAGGTCATGTGGCTGTGGTGGCGTGACCCTATCGACCAATCAGGATTTTCCTGTCTCACACCACCAATGCAGACGCCGGCTTTTCTGCGACACAACTCCTTAAAACTGTCGCTTTAATATAAGAACTAAACATAGGATAGCAAATTGTAAGGCAACCTGTTCAGGTACCTCCTATTTAGTGCTTGAAACAGACAGGCTATTCATTCTACATTCTCAATGTTCCTTGACCACAAGCATGTTCTTCGAAGCGTGAAATCCCGTCTACCTCCATTGGGACCTTGACTCATTGAGGGCTTTGTTTTGTTGTCAGTGGCACACCCATTCAGTTGCGCAGTTGTCGTACACTGTCATTTGCATGTCCAGGAGGCATGAAATGAAGTGCTTCCGTTCCGCTTCCCACATCCGCCATTGGAGGTTGTTGTGCTTCACTTCGTCTTGCTTTGTCGGCCGCTCATTCCTGCCTATGGATGAATCCTAGTAACTAATTGTGTTTCGGATGAACCATGAAAAATTGTGAATCTTGTTTTTTAAAAAGTACAGAGTTCCTAGAAAAGAATTATATTTTTCAGCCCGGGTAAACGACCTATGCATCGCAGAAAGCTTAAATTTTGTGAAAATGGGGCGCTAGCAGATGAGATAGAACGCTCAAGTTTTGAGAAGGTGACATTACTTTAATCAAAATATAATATTGAAAGATTAAATTTCTTTTGTGGACGCCTGTGGGATTTCTATCTGTGAAAAACACTTGTCGGCAAGAAAGAAAGCAATATTCTCTTTCTTGCCTGAAAAGAATTTTTCATTGATGAAAGTCTCACATGTCCTCAATGTCATTTCTTGTTTTGAAGATACTAGGCCTAGGTGGACGTCGGCTTATGGAGAAATTTCATTTTCTCCATCTCTTAATTCAGTTGGCATCACATTCTCACTACTTTCACATTCTAGTCGAACTGCTGGCTTTGCATGCTTACGGAGTTTGAACGTTCTGTGATGCGTAGTTCATTTACCCCCGGGCCGAAAAACTCGGTTCTCAGGAACTCTTAATATATCTTGCAGTATTGCCACTGTGTATTGAGAGCAACACTTTATGAACTATAGTCCGTTGCAACTCGAGAAGGTAGGGCAAGGGTAAGACGGGCCGGGAGGAGGAAGCAGACAGAATACTAGTTTTCCCCCCCCCCCCCTCTTCTCCGGTGTTCAGTCTGCTTCCTCCTCCCTGGCCCGTCTTACCCTTGTTCCACCTTCTTGAATTGCAACAGACTATAGATGCGGCATACTTTCCATGTCACCCAAAAAAGTACTACCTATATCAGGATTAAATGTGTTGTCTCTGATAACTGACTAAATCGCTTGGCTGAGTACCTGGAACCTCTATCTTAAACCAGAGTCTAGGTACTTTTGTCTCTTGTAGTAGAGAGAAGACAATGGTCATTTCAAGGGTGATTAAAAAATTGTTTGCACTCTGGCTGTAGAATTTATTTTATTCTAAAACCTTTCCAAACCCAAGCCTGTCGGGGATTATTGCACACGCAAAGCCTTGACTGGCTTTCGAATGATTTGTGAAATCGTCCACCGTCGCTCCTCCATTCGACAGAATTGGTACACGCTCGGTGACGTCACCATTTGTGGACGCAGACGGGGAGTCTGGCTCCTTCTTTACGGCCGACACTCGTGCATTCTTCTTTGAACTTTCGTATCCATTAAAACTCGCTTCCTTCATATTGTGCAGGAAGTCTTTGCGATAAATATTGGTGCCAAACACGTCCTTGAACCAAAAAAACAGTGGCTCCCCCATTTGTGCAAATCGCGTGTGAGGCGGAAATTGTTTCCCGCATCTCGGTCAGAACTGAACTGGCTTAACACGTTCCAATCTGCACAGCAGTGCCTGAACAAAAGGCGACCTCGTACAAAAACCGCGGAACAGACTGTGCGGCCAATTTTTAAGGTGACCGAAGTGCAGACAATTATTTCAATTGCCCTCGTACGTCGTCTCCTGATTCATACTGTTTCTGTCGGGGAAAACGATAGTAGGAAGAAATGTTTTATTGAATCTATCCTTCTACTCGGTCTAGAAGTTATATGGAGGCTGAAGTAGTTTCCTCGACTTCAGTCGGTGTACTTTCCAATTAAAGATGTAGTAAGAAGGCGGGAAAGCTGGTTAAAGGTGCACACCAAAACCTGAAACCATGGAGATAAAAACCAGGATGAGTTGTGCTGTCCACCTCCCCCTCTTGTTTCCTCTTCTAGTCTCCAGTTTTTCTAATGTCTGTGCTTTTTACACTTTCCATCAAAGTAAAAAATTTACCAGTTAGGTTGTCTTTTTCTCCTCTTTACGTCCGTTTCACCCAATGCCGCATTAGAAGCCGGTAACAATGTGTCAATCTAAAGTTTTTTTGTTTTTTTTTACCTTTTTGTTTTGCAGGGACTGTTGTCAACACGGGGGACGCAGCGACACGATCATTACGACGACAGTGCCCGGCGAACCGGCAAGAATGTGTGGCCTGACGGCACCCTGAAATTCCTCTCGGAAGAATTTTCGAGCGGAGGGGGACGACATGGAAGGCGACCAGGAGCAGACGTTTTCCAGCGTCGAGGAGGAGCTCCGCTACTACAAAGACCTGGCTGAGAAGTACAAAGCCAAGTGAGTGGCTCGCTCGTCTCGTGCACCCACGGTACGGTGTCTGCGACGCGTCTACGGCCGGAGAGCGGCCAGCGGCAGAATGAGCGTCTGCCACATTCGCTGCTGCGACACTGCCAGGATGCTCGTATGGCGCCGTCGAGCGGGAGTCGAGGGACCACTTCTTTTGCACGCCGTAAACGCAGTAGTTGGGAGGCGCATTCCAGACGGCGTACCCACGCTGTCTGCTTAGCATTCGAGTGCTGTGTCAAGACTTTTTCTTCTCCTATAGAGGGTTGAGACAGAACTCCCCAGATAAGATTTTTAAGTGCTCGCATGGGACGCACATGCCACAGAACAAACATTCCCCCGGTCCAGTAATGGTAATGACATTAATGTTCCCCCCCAATGTAATCCATCCCTCGGGATGATTCCGAGGTGAGTTAAGTGGCAGCATGTGTCGATTCATTTGTCCCTTTACTCATCTTTCTATTTCGCGATTGCAAACTGCAGATACTTGACGGGTTTCAGATTGCGGTGTCCTCCGAGAATCTCCTAATGGATGTCTTTAATATTGTGGGTGGCTAAAACGGCACTTGTCGATTTGGATTGACCTGGATTGGATCACCTTTCTGCACACGTTGCTTGGACATGGGTAGCTAAGACGGCGCCTATGGATTGCATTGACCTGGATTCTATTGCCTTTCTGTGCTCGTTGCTCGCACGTGGGTGGCCAAGATGCCGCTTGTGGATAGGATTGATCCGGATTGGATTTCTTTTTCTTCTGTAGACTTCAGGAGACCCAAGTGGAGCTGGAGGAATTCCAGGCGAGCAGCCGGGACTACGAGGTGGAGCTCGAGACTCAGCTGAAGCAGTACGAGACCTCGGACAGAGAGTTGCGATCTCTGCTGGGGCGGGTGCAGTCGGAGAACGATTCCCTTCAGGTACTCTCGCAAACGCGGGTCCCCATTGTGGAATCCATCCGCTCTTCATCGCTTCGTCTCCAAATTGGAAGCCCGTCGGATCGATTTTCATTGCTAGAGTTCGTCCACGACGAAATCTCAATGCCCTTAACGTTGCATGGTCCAGCTGCTTAGAAAACTCGTCTCCGTCGCATTGCCACTTCATTGTTTTGCTTCTTGTTTTTGTTTCTCAAATTGGAGATGTTCTTTGGGGGGAAATGAATTTTTCTCTCGTCAATTCGGGGTGTTGGAGAGAGAAATTGCGAGTTTATCGAAGGCTTAGGTTGAGGAAAACGACGCGGGAACCTTTGGGAGAAAATGCATGAATCCCGGAATACCTGGAAAGCGTTCCGGTACAGATGAGGGAAGGTAATGGTACAATGGGCGACGCTTCCAAAAGTGGAAGTAGCCTTGCAGACGGTTTGATGGGGGCTGAGTTTCGGACCGATAACGGGACAATGAGCAACATTTCGAAAGGGAGAAACAGCTTCGCAGACAATTTGGAAAAGGCTGCGTTCCAGAATGCTCGTGCTGAATGCCGGTCGTTCGAAAGAGAGGCCATGCTGTGCTCGCCTTGTCAGCGACCATAATCTGTGGCTATAGAGTGCTCTCCCAGATAGTGCAGTTCCTTGAGCCAAAATGTTTTTTTGTCTGGGAATTCAAGGTCTCGAAAAGGCCCAAAGAAGTCAAGGTAGGGCTCAACTTGACCTTCTTCGGCCAGAGTCCGGGCATCTTTGGCCCTAGTTCGCCAAAGAATTGCCGACGTTGCGCTTCACTGCTCGTACCTTGGCTGTCTTCTGGAGTCTTTTGGGCCTAAATCGCGAAATGAGGGCTAGGGCGGCAACTCTGGGCCTCGATTGCCAGCAGAGTGCCATATTTTGGGCTTCAGTGCTGGTTCCTCAGTTCCTACCTTTGCCTTTGGATTGGGTCCAGCACTTTGCCGGTCGTGTGGCGAGCCAGAGAAACGCCTTAGCAGCTCCTAGGGAAAGTACTCTGGGGGCACTAACAGACACTCCGGAGCAAAGCGCTATTAGACCCGAGGTTATTACGCCCCTTGAACTGCCAGGCTTGTGCCGAGCTAGGCGTTTTTCCGGCCCGCCACGTGGGCTTCCGACCTGGGTGGGAGCGCACGCCCGACCGCATCGTCTTGGCCGGCAGGAGAGGCTGAGCCAGGTGCAGCGGGAGAGCACGCGGCAGGTCTCGGACCTGCAGAACCAGCTGGCGGACGTCACGGCATCCCGGGAGGAGATGCACCGGTACATCCGGGAGCTGGAGCAGTCCAACGACGATCTGGAGCGAGCCAAGAGGTGAGACCACTGCCCATTTATATTTCATTGTTCATTTTCCAGCCCTCGAGACTGCGACACATTCACAATCCGGCCCCTTAGCCGACAAGTTTGGAGACCCCCGATCTACAAAATCTGTCGTCTGTCAAATTTGTCGTAATCCTCCATTACCCGAAAGGCTACAATACTTTCTTTCTAATTATTGGTGCGTCCTGATCACCAACACTAGTTGGGCGTACCGTCGTGTTAAACTGCAACTTTTCACGGTTCATTAATTTCCTGAACCTCACTTTTACGGAACCACCCTCCAGCATCAATGGTAACATTATCTGATAATGCTGCCTTTAAAACTGTCTTAGCAATGTCACTGTTTTAGTATTTTATTAAAGGCCAAATATTTGTATTCTTAAAATTGGTTGTAGTTTTTTGTTTGTTTGATATGCTTCTATAAGTTTGATTAATAAAGAGGCAGGAGGTCTCCATGTCTAAGTTTGTGAATGGCTAAATAAGCCAGTGTTGCTAAAGTGAACGGACGTGCCTAAAGGGGGTTTGCAAACTACCCCTAAAGATATCATTTTCGTGTATGTGTGCATTCTTTTGAGCATTTGGGAACTGCCATGTTTCTCACATACTTTGTCGCTTCCAATTTTCTCAGGACCACCGTAGCATCGCTGGAAGAGTTTGAATCCAAGCTCAATCTAGTAAGTCGAACCTTGCTACCAACATTTTTTGCTACTGTTTCAGTTTCTTTGTTGGCTTCCTAAAGACTTGAACTGGGCAGACGCCGAGCAAAAAGTGTCCTGATCTTCAATATTTCCACAGTTCGTAGAAGACCCACCTGGAGATCTTGGCGTGAAAGTAAATTTTAAGAGGCAATATTTTAGTTTGTTGAAGATAATGTTTGCAACTTGTGCTTCAATTTCTTCATTCCTCTAGAGTGTAGGATTTGAATTTCCGGCCTCGTCATTGACATTGTTTTGTTTTTTTTATCCTTCGGCTTTGGCAAACCATGGGAAGTTCTTGCAGAATGAACACACCAGGAAACCCCCCCCTCCCTTGCGCGACTTGCCATCCGGCCCCTTCTGTGTAGGCTGCAAAAAGTCTCCGACCCCCATCTAGACGGTAGTTCTGTAAAGGAACTTCTCAGAGTGACAAAGAACAAAAACAATCCCCGACCTACCATAATTGCAGAAACTTCACTCGCAATTGCTCACACTTTTTAATAGAAGGTGCGACGAGCATTGCTCAGCTCCAATGTGGTTACGTTGAAAGACGGGACATTGTACTCTGTCTCTCTTACGTCTGGCCGCGGCGGCTGGTTGGAGCACTCGGAGCCATTCGAAACCGTGGGAGTGTTACGCGACCTCTAAGAGGGGGCGCAGCGACGCGTGGGGGGCCCATCGCGTGCCACGTTTGCAGAGCTGGATCGGTTTGAACGGCTCGTAGCATCAACCGCGGTCAAACTCTGGGTGAAATGGAGTATAGTACTCTTTCTCCACGCTGCCTTTCGCGTTGCGGTAGACGACCTCTTGCACTGCGCAACCTCGTTACTGCCGAACGCTACGTCGGCTCCTCTTCAGATTTTACTCCCGAAGGCTACGGACGTTTGGCTACGGACGTTTGCAAGTACGGCCTCTGGGCGCCGCCATCTTACTGCCGGCGCGGGTAAATCGTCCGACGGTCGAGCATCGCCGAAACGTACCCACGATTTCCGGACTGGCACCCAAGAAAAGCATCTTCCGTGCTCGGTGGCTGGGCTGGCTCTCGAAGCGCGGCTGCTTGCAAAAGTCTGTTGGCAGGCGCAGAGTTTTACCAATTAGGTTTGTGCCCCAAACGAGCACACTCCAGCATGCCGGTAGTCCTAACCGCGACAGCTGGAACGCGTCTGACTGGCACGTTTACAGTGTGCAAACAAGTGGGTCCCCCTCGCCCGATTTTCATGCGACTACCTCAATTTTGGGGGTGGCACGTCCACATAGGTTTGACGACAGTCCTTTGACTCTCGAAGAAATTAGAAAAAAAACGAAAAAAAGCCAGTAATCGCTGGTTTGAGTTGACGGTGTCGTGCCGTTAACGTGTTGTCGCTTTTTGCAGGCGATCGAACGAAACGCCTTCTTGGAGAACGAGCTCGACGAAAAGGAAGCCCTCGGTTTCATGGTTCAGAGGCTCAAGGATGAGACGCGAGGTAAGCCCCTTTCTCCGGAGTGTCCGGGGAAGAAAGGGCGGGAGTCGCCAGGGAAATGTTGGGGGAATTTGGGAAAAACTGGGGCAACTTTTCCCGGCAATTTCGGGGTTGCTGGCGAGGTTTTTTCCCCAAATTTGAAGTCGTCTTTCCGTGTCTGTGGAGGTGGGTCCAGTGCCGACGATCTGGGACTTGGTTTCGGACTTGGCTTGAGACTCGGAGGGGCCGAGATGGTCGTCAGATTTGGGAATTGTAATGTTGCAAGTTAGTTGAAGAAAAACGGCGAGATGGCTGGTCACCGTGAGGAAAAACCCGGGCATTGTTGGGAAATTTGGAGCAAGCCATGAATTGCCATGGGAATTTAGGGAAACTGTTGAGGGCGAGGGAAATGTTAAAGGTTTGGGGGAAACCAAGAGTTGCTATGGGGATGTCTGGGGAATTTTAAGAAATGCTTTCAGTGTGGATATTTTAAAAATTTAGCATTCATTTATCTTTTACGTACGGCAGACGAATAGATGGACGCAGGAGGAAGAGAAAATCGAACAAAAAGACAGCAAAGCTCATACAAGATCACAAAAAAAGTGCCCGGTTACCAACTGATTTTTGAAAGGAAAAGAATGAAAAATCTGAGGTCTCCAAAAGCCTGTAAAATGGAACTTTTTCAAGTACCGCAATGTCCTGACCGAACTCCCATCTTTTTGCCAGAGGTAATTATGAAAACAAGGCAGGTAGATCGATCTCTGGGATTTGCCCACCCGCCTTTTTGAAAGGATGTTTTACTATTGCGAAGTTCGTTGCTTGCACACGTGCAATGAACACCGCCAATTAGCACACAAGGCAAACGCTTGTTCCCTGCAAGCACGGTTAACCAGGTGTGAGCAAGCAGACGCAACGAAGACCGATGCTGGGAAAGCGGTAAGGCGGGCAATCGTGTTGAAGAATACTTTGGCGTCTGCCAGAGTCTGAAGCCTTGTCAATCGCAAGGAGCAGGCTCTTGGGCAACTTTCTTGTTTTGGTGCATGCATGCGGTGCATCCGGAGACTTCCAAACAGAAAGGTTATCCAGATGTCTCCAGTTCTTTGGAGTTGCTATTTTTGGTAGGTGGGCGACATATTTTGACAAAAGGCCGATGGGCCCAAAGTTCGAAGGTGGCCTTATGTTCGGGACATTATGGTAAGCCTCTGCGCACGTGTACACCCTTTCCCCTCGCCTACGCTTTATGCTTCCTCCTTTTTCGGAAAGCGCCGCCCCGCACGATCGGCATTGTCGCGCATGTTCGCCTTTTTTTAGGCTTTTCTGTTGTTTTTTTTTTTGCAAAGGTAATATTCATATTTTTTATTTATTTTGTTGGAACTAAGTATACTGATGTATCTCTCGGTGGTGGTTTCAAATATGCAAATAGTTTTCGGATACCTTTACAAGATCCTGAATTATCAACAAATTTGTAATTTTAATTAGGTCCTCCTTACGAGTCTTCAGAGTGAAATTTCTCTGAATATATCAAATTTTCATAAAATTACGTTCACCAAGATATGTTTTGTGCGGTGATGCTATTTTAAGCCCGATTTAATGATGGTACATTGGTAAAAAAACATTTTCAATCAAGTTGCACAAAACGGGAGGCAATTTTTTTTAGACTAATTAACTTATTGTATGACATATAAAGCAACAATAATAGCATTACTGCCCAAAGCATGTCTAGGTGAATGCAGTTATATAAAAATTTCTGATATATTCTGAAGAATTTTACGCTAACGGCCCGTAAGGAGGACCTAATTAACATTACAAATTTATTGATAACTCGGGACCTGGTAAAGCTATCTGAAAAGGAATTGCATTTTTGAAATAACCACTGAGACATACATCAGTGTACTGCATTTCAGCACAATAAATAAATACAGCGGCGTGATGCCGTTCTGTTCTCACGGGTGGAGGCTCATTGGGCTGCCCTTCATTTGTGACTCGCACACAACTTCCCAGACGATGCTCATCACTCGAATAAATGACCGCATCTCCACGTGGTGAATGATGTTGATTGGGGCGAAGCTCGGGTGGTGCTGATGATACTGATTTTGGTCATAGGTATTGCTGCTTGCTGTCGGCGTTGACGCTTTGCCGCCGCTTCCCGAGCTCTCAACTCCGGGTCCGCTTGGCGTTTTTGACGCTGTGCAGCAGCTTCTCTCGCCCTGGTCTCCGGAGCAGCTTGCTGTCTACGTAGACGCTGAGGCGCTGCATGCCGAGCTTTTCTGTCCTTTTCATTCATGGCAGTAGGAGAATGTGTGGTTTTCTTCTTTTTCTTTTTTTAAGCAGACAGATGGGATGGCATCTCAGAACCCCCTACTCTTTTTTTTTCTTCTTTTTCTTTTTTCATAGTTTTTTTTTCATCTTTTTTTTTTTCCAATTTTGTTTTTGCCCTACACGAGCACGTGAGCATGTGCTCACGTGCTCGTGAGCACGTGATCTCACGAGCAGAAGCACGAGCACCAGACGCCGGCCTACGGCGGACGGACATACGGACATGGCTAGCCCCTAAGGAGCTTCGCCCCTAAAACGTCTGTTGTAAAATATGCACAACATACTCAACATGTGTTCTGCAATTTCTTTTTTTTTTTTGTGTGCGTTTTTTGGGGGGCATTTTTGACTGGCGGGATTTCTCGTGCGCTCGCAGACCTGAAGCAAGAGCTGATGATTCAGCAGTCTGTGCACAAGGAAGAGCAGACGCCGTTCCCCGACAACGGCACCAGCGGGCTGGCCAAGTTCGAAGCCGCCTACAAAGCCAGGAAGGAGGCCCAAGCCGCGGCTGCTGCCGGTGTCGCCAGCGCCAACGCCGTCCCCTGCACGCCTGTGAGAAGCGGCAGCGGTGCGACGGATTCCAACCGCATCGCCACGGAAAACGGCGGCAGCTCGTCCTCAAAACGTGCGTTGCGGTTTCCGCGCATTTTCTTGGCTTTTCTCGGCTCGTTCTCTTGCGAGCTAGATTTCTTGGCTTTGCTCGGCTTATGTCTCGCGACATTTGGTGTTGGCCTGGCAAACATTCCATAGAAATGGCATAGTATTGGGACTATGGACTAACTCAACTCTGTGAGGTCTCAAAGCGGTGGTGGCACTTCGATGTGCACTACCGGTCTGGCAAGTGGGCGGAAGTCGCCATGCATCACTGTGTTGCTTCGGAAGAAACAGGACTAAAACCTGCCTTCTCGTGAAAACGCGGCGATAGGTGCTGCACCAAAAGAGCCGGGAAAATCGTAGAGATTGGTTTTCACGGGTTTTCTGCCTGTCCGGTTTGTTCTAGAACAGGGATAGGTGCTGGGATAAGGTAAACCCAGTCACCGTCGGACCACGATTGCTTGTGTGGGAAGCACCTTGGGGCGAATTCACGAAGTGTTGTTAGATTCATTCCTTTTGTTCCAACATGGACCCGGGATAACCATCACGCAGTGCCTCTTCATGTTCTGTCTCCTGCTTTTTCAAACTGCCTGTTCGTTCAAACTCTACCTGTATGATGACACTCTATCGACCTACCACTCCTGATGAGGTCACTTCATTATCGTGGCTGCCGCGTGCCTCTGTGCCGCCTCTCACCAGCGTGCGTGCATCGAGCTTCACCACCTCGCATCGGAGTGGTAGGAGAAGCGGCCGACACTAGGGAGTTTCAGAATAGCACATGCTAAAGCTTTGCGTACGCAAAGAATGGCGTCGTCGCCACTGCGCATGCTCCGAACGCAAAACAGGTTTTGCGCTTTGCGTGTGCAATTTTAGCGTGCGCTATTTCTCGGAAATGGCGTGCGTACGCAAAGAGTCTTTGCACTTCTCCAAGGAGGATTCGTGATGATAAGTTGGCTAAAGCCAAGACGAGCAGAGTTGAAAAAATGGCGGCTTCCAGGATTATGTCGGCGGCTTCGGCGGCATCCTCGCGACTGCGATTTTCAATACGGGACGACATTGTACTCGGTTTGGCAACGATCATCGGCAACTTGATGCTTGCGACGCGCGGACATTTCTCGGCGAAGGTGCGACGTGCGGAGGTCAGTAAAAGAGACCTCTTGCCGAGGCGACGCAAGCGGACACGACCGGTCAACCGCTCGCGTCGCATTCTCATGTTTATAAATAAATCTAAAATAGTACTCTGAACCAAAAAACTTCTTTTTTTCTAAATTTACAGCATTTCGTGTGTGAAATAAAAATTGTGACTGTGCTGCCGTTGCAAGAGCAAGCTGCTTGGGCTTTTGCGTCGCGACGGAGAAACGCTATTCTAAAACTCTCTTGCATCGCATCCGCTAATACAAGCGCTAAATTTAGCGCTAGCGTGCGCTAAAATTGCGTACGTTATTCTAAAACTCTCTACTGTTAAGTGCCTGAGTAGCACGGTAGGCTCAGTACTATTCATGAACTTGGAGTTCACCCTGGTTCCAACACTGCTAAGGAGCAGTGTCACTTGAACAAGTGTGTTTTCATAATATTTGGAGGTCATTGTTTTTTTGGAAGTTCATTATAGTCTTGAGTTTGGTAGGTTCATTAATCCATTCGCTGCCGCGCGCGCTGCCGGGCTGTCTGTACCACAGATCTTTCCCCTAAAACAGGGCCACACTAGGCATGACCGTTTTGCTTGTATAATAAGCTTTTACAGTAAAGCATGTTTATTTACACGATTAAGTGGTTCGTTCAAGTCTTTAAATCAATAGGCCCTCACAGATTCTTCCTCGTATGAAAGATCTCGAAGCACCTCATCTTGTCGTTAAGGGGCAACACAGTCGATTTTTTATTAATGTCTAAACATGCAATGACCTAGCACACCGCATCGAAAAAAATTTCCCGTATGAACCTTTTTAGTTTTCATTTTATTTCATTTGCTCCTCTTTATTGATCGGTCGGAAAATGAATTTAGAAAAGTGACATATCTATAACTAAAGTCAATGTATTTTCAGGTTTTTGTTTTTTTCCACGCCCAAACATTCACATATATGTTGCAACAAAAATTATCCTCCTATCGTCATTAGTTTGCGAGTTACAGCAAGTTTTCTAAACCCTATGGTCCTATAGCAAAACCGAAACCACATTTCCAACTATGGTTTCGGTTTCGAAAAATCACTTTCAAAGTAAGTGTTGTTTCGTCATAAATTAATGCTATTCAAAATACTTTATGCATTTTATTGTGACTGTTATATAAGAGGATGTCATTAAATACAACTTTGTGTTTAAAAGTGTTCGTTAATCTCTAAAAACAGCCACAAGGGGGACGCACGATGCTCGTCGGAATTTTTGTTGTTTGCCTTGGTCAGGGTACGTCAGGCTTCGTTCTGCATTTGTTCCACGTGTCAACGCTACTAGGGCTGTATCCTTAGGCCACCTGGACCAAAGTTAGGCGGATACCAAAGGGTCGAAGACTCGGCCAAGGGAAATATGTACACAAAGGAGGACTTCTAAATAATGTGCTCAAAAAAGTTAAAACTGTCTACAGTGATCTGTGCTCTGATGAACTTCTAATGAAGTGCCTGCATGGAAAGACGCAAAACGCTAATGAGTGCTTCAATGGTCTAATATGGCAGCAGGCACCCAAAGAGGTCTACGTAAGCTTGCCTACAGTAATGTTTGCCTTGCATGATGCTGTGGCACACTTTAATAATGGCAGTGTAAGCACCCTAGATATCCTGAGGCAAGCTGGCATAGAACCAGGATACTACACGACGAAAGCTTGCATCGCCAGGGATCACCAGCGCATGCAGAATGCTAAACGCAAGTCAGCGGATGGGACAAAACAGGCCAGGAAGAAAAGACGAGCAGCCACCCGAAGAAAAGGAGACTATAATGCTTCCGCAGAAGGGCCCAGCTATGAATCTGGTGCATTTTAGGCCTGCATGCGAAGATTGTGACACTTTTTACAAGCTCGGAAATCTTTGTTTACGTTTTTCTGAAAATAACAATTTGCTCCAAATGTTGCGACGCAAACTTTCATAACTTATTTCTCAGCGTATACTTTGAACTGAAATTTTGCACAATGATTCACAACATATATATCTGTGCAGTGAACTAGAATAAAAGAAATCCATGGAATATTTTTCAATTCACAGCTGAATTCTCAAACAGGTTCAGTCTAAATTGGCTCTTTTTCCCCGTTTTCTTGTTTTTTTTAACATTACTTCCTTGATATTTACTGCATAATATTTATTCTAGTTCACTGCATAGCTCCATCCATTAGTTACACAAATGTCAAAGCTTTACTGAATAAAGCCACCCATTAGTCACTTATCACAGCTGGCGTGGCTAGCACTTTAATGCAATTTTTGACAAAGATTACCTCCCAATAAATAAATATTCAATATTTTGCACTGTAAATGGCTGGGTAAGTTAAATAAGACATGCTTGTTTTGAGGAAAAAGTTATTTCAACGCTGGCTGCTCTTAAAAAAAAAATTTGTTTTTGAGTGGCCTACCACCTTAAGCGCAATTCGCGAACGCACTACGGCTCCTCTTTTTGAAATGCCAAAATTCAGAGTTCGTGTGATGTTGCTTCCTAGATTTTACCCCTCCCTCGGAAAACTTGGCAGCGCCCGTTGGCGAGTCGGAGGAAAAAACCGGTTTTTTCCCGCCGGCGCCTTTCTATCCCTCACCTGCCTCCTCGGTTGGGGGTCGCCGTGACAACGGCGGAGGTCCGAAAGAGAACTCGAGTCGCATGAGACCGCAAATTTGACTCACTGACCTGGCGCGGATCGCGCGGGAACTTCAAATTCGGCATTTCGAAATTGTTTTTTTAATCACAAATACTGAATTTTAAGTTTCAAATTTTGAGGGTAATGTCCCGGCATCGTTTTCAATCGTTCGGATAATAAAAAAAAATATGATTTCACGTGTCAGTGCCCCTTTAAGGGGCAACACTGCTTCTAGAGCTTTTTTATATAACTTGTGATTCGATTCAAATGAAATTTACATAGCTTATTTCCCATTACAATCTGACTACAAATATGTACTTGGTTTTGATGTAACCTAATTAGTTCTGTTAATATTTAAAATTTCATTTGCAAAGATTATAGGAAAGATTAAGACAAATTGAATTACTACAATAAAAAAATAAACATATATCAGTGAACTAAAAGGTATGTGGAATCCAATAAGGTATAAATGAAAGCTCTAGGAGCATTTATAAGCTTTTTAGGACATTTTTGAACTTTTCAGTTTCAAAATGATTTGTTGCAGGATGCCTAAAAGGCACCTAAAAAAAGCCTGACACCCTATTTAATACATTTGTACCCCTTATTGCACATGTCACACATACACGTGCCAGAGAAAGAAAAATGTATGAAGATTAGACATGTGCAAGTGGAGATATGGCTTCCATAAAATAGTAAAGGGTGTAAATAGTTCACTCAGAAATAATATAAAAAAAACATCCTCAGACTCATTTTACTTTGTTTCCAAGAGAATATTTCAAGATGAGAGATTTATTTAAAAAAACTCCTTCAGGACAAGATAAGTGCCTGCCAATCTTCAAAAAACTCGATTTCAAAAATGTGTTTTCTTAGCATATTTTTGCCTCAAAGAGCAGTGTCTCCCCTTAAGGGGATACACCCCCTGGGAGGGTTAACTTTTGAACCCTTGGCTTAAAATTAATGAAATTTACAGGGTAGGCTGGTCGTCATGCTAGAGGGTGCATACAAACTTTCAGGTCTGTCAGTTAAGTGGGAAGGAAATTAGGGCAGCTTCTATCAGCAACACTCTTACATTGTTTAGTTAATCTATCGTCGGAAAACTATCACAATATTCAAGATTTTTATTCGCTAGATATGTAGCAGAATGCCTAGGATGTGCGCCTATGGAAAGTGTTTTGCAAAAAGTCATTGATTTCTGTCAATTTTTTCTTCTACAAAATTGGTCAACTTTTTGGTCTTCTGTGTCTCCGACGAAATGTCAACATTTTTTATAAAAGACATCCGTAAAGTGACAAACAAACTCCATAGGCGCATTCCTTATTAAATTTTAGTCAGGAAAAGTGAAGAACGAGCCTTCCCTGTATTGCCATTATCAAACGATAGATTGACTAAAATGGAATTTATACCAAAAAGTGGAGCGGAGAAAATTGTGTTCAAAGTGCTCCAAACCCTACCTTTTCTTTAGCTTCCGTGGACAGAAAATAATTTATAAAAAATTAACTATGCAGTGTAAACTAGTAAATATTTCTGGGAATACTCACTGGATGTAGATTGATGTAAATATGTAATTTTTCAAAATCAATGTTTTTTGTAGAAGTGTTTTTCTCTGGGTAGTGTCACCCCTTAAGCGTCGCACAGCCAGTGCGCTCTTGTCGCGATTTGGACTCGGAACTGCTGTCGGAATCGCTCCAGTCATTGACAGAAGGCTCCAAAAACTCGCTATCCTCACCAGACGTCCCGTTATCATCGCTGTCGAAGAGGATATATATGATTTCGTCGTCAGAAAGGCCACACCGCACACTGGACGCTGCCATCTTCTCCAAGCAGTTGGCGATCGAGCGGGAAAGATGACACACAAAAGAACAAGCTCAAACAAACGCACCGGACAGAACGACCCTCGCCATCCGTTGGCAATGTGTCTAACTGCACTACCCCAAGTCTACATAGCGCTCAATCTATGAATTGCTCTTGAAAACAAATTCATGCAGACCGGCGAATCGCCGACTTTGGCAATGTGGCCCCTGACGGCACAGCCGGCGATTCGCCGGCTTCGGTAGCGAATGGGTTAAACTTGGGGGAAGGCATTTTACATTAATTATATTTACAGGCTGAATAAACTACCTGGTGTTAAAAGTTTGAGAGAAAAGAGGCTTTATCCAAAGTGAAGTGTTGCGCTACGCTTCATTTTTTGAGTACCCATTGCAAATGGAAGCTACTGTGATCAGAACGTCATCTCTAAAAATAAGGTTCTGTGTTCCTTTCGTGCCCTATCTAATTTTTATTACAAGAGGTAATAAGTAGGGGTGTGCGAATACCGAATTGTAGTTTTTGAATCGAGTATGGAATCAAGAAAAAAGACGAATATTGAATCGAATAGTGTTTTTTGTTTGTAGGAATTTTTCAAAGTGTGCTGTGAATGAGATTATTATATGTGCAGAGTATGTGCCTGGGGCAGAATGTGCATCTCGTACGGAAGAAAAGCTTAACTGTATAAAAATTCTGGTGCCAAAAAAAAAACAACTGAAGAGCAGCTGGTGATGGACGTGGGGCACTAAAGATCCAATTTTATGGGGCAAACTTAAGGGGGGGACACTACCCAGAAAAAAAACATTCTGCAAAAAAAGTTGATTTTGAAAAATTATATAAATACATCCAAGAACATCTAGAGAGTATTCCCAGAAAGTTTCATTAGTTTAGACTGCATAGTTAATTTTTAATAAATTATTTTCTGTCCATTGAAGCTAAAGAAAAGGTAGGGTTTGGAGCACTTTGAACACATTTTTCTCCGTTCCACTTTTTGGTATAAATTCCATTTTAGTCAGCCAATCGTTTGATAATGGCAATACAGGGAAGGCTCGTTCTTCACTTTTCCTGACTGAAATTTAATAAGGAGTGCGGCTATGGAATGCTTTTGTCACTCTACAGATGTCTTTTATAAAAAATGTTGACATTTTGTCAAAGACACAGAAGACCAATTAGTTGACCAATTTTGCAGAAGAGAAAATTTATAGAAATAACTGACTTCTTACAATAACCTTTCCATAGCCGCACCCCCTAGGCATTCTGCTACATATCAAGCGAATAGAAATCTTGAATATTGTGATAATTTTCAGACGATAGGTTTACTAAACAATGTGGACGTGTTGCTGATAGAAGCTGTTCTAATTTCCTTCTCATTTACCCGACAGACCTGAAATTTTGTTATGCACCCTCTAGCGTGACCACCAGCCTACCCTGTAAATTTAATTAATTTTAAGCCAAGGGTTCAAAAGTTGACCCTCCTAGGGGGTGTGCCCCCTTAATCTATCTACCCTAAGCGCCATCTATGCAGTTCCAGGGTCACCGCATAGATGGCGCCAGAGTGCCGGTGTGTGTTCTCTCGTCCTAAGAATTTTAAGACATTTTCACAGCTCTCGTCTCTCTCGGTCATACTCAATTGCAAGAGTGTGAACGGGCCTTAAGTCTCTGGTGCTTTGGGCGCAGTGTCGAGCAACGGAGCTGCGGGGACGGGCGTCTCCGGCTGCCAGACTCCGCTGACCCCCTCGGCGCGCGTCTCTGCCCTCAACATTGTCGGGGACCTCCTCCGCAAAGTGGGCGTGAGTACTCATTGCCTGTGCCGACGCGTTCGCTCGAGCCTTGCCGTTGACGTCAACGCGTTGGTCAGCTCGGAGGATCCCGCCAGGCCGCGTTGCGACTCCTCCCCAGCCTCGTTCACTTGTGTCGGCCTGCTCGTGTAGGGAATCCCTAAATCTCCCTAGTTCCCTGTTAACTTTTTTATTTTTTTGACCTGTTAGGTGTGTAGATTTGTTCTTATAGTTAATATTTGATCTCAGTTCAGTCTTTGTTTTAAGTGTCTGGTAGTTTTGACTGGACTGCTTCGTTGTGCCTCTTCCAATTCGTGTATGGCATCCCTAGATCTTTGCAGTTCCCTATTAACTTGTTGGTATGGCCTTTTAGGTGTGCACATTTGTTTGTATAGTTTATTTATTTGACCTTGGTTTATTCTCAGTTTTAAATGTCTGGTAATATTTATGACAGGACTGCTTTGTTGTGCCTCTTTCAACTCTTATAGGGAATCCCTAGATCTTGGAGCTCCCTAGTCACTTTTTATTGGTTGGCTTGTTAGGCATGCAGATCAGTTTCTGAAGTATGTTTGATGTCAGTTGAGTCTTAGTTTTAAATGTCTGGTGTTATTTAATAAAGTTTTAAGGACTGCTTTGTTTGTTACATTTATCGATGCATATTCAAATTGTTATGTGAAAGTTGTTATGATCTTGTTGAGGTTCTAATCTTGTTCCTGTTTTGTTTTGATATTTTTTGAAGTTTAGAATTGGAGGCTTAGGTTTTTGGGTAAGATGTGTACTCTTTGTTATGGGGAAGTTGTGATCTTGTTGAGGTCCCAGTCTCGTTCCTGATTATTTTTATTTTTAGAATTTTAGAATAAGAGGCCTAGTTTTGTATAGTAGATGGTCAGTTTCAGCGAGATTTTTGGTCGGAGTATTCAATAAACTTGAGACCCAACATAGTCGTGCTTCGTTTCCAAAATATATCTTGGAAGAGGGATGTTGCGTGTTTCGCCCCATTTTTATTGGGGAAGAAGGCCAGGTGCGATTGTAAATGTTGGTTTTCTAGGATACTAGAAACTGCTTTAATTACAGATTTTACAAGAGTGAGCTTTTTTATTTCTGGTGAAGTTATTTGTCTGAATGCATGTTTATTTTATAGTCGATCTTCATTATTTTAGTTTTTAGGGAAGAAGGAAGGGTAACGCACATTGATTTAATTGTGTAATCCAGGCTATCTTCAAGCAGATCTCGAAAAGTCCTTCCCACTTTCTCAAAACTAATATTTTCATCACAACACAAAACTTTTCTCGGCAGACCGACGTCTCCCCTCGACGGTTCGGTTAAATCTTTCCACCGAGCATTCTACAAAGACGGCGTACAAGGTATCGCTCCGAGCTGCCTCGAGTTCCAGTAGCTCTCGATTTGTCTCGAATCCCCCCAGCCTTTTTGGTCACTATTTTTTTCTACTTTACTTTGTTTGTGTAAAGGACCCACGACGAAACATGGGAGCCCCCGTGTAGCCACGTGATGCAGCGGGCGGTAGCCTGTTCTAACTCCGAGGCAGCCCAAGACGTTTACGTCAACTCCAAGGCTCTCGACATGCTCTTTGCAAGGCTGCTTTTGGGGCATGGGCTTCTGCGCGTGCATGATCTGCTTTTGCATCGTGGTTGCCAAGGTCGTGTTTTGCTTCTTGCCGCGCACGTGTGCGCTTGTGGTTGTCGATGCCAATTTTTGTTAAGTCTTTTACCAGCAACTCCTGGTGTCGCGCATTCGGGCGAGACGATGGGTCGGTAGTCGCGTAGTCTTCTAGCGCCGGTCTTTCCGTTTGTAGCTGTGTTGGGCCGGTTGCAATTTGTTGTCGTAGTTATTCGTTGCATTTATCCGAGCTGTAGGTCGAGGTTTTTGCTGAGATCGGATTATACCTACTGCGTCTTTTTAAGGCTTTTTTTTCGTGTAGGCTTTGAGAGTCTGTAATGGTTCTCTGAAATTCGAATCTGCGAAAGTAAAACAAATTACATACTTCGAAGCTCCGAAACTGTGAGAGACCTAAACATAATAAAAAAAAAAACAATCGTAGTATGGAGATATCCGACAGAGTTCCATCCAGTCTTCTTTGAAATTGAGCACCCCATTTCGTTTTTCTTGCAAATGACATTTGTACCTGGTTTAAGTTATTCTAATTATTGGTCAGCATATAAACAATTTTTCGTAGTCCAAAAAAATTCCGTAAAGTTCTTTTTTTTTTTTTTACATTTGGCTGAAAGCGCAAATACTTTCCATCGGGGGCCCTTTGCTAAATTCTCCAAGTGCCCTGGCTCTCACTAGAGGAATCGTGGGAACGGTGTTCCTTCAGTTTCCTAGAGATCTGCAATTTCGACCAATTCGATGCTAACATACTTTTGAGTGTAATCCAGAGTCATTCTGAAATAGCGTCATGTAGATTGCAGAGACCTGTTATCACTTTTAAAATTTCTCATTATTGTCAGTTTTTCACACCGTGCATGCAACTTTAAGCTGGCTGAGATGCAGAAATCTCTTACAATATTATCATTCTTGAAATTGTTGTTTTAGCTGGAATTGCTTGAAAAGCAGAGATTTCACAACAACCAAAACCAGGATTTAGCTCGGGAGTCGGTGAGGCCGTTTATGGCATTTTCAGCGTTTCCAAGTTCATAGCAGCATCTAGGAAGCTGAACGAGAATGATATTATTTCTGCAGCTCTGCCAGGTTGAAGGGTGGATTGCGTGCACAGCATCAAAAACGCCGACATTGGCAAAATTTTTAAACTTATACGACGGGTCTCTGCAGTCCACACAACACTTATTCAGGATGACTCCAGATTCCTCAGGAGTGTGTAAACATCAGATTGGTCGAAATTAGATCTCTAGGGAACTGAAGGAACACCATTGGTCTATTGAATTGCGTTTTTATGGTCTATTGAATTACGTTTTTAAAAGTCCTAAACACCATGCAGCATGACAGAAAGGCACGGTATTTCTTTGTCTCTTTAGTAGTAGCAACGTGCTTCTTCGGGTTCCGTATTTCTTTTTGCAAGAGGATTCTCTAGTCGGCATACAGCCGTTGTCTTGGTCAACCAGATGCTGATCTCAAATCGGGATAAAAGTAGTATATTATCTTCGTTCACGGAGTCTCGTAATTGTTCTAGTGTGTTTCGTACTTGCCTCAGCATTAGTTGTGGCGTTCAAAGGCTTCCTGTCGAGGTACAACGCAGCTTACTGTGGCTTGTTTGCATAGGGTGCGATATTGTGTAAGTGTAACGATGCAAAATAGATGTGTGGCAGTTTGCCCGCTTTTTTAAGTTTTCATTGCTTTATTTTTTTTTACTCGTTGACTATCGTGTAGTTAGAAATTTAGTGGGGAGGGACACTTCGCTGTAGTAAAAGTACTGAATGCTTTTCTACTCCTCGAGATGGCGACACCTGAACGATGCATTTCTTTTTGCATTTTCTCATTAAACTTCTTAATTTCCTCTCCTGGAAGGATTGTTTTTAGTTGTGTGGATTCTGAGGACCGGCTTAAGCTCTCTGCATCCGCATTTGACAATGCCTGCAAACATGTTTTCTATAAAAAAAATGATTCTATCGTTGTTTACTTATTGCTTCCTTTTCTTTTTTCTCCCCTCTCCTATCCTTTTCTTCCCCCGTACTATTAACGACTTAACTGTAATGCTGTACATTCATTACATCAATGTACTGCGCTGCTTTCCACTGGAAACCGGTACCACTAACTGCCGCTCCCATTAATCCCGGTGCATGAAACATATCATGGCGAAACCACCCATATCCAAACGCGATCGGTCGCTTTCTTAATTTTTGCGTTGTTTATTGTACGCCGAATATTTCTGCTGCGTTGTGCGAATTCATTACCGTCTTCCAAATATTTGTATGGGATAACCAATGCAATCGCCACTTACCGTCATTGCTGATCTGGTTATCCTATGATAAACACCTATTTTGCTTGTCCGATGCTCGTAAAATGTCCTTCACAATTTTTTCTATTCGTGGGATGAACTTTGCTTCTCGTTTGAAATGCAAACTTGTGCCGAAACGCTACGACGACCAAATTTCCGTTTGAACTGACTAATGATGTTTGGGCTTGAAAAACTACTCGCTGCTTAACGATATATAACGATTAATGGCTCAGTTCCACATCGTAGTGCTCAGAGTTCGTCTCGACCAGAACGGAGAACCGATCGTCGAACACAGAGTTCGGTCGAGGCCAAGCTACCTGGCCCAGTTTAGCGTCGCCTAGCACCATCGCAATATCCGGATGATTTTGCAGTGTAACCCACTTAGTGTAACATTTCCACTTATAAGAAACTTTCGATACGAGAACCTCGCGTAGTCAAACCCTCAAAGTTTGCAGTACGGCTTACCTGACGTTAACGCTAGTACGTTAACCCTAGTTCACTTAAAACTGACTCCGAACGTAGCACCACACGCATGTCATTGAATTCATTGTTCGCTATAAGTAGGGTTCTGTGTTTTCGCATAAATCCGAAAAATTCCCGCCGGTTTAAATTTTCGTCAATCTGGATTTGTTCGATAAATTTGGAATTTCGATAAACCAATGCCCCTCTTTCCCACACACATACATACACACTCGCACAAAAAAAAAAAAGATATTTTACAATCAAGTTTGGGCAGTTCACAGGGTCGACGATTTTGAGAAAATGTCGCCCCTGTTTTGTCTCGAATATCCGACCATTGACAAAAGGAATCTTGTCGCTCATCTCGTTGAGGGTCGTCGGGACAACGGGTCTTTCGAGTCACGACAAAAAGCCACCCACAGTTCAGGTTTCCAGTTTGGGCCATATTTCTTCAGCTCGATTTGGCATTGGCGTCAATGCCATTGGCAATACTGTAGTCTGTCCCGGGACAAAAGTTGCAAACAGGTGTTGCTTCGACAAACGTCGAAACCTTTAAAATCGATAATACTCTGGGAGGTGGTTGCTGGGAAGCTTGAGGCTGGTTCACAATGTTGCGACAGACTACGGCAGATTCTGACAAAACCAGTTTTGAGCCTTTCGCGACGGCTTAGGACAGTGCCGCGCAGCAGCAGCAGTGGAGGTCATAAGCAGCCTCAAGCCCAGTTTCGTTGGATGCTGTCAAAGTCCGTCGCAACAGTGCAAACCAGCCTGTGGAGGGTTGTTTTTTTTAACAGATAGCTGTGAACCATACAGATTTCATGGAGGGGGAAAGCGGGAGCGGGCCGTTGATGCTTCTGTGTCACACCCTTTACCACTCCACCCTGCGCAGCCGCAGAGTAGGTCCATGGACAGGATGGGGATGAATATACGGGCTTCCTGATGACTTTTGCATTTTTTGTCGTGGGACAAGTTTGCATTGCCAAAGGCAATGGTGCCAATGTCGAATCCAGCTGGAAGAATATTCATTCAAGCTCATTCTTTTGAAGCTAGCACATGTTTACAGCCGGATACTATATGTATATATGTATATTTTAATAAAAAAAACTCTGCAAAGCTATCTTTCGAACTTGAGAGATTTTGAAATTGAAGGAAAACAAACTTTGATCAGCTCCGAATTTTCGGTTAAAAAGGTCTGAAAAATGCCCTTCAAATTCGGGAAAAAATAAAGTTGGAGAAACACGGAATCCTAGCTATAAGTGCCCCAACTTTTTATGCCTGGCAAGCCATGCCCCAAAATCGGTGGTTTGTGTTGTACGTACCTGATTCCTAAGAACAGCAGTGTTCTCGTAAATGGAGCTGTTGCAAGTGGGCTACACTGCATGTCGGGGATCATTTTATGTGTGCGTCATCGAAGGAAGATCTCCAGCTTCACGCAGTGTTGGGGGGGGGGGGGGGGGGGGGGGGGGGGGCGGCTTTGACACCTTGACGAGTTTTTGGGATTTCATTAAGCGAGGGGCGATCTCCCGGTGCACCTTACATCGAACATTTTCGTGTTGCACAATTCTGGACTGCACGGAGCTATCGTATTTGCTCGAGCAATAGACGCACTGCTTGTGAACAAAGCCTGCGGGTCAGCGCGCAGATAACCAGTCGCCATGATCCGCGAGAAAATGTCCGCGATTTACACGAGACGGCGATAGCGTCCTCGCACGGAAACGCTATCTGCGCAGATTGCATGTTGACGAGGAATAGTGTCCTCGACTTCGTTATTGGCCACATTTTTTTTTCTAAACGACGATTGGCTGCATTTGTGTTTTACAGGAAAGTGGGTGCAGGGTCCTTGTTCGTACGTAGGGAGTCTATTACTCGGTTAGTGGTGGTACTTTTGGTCGCTTTATATTTTTTTAAGACTTCTTTCTCTTTGTCAAAGGAGCCGGAGAAAAGCCGACAAAAAGGTTTTTAGGCAAATTATAAATTGACATGTGCCGATTCGATTGGGAAAAAAAAAAAAAAAAAGTTGTAACCATAGGATGGAAGGGTCTTTGTTAAAGTGTTACCATGTAAAAAGTTTGCAGAATGTTTTTTTTTTTTTTTTCCAATTTACACCATGTATGCTTGTAAAACTCATTTGTGGGATAAGGAGCAGTTCTTATGCAAAGGTTGTGGGAGGGGCAAAATACTTCGAGCACTGTTAGCTGCTTTACCGAGATAATTGTCAGTACAGATCTTGACTCCCCAGTCTAGTAGTCCCGGCTGCAATAACTGCAAGGTTAGTTTGCTTCTTATCGTGTTGAGGCATACACACAGCGTGACACTGTTGGCACAAACACAAGGTCGGCGCTTTTTGGCATTTTACTTAAAAGGGACATAAAATTCCATTGTTCAGGTAAGCACCCCAAAGAAGCGCATAAAAAAAAAATGGTGGAAGCTTGTTTGCATTAACATTTTCGGGCTGTGTGCATATGGTATGAAGTGTCCCCCCAAAGAATTGCATTTTGTTTCAATTTCAACGCAAAAATTAATAATTTATCGCCCTTTCTCCGTCCAAATGTTGCGCTAAGCGGTCTAAAGCCAGACGCCAAAGTGTCGGAACTAACTGTTGTCTCGTTCAAAAGTTGCAATTGATTTTCTGAATTTCAATGGGCCTGTTTTCGCTTGTTTTTGGTAACTGGCGCCGTTTCACTCCACGTATTAGAGAGCTCAGTCTACTGCCGTTTGCCCACCGAAAATTTCAGAAAATCGCTCAACTTGAAACAATAGCTAGCGCTACAGTTAGGCGGAGAACGAGCATTCGGCAATGCAGTTTATTCTTGCGGTAAAAAAAAAAAAACTCATTCTTTTGGGGATACCCTGTAGTTATCATTTTGTGTATCTTGATTCTGTAAAGAATTCAGCCTATTGAATTGTGCAGTGAATTATAGCACTGCTGCTCATGATGAGATTTTATGCAAAGGTACGATTATATGACAGCTTAAAATCGTACATCTGAAAAAACATTTAGTTTAGTAATCGATTTCAGGAGGATTGCACATTATGATCGGCGTTCCCTTAGCGATGAAAATAACTTTGAGTTTATATGCAATTGTTTAGCAAACCTCTCAACGTTCAGTTCCGTGTGCAATTATCTTTAGTGGGAAGTACTTTTGAGGGAATTTTCAGTCGCTGCCTCATATTTTATTGCTTACATGTGTTGTCTCGGGTAGCTTGGGCTGCATCAATTCTTATTATATCGATTTCGATTTCTCGAAGCCAAATAGCATATATAGAGTATTTTTGGGAGAATGCATTGACACTGTACCTCCCCATGTATCAGGGTTGAAATAAAAGAAAGGATGCATGTTTTCACCAAAATTGGATCTTCTCTGGTTGTAGACGTTCCATTCTTCAGTAGTGCACTTAAAATTTTGAAGGAAAAGTAAAGTCCATGTTTGCAAAGGGCAACGTAAGCTTTCTTTTGTAATTGAGAAAAGTTTTTTGTTTTTAAACAGAATCAATTGAGATAAAGCATTAATTTTTTTTTTTTGTGTACCGAAGCTCTAACATTTCTTCCTATTTTATGATAACGCTTTAATCAGCTAATGCCTGCATAGAACATGCGTCCCTGCGATTTCAGTGTCTGTAGCAATGAAGGCTGATTATATACTTAAATCTGGATGTATAACAGCCTCGCAGCGCTTACTCCGAGCCTTTACAGTGTACCCCACTTGTGTCTCGTTCCGCAACTACAGTTTGGCATTGAGGACGTCGACGGGATGTGCGGGGCCGTCGCTCTAACTCCAGAGCTTTTGCTGCTTCCGTTTCGCTTCGCTCGTAGGCGGTGGCAGTTAGTTGCTTGCTTTCGCAAAACGCTCGACGGGATAGCTTCCGGCAGCACAGAGTGTCCCGCGTTTTGGATTGGCACATATGGCCAGTTTGTACGCACACTCTGTCCCGTATGCATTTTTGTCCTCGCCAAAACTGGTGAAGCCCGGTTTTCACATTGGTTATTGTGTGCGATTGGCCGTGTTGTAACCGCTCGCGACAATGGAGCACACTGGCGCCATCTGTTGGGTAGCCCTGGTATACATTTGTGAAACTTCGCAAATTCTGGAAAACCTTAGGTTTTGCATATTCTGAAAAACCTTAGGTTTTGCAAATTCTGAAAAACCTTGGGTTTCGCAAATTCTGAAAAACGTTAGGTTTTGCAAACGTTGCGAAACCTCCGGTCTAGTCGTGCGATTAGACCGAAGGTTTCCCCGCATTGGCGAGATCAAATCTAATCGAGACCTTTGGCACTGGCTGCTTATAACCTTGGTAGAATTTCAAGCTCAGTGGAGAAAGAGTGGTGCGTGCACAGATAGGAAATGTTCCGGTGCTACCCAATAGGTGGCGCCAATGCACGGTCTCGTAAGCGGTCACAATCGGTCGAGTGCAAATGCGTGAAAGAGTGTTTCGAGTGATCTGAGGTTAGGTGTAGGAGGAGTTGTGCCTTTTTACTTAAAAATTTATTCCTGTCGTCTCTAGTATTTGTATTGAGTTGTCTGTGCATTTTTTCTGCTCAGTCCGATCTGGGTCGAAACCTGCTGTGCATTCACTCAAACAGCTCAATTGTGGAACATCAAGATGAGACTAGCACAGAGTTCCTCTACGTTGCGCATGGTTAACGCGGCATCTGGGGTTCGATTTTGGTCGAGGCGAGAGCAAGGGCGTTCTCGGCTGCCGATTGGGCGTCGCGTCGCAGCTTCCCACCGGGCGCGTGTAATCGACCATTAAAGGACACATTCAAAGAAAAAAAACATTTTTTTTAAACAGCTTAGATGGAAGAAGGATATCATAAAACGATTTTACAACGAAGAAAAAAAATTTTAGAGCTATATTTACGGCGCTATACGAATTTGTAGTTGGCGCCCGCCGGAGCCGCCGCTGGTCACGTGGTAGGCCCGCGCGCCGCCGCCCTGCGTCGCCGGAGCCGTAAAGCCACGCCGCCGCCGCACGCTGAGCGTTGTGCGAACGCCGCTTCAACGCGTTTCTCCACGCCGCCGTCGCCGCCGCCGCACAAGTTCGTCTGGTTCGGGGCGCCGCCGCCGTCATCTGACCAGCGCGCAGGTCTATCACGTCTGCTTGCGCTTTTTCAGGAGTTTCCTTTGGGCTCTAAATGTTACTTACTAATCTTAGTTTTTTGTTATACTTCAAACAAAGATGAATAAGTTACTTTTAGAGGCCATAGGAAGCTTCCGAAAGAGCGCGAGCACCAAGTGACAAATATGGGCCCGTCACGTGATAAATAAGGGCCACTTTTCTGCGGCGCCCGCGGGCGCCAACTACAAATTCGTATAGCGCTGTAAATATAGCTCTAAAAATTTTTTTTCTTCGTTGTAAAACCGTTTTATGATATCCTTTCTCCATCTAAGCTGTTTAAAAAAAAATGTATTTTTTCTTTGCATGTGTCCTTTAAGAAAATTTCGACCCGTTCGATTGGGCACAGTTTCGGCGAGAACGACTTGCCAGCTCACAAATGGGGAAAAAGGTATCGCGGCTTCTGATGCGCTTGTCCTTGGCACCCCTTCGCCCACCTGTCAATGTCTGCTTGTGTAAGACTGCGGAACAATTTTGGATTTGCAAAACGAGCGGGTGTTGTCGATGGCTTCCAATGCGGAATAGAGATTCTCATAGTTTGGCCCTATGTGCTATCTCTCTGCGGTCAATTCGTAACAGACAATCTGCTTTTCTTTCTTTTTTTTTTTTCCGTCTGTTGGCAGACTACGTACAGTGTTTGCTTGTTTCAGTTGCATCTGCAAATGACTCCTTGTAGCAGACGAACCACATTTTTCGCTCGCTCGGCGGTTGGCAAATTGGATCTCGCTCTCGCCGTGACCAAAATCGGACCCCTGGTGTTTCTTGAGCGTCGAAGATAAAATGGCCAAAGTGACCGATGGCTGGATTTGCGAGATGACAGGAAGAAGCAATGGTGGACGCCAACTTTTTCAGACCATGTTAACGGTGGCGATGACGCCGCCCCATGGACGTCGAAACGGCGCTGCGAGCGACGCCCGGTTTGAGTCAACGTCACGGCAGCGGCCGCAGAGAGCGTGCGACCACTAGCTTTCGTTTGGAAATGCTTTGTTTTTGGTTTCTTTTGTGCGGTTCCTTATTTCATTTTGTTCATTTGTTTGTAGATGGGGCTCTTTGTCTTTAGGGTCTGAACCCGGTTTTTAATCAGACATGGCAATAATTGCCGCCTTCGGAAACTGTTGTTTTGACCCATTCCACACTCCAGCCAATGCCACTGAATGCGGCCGTCTGCTGCGGAAAGATAGACGCTCGATTGTGAGTCATTTGCAAATAATGGTGAAAGTAATTTCGATGAAGAATAGTAGGGAGGGATGAACACGAAAAAAAGAAAGAAGTTACACTGAAGTGGTGTCTTCAGCATGGCAGCAGTCACTTGACTTGGTCATGTGACTACCATCCGCTGAGCATTGCCCGCCGAGTTTAGCTGATTTTGTTGACTTCCTACATCTCGGACTGTGGTGGTCATTGCGTAGCGTCATTGTGACGGGGCTCCCTTGCTATTGGCTCCCGTAAGCCATCACGTTACCCTAGCAACAGCCAATGGCGGTCTTGTCTGAAGTTGCAGTAAAAGTCGCAGTACATGAACGATCGCACCGGGATTGACCAATCCAAAAACATGTTCTATGTATGACGAGTTTACCAGGTACAACCAAATGCTACGGCCACTTTTTTTTTTTTTTTGTGAATAGTGGTTTGAAAGGAAAGCCATATGCTAAAATTCGTTGTAAAATAAATAAAAGAATTTTTTTTTATTATGTTTTAAGATGCCCTATTTTTTTAGGTATTTTGTTCAGAAGTTGTTGCACAGTGCCAGAGGCATTATCCCAAGGGGTGAGGAAATGTTCATCCAATTGAGGTGCTCAACTTGCCTCCCAAAGTTTGGATGGGTGAACCCAAATACAAAGAGCCCTGTTGGTAGGCCATTTCAAGATGCGCAGCTGTCGGTAGTGCCTTTGTTCCTTTTCTGTCGTTCGACGGGCAGTCAACCTTAGTGTGGTGTGCTGTCTTCGATTGTACATATCAGCAACAACATGCAATCTACAGAATACTTGGGTGCCATACTTCATAATCGTGGAGCAAAGTGCTATGCGCTTGCATCATGGAGTATGGTATTTGAGGAGGCACCAACTGCTTACACTATGTAAATAGATTTTTGTTTTGTGCGTGTATGTGCATGATTGTTGTATAGAAATATGAAGTTGGGTGAGACCCTTGTGAGATGTTTATTCTTTGTGCTGCACATTTTATAAGCAGGGTTCCGTGTTTTTGTGGCTCGTTTCTCTTCAAATTAAAGGATGCTTTTTCTTTTTTTGTTAGTTCAGTGGTTTGCAATGCCTATTTAGGTGTTTTGCAATGCCCATTTTCGGCGTCGGTACAAAAGAACAGGACTTTAGCTGGGCTCATGTTGAAGAAAACGGTACATGGGCACAGGGCTCCTCAATCTCCAGGGGACAGTGCGCACAACCCCAACGCTTCAGAAAGGTCCCAGCACCAATAAGAGAAGTGTGGTTTCCGAAGAAAGAGGCTGCCCTCGCAGACAGTTTAGCATGGGTCATTTCTTTCCCTGAAGCTCCTCATTCGAGGATGACTCAAATTCAAGGGTCTGTCGGTTTTCCCCGATTTTGATAATGCCGGCTCGGGAGTAACTTTTCGGGGTCTTTCGGTATCGTGCCGGAAACACGGAACCCTACTCGTAAAGTGTTGGCATTGGCGACATTAGAAGTGGGGCATGCACTCTCGTGGCGGCAGTGGAGACGTGTGGATGTTTGCACCTACAGTCTCCAACAACATGGAAGGCCCATTCGCCTAGAGTTTATGCAGCAATGCTAAGCACACATTCTGTCTCGGGCACTTAATTTTCGACGCAAGAATAAAAGAAAAATGTAACGCGGGCTTTTCCGAAACGAGTCCTGCGTAGCTTGCCGATGCTGCACCGTCCAATGGGCCTTTCATGCTGTACTTTTGAATGATGCTTGTGTTGACTTGGTGAGATTGAGAATAGGCTAGGATAAGTTAAAAAAAAAACCTCAGTTGTGATACGTTGTGAAGATAGAATCTTCATATTTTCCCTCGGTTTCTTTCTATGCCTGCTCCTTAAGGGGGGACACTACCCAGAAAAAACAATTTCTGCAAAAAAAGTTGATTTTGACAAATGTCATATTTGCATCCACCAACATCCAGAGAGTATTCCCAGAAAGTTTCATTAGTTTTCACTGCATAGTTAATTTTTAATATTTTTTTTTTTCGGTTCACCAATGCTAAAGAAAAGGAAGAGGTTGGAGCACTTTGAATGCATTTTTTCCATACCAGTTTTTGGCAGAAATTTCACTTTAGGAAAACTATCGTTTTGTTATTACATAACTTGGATTCACTTTAAGGAGTTTTTCTGGGGTGAAATTTTAAGGGGAACATAACTATGAGCTTGCATTTTTTATTTTTGTCATTTTTCATGCTGAAGAACTAAACTTTTGGACAAAGGATGGAAATCTAAAAAACAGTATTTGTGTTTCTCTGGCTTTTCTGTCATGAAAGATGGTATAATATAGAAATATAGCTCCATCTCCTCTGAACTGTCCTAAAGTAACACATGAAAATGACAAATTTATAAGTAATTTCAAAACGATAGTTTTCCTACACAGACACGCCCACTTTCATCTTTGAACATTTGCAATTTTTTTTGTACATCACCCAGGTTAACAAAATTTGGTAGAAATGTTCTCAACGTTAACAGAAACAAGAACTGTAAATCTAATTTAAATCAAACAAGCAGTTCAAACATTCACTTTTTTGGGTAGTGTCCCCCCTTAAGCTTAAACAGCACGTGCACTGAAGCTCAGTCTGAGACTTCAAAGCTAAAATTATGTTTAAAAGTATGGGGAATGTTTATGTATGTTTGGTAGGAAGTTTTTAGTCCTTTAAATTGAGGTTCAAACATAAGGCACTGGTCTTTATATTTGTTGTGTAACAATGGTGCAAGTGGAGGCTTGGTGAAAAGATCAGCAATTGGCATTTTGAATTTTGTTTAAAATTCTTGACCCATGGAAGATCGGTTACACTTGACTCTCCGTTAACTCCAAATGCTTCTGCTGCAGAAGGTCAGACTTTGCTACAAATCTGGTTCTTGCATGTTTGTTGTACTTCATAACTTATATTTTGATACGCCTAGAACTTTGCCAGCACTTCAGATTGTTCTGTTTTTTATTGAGGAAAGGTATTTATGCTTGGGGAGAGATAATTTTGTACTTTCTCGCGAGCTAGAATATTTCTTGGTTACCATTTTGGGGCATTCTTGACTATAGTTAGCGACTAGGGTGAGAGGAGGGAAATGGACGCACCACTGGCAGGCGTGGGAGAAAACCCCTTCCCCTCGCTAGCGTTTCGTCCGCTTCCTCCTTCCCACATTCCTTTCCCTCACCCTACCTTCTTAAACTGCAACATACTATAGTTATGACACATTTTTATCATGCAAAATTTTTAAAAGATTTTATTTCGAGAATTTAATTTAACACCATACTGTGTTTGAGGTTGCTGTGATACTGTTCTGACATTTTTAAGGATCACATGTGCATTGATGTCTCTTGTACATCAAAATTAGTATACCACCAAGTTTAGAGTGGTATTTGTGGATTCCTTGGTCTTTTCAGATTACTAAGATTTTCTGAAGGATAGTTCCGAAGATATTGGTAATCTAGACTATGACCTTAGTAGCAACCGTTCTTTGGGCAACTGAGAAAACGGCACAACAAATTCAGTTTTCGTTGCCTTTTCAAATGATGTGTTTGTAGGGTGGTTTGTGGCAGCTAATGTAAGCACATTCATTGGTATCCCAAGTCGAGAAGTCGTGTAAAGCTTTCTTGAGCCGTGCACCAGACATTGGCTCGCCCGCTTTTCTTAATTCTGTTTACCCTCCGTGCGGCGGGCTATCTCCCGGTATATTGCGTTAAGCTTGCCGGCATCCAAAGTTTCGCACCGTTTTCTTGATTGTGGTTCTTGCTAGGGATGTCGTGAACCGGCCGAGGCGAGACTGCTTAGTGGGCTTAACATTTTTAACTTTTAACGCAAAGTTCGATAAAGGTTTGGCTGCGATCTGCATCCACGGAAATTGAGACAAAGTTGATGCCACCCGGCGAAGGAAGGTAACAAATTCAATAAATACTGCAACGATAGATCTTTGCTTTTATACTCCGCAAGAAAAAAAAACATTGGCAATTATTTTCTGAGATGTAGAATAAATTACCAAATAAATTGGTGTTTTAAACCTTTCTGCAAAAGGTCGAACCTCGGCTTGAAAGATGGTTTTGTGACGTCCCAAGCCCTTGCATTTGGCAATGTAGCGGTGGAACGCGGCAACAGCATGTAGTGTAAATATCTTTTTTCTTTTCTTTTTTTTTTTTTTGTTTTGCTTTCCTTCCAGGCTTTTTTCAGTTTCGTAAAGTGCAGAAATCTGTCTCGATGCGCGTAAGGACAACAGTGAACGGGCCTTCTTTTTTTCTCCTCCTTGTCTTTGCCAAAGATCTTCATCATTCTGTTTACAAAACTGTCCTTGTTATCGGTTCTTTCTTTTTTTTTCTGTTTCACTCCCTTTGTGATTTTCAATTGGAAGAATTAAACTTGTGTTTGCATGTTTTTTTTCCTGGCATGTTTATTTTTATTTTGGGTGGCTTGTACAGAAAATGTCGAGCATTACGATTGTTTGTTTGTTGTATTCCTGTTTGGTGCTGCCTGTGTCGTAACATGTTTTTAAGGTATTTATTTTTCTTTTTAGTTAAAGGGGCTCTGACGGGTCAAAATCATTTTTTTATATTATCCGAAACGATTGAAAAACTGCCTGGACATTACCCTCGAAATTCGAAACTTGGGAACGCAGTATTTGGGAAGTAAGAAAAACGATTTCCAAAAGCCGAATTTAAAGTTCCCGCTTTATCCGCGCCAGTGCAGAGACAACAAAGATTGAGTCGTCCAACTCTATTTCCTCTCACGCCCCCGAACCTTCCCAATTTGAAGTGTCGTGTTCGCCCGCGTCCCAAAATCGACCGCTCTTTGTGCGTGCCGCCTATCGCTGTGAGCAGACGCTTCACTGTAGAGTTTGAAGTTCTTTTGGGGCCCTTTCGGCCATCTCAAATTCTTTGAAACGGTGGAGGTTGAAGAGAACCCGCGGTGGGCTATGGGGAGCGACGGGAGGGGCCACGTCGCACCAGTTCTGCGTGAAAAGCCGTCTCGGCAGAGTCTCGAGCGAAACTATGGTGCACAGACACCAAGTCCAGTTATTTTGACAGTTCAACAATTTCCTGTTTTAAAGTCCGAGAGGTCGTTGGGCACCTGAAGAGAACTTCGTCCGATTCCTCGACTCGCCGATCATCCTCGGTGCTATGTGCGCAGAGTGCCGCCATGTTTTCCAAGGGAGGATAAAAAACCAGGAGGCGATGTCACTCCGGGCTTCGATTTTCGGTATTTCAAAAAGAAGGGCCATAGTGGGTTCGGAGTTTGCTTTAAAAAACATGTTTTACAAATGCCGTTATTAAATATTTAAAACATTTTGCTTACAAAACCTTCTAAAATTCGGAATCGATTACGTCGCACATAAAGAAGCGAGGAGCTAAAAGGGAGAAAAAAAGGGCACGCGCGTGCGTGGTGAAATTTTTTTTTTTGCATTGTGGTATTTTTTGCATGTCTATGACTGAAACTTGCATCTTTTTAGACCACAAAAAAATTAATATGACCTTTGGGGGTGTCGGTGCCCCTTAAAGGTATGTTTTGAAATATGCATAGAAACGTGTATCCAAAAATTAATTCATATTATGAGGGTGAGATCAATACACATTGTGATATAGACAAGTATACGAGGCTTTTTAAAAACATGTCGCAGGTGATGTCATCATTGCTTTAAAATTGCCGTGGTGTTTGTAATATTTTGACAGCTTTATTAAGAGGCCTTTAGGCCATTTTGCATTACGAGACATTTGCTCATTGTCTTTTGTGAAGATGAAGCATCACACTGCTTAGTTCTCACTGTAGCTGCAATGATCAGCCAGGCAATGCATCTGATCTGTGTCTTTATAAGCATCACACAAGCAATTTAGTCTTTTTTGCCCTGGTTTTTTTCACTTCACTGCTCCAGTATACTGCATCTTCTGCATTTCTAACACTTCATTGCCTTTGATGCACTCATGTGGCTTTCATCGACGCTTGTTGCACCACTTGCTAGCTGGCAACCCTGCTGTCTTCTGCAACTGACCTCCCCTACTAAATGTTTTTGTTACTATTATCGTGCTTCTATCATCTCGCTTAAAATCATTAGCTCGTGCTCATCGGCATCGCGAGTGTGCTCCTCATCGGTGTGGCGAATCTTGGGAGACTACAGCTTCTCGGTAGTGTTAAAGACTCTCGCGGCTAAACAAAACATAGGTTGTCGTAAAGGTGGGAACGTGTTGATCGAACGATACGCCAAACTCTAAAAACTTCTACTCGTACACAACTACCGAGAATCGGAAATCGCGAATTGCCTCGCTTACCTTTGCTGGGTCCAGATGGTGCTTGCATCCACAAAATGCAAGTAACTTACAGCAGGCAAACGCTACCCATTTCCTAACGTGCAGCCAAATTTTAGTTGCGACTGACAATCTTTTTCTGTCGGCCTTCCACTCTTTTTAGATGGGGTATTGTTCAAGGTAGGGAAGTCTGCTTTTCACTCTACTACTTTTATGCATTTTCTAATAAGCATTGCAATGTATCCCAGAAGCTAAGTTTTTGTAGCTGTGATGACTTCATGCCATAAATACAGGCATGCCTAACAAAACAATGTGACTTTTGAATTTGGCTTTACATTTCTCTAAGCTTACTTTTGATGTGTAGTACTCACTGTTGTACATAGTAATTGTAATTTGTATAACTCCTCATAGTAAATTTTATATTTAGTTTCTTGGAGAATGGGGAAGAGTGCTTTCCTTTATGAATTGGAACCGGTCATATCTTTTAAATTATTTTAATATATAAAATAAATTGGCAAAAATCTATACATGCTTGTAGATCATCAAAGCAATCGCATGGATGGGAAGCTCGAATTCCAATAGCTACTGAATTTAGGAGTGTATTTTCCGTCTAGACGGATACCAGACAAAAGCTATGATAAGCGTTGTTTCAAATTTGAGTCGCTCATTGAAGAGTGATAGTGCCACACAATGTTATAGTTAGCAGAGTAACATTGGCAAGTCACTTTCGTATCTTGTCTACAAAATCTAGGCACCTTCTGAAGACGATCATGTCGTGCCTACTGCAGTTTAAGGACTTTGCATAAAACTTTCTAATTTCCCTAACTTCAACGGTCTGAAAATCTAACACTCTCGTCCAAGAAAATAACTTTTCTTTTAATCGTTCCTTATTTTATTGTTTTTGTTCGAGTTGTCGCATCTCCCGACACCGTTGGTCATCGTCACTCCGGCTGCTTGCTTTTTCGCTTCGCACCGTCGTCACCTCCGCAAACGGCGGGTCGTCGTTCAAATGCATGCACGAGGACGACAGTGCGGCGTGGCCAACACGGAAACGCATGGAAGCAAAAGTGGGCACCCTCTTCCCCCTCCTTCCCCTTTCCCCCCCCTTCCATCCACCCGTGGTTTGCAGACGCTGGAGTCCAAGCTGGCGTCCTGCCGCAACTTCGTCAAGAGTCCGCAGCGAGAGGACGTGGAAGGGCTCGGAGCCATTTCCGGCGTGGCCGCTGCCGGGTAAGCAACCCCGCCGTATTGTTCGACGAATCCAAAGTTCCGCGATTGCTCATTCCGAAAGGGAAGCTGAAGGAATCCATTCCAATAGCTACGGTGCCCGCGACACAACTCGTTGCCACTTTGGGATTGTTTCGGTTGCGTAGGTGAGACAGGACGCGCACCCATGCGACCGTTACTTCGTCTTTCTCTACGACGAACTGCGGTCAAGGCTACGGGCCAGCGGATCGAATAGCGGGCCGGTTAGAAACCACGCGACGTGTCTATCCGACGAGCGTATCATTGGAGGGGGATGGGGGGCAGAGCGCGTCGGCGCACCGGAGTGCGTGGAGCGAAAGCTCGCGCTGCAGAACCCGGGGACCCCGAGTTCGATCCCCACCCCCGCCTGCTACGATCTGGGTGCACATCGTACTGGCATGCGGTCGTGTATCGCTACCGCGCAATGCACGTCGGAGGCCCAGAGCTAGGAATTGTAATGCACCGGCTAAATTTCCCGTCTACGGATGAGAGGCGGGTCGCCTGTCGAGGCCCTTCCGGCCGCCCAAACAACTGTGCGACGCAGTTCCGCATCGTCCGAGCAATATACCGTGTGGTTCCTAACTCGTTCGCGATAGCTTCGACTCTCCTTCATCTTACGGCTCGCAGGGCTGTGACATCTGCGCCAATTGCGCCATTTTGGTACATACCCCCTTTTCTGCGCCTAGTTGCGCCAAAAACGTTAAATCGGTCGAAATTGCGCCACACTGCCCCAAAGTAACTCAAAAACTAAAAAAAAAAAAAGTTTGCGGCGACGCTAGCGGGAAACGAGAGCTTGGTTGGCACCATTCAATCTCGTCGTAGTAAAGTATACGGCACGGGTACAGCGTGGCACAAGCAACCTCTGGATTCGAAGATTTCAGCTGTAGTACCCCTCTATACCTATGATATGTGGTATTTTTCCCATTTTCCTACTACTTTACGGTGTCATTTGTGATTGCACGCTACCGGTGCGGCGCGGTCTCGCTGTTTGGCCGTGGGAGGTACAATGCACAGACTATAAAGATGAGCAAACCTAAGTATTTTTTTCGTTTTGAGTAAACCTTTTCTTAAAAGTGCTATTGAGCGCCTCCATTGTGTAATTGTTCATTCGTGTCCGTAATCTTCTCGTCAAAATGGACGGCGCTGTCGCTGTGAGTACTTTCGGTTATCACACACGTGCTTCCAGTGCGTGAACAATCGAATGAATCGGTCACGCACCCGTATTTAAAGTGCATGTGCTGCTCATAGTTTTTCTAGCAATTCACTATTTACCTTGTGACTCGCTTTCGTGTGGAATTTTTTCTATCTGCACATACTTTCTACAAGCGTCCGATCGATGTCTGACTGTAGTAATCCGTGCTTCCCTGTTCATGCTCTCGAATCACCACTTTAAAAAGTTTTGCACTACAATTGCGCTTTGGCATCAGTTCATATAAGCTTGAGGTACCTGGTGCCCACCTAACTTTGCAGCAAGCCTGTGTTTCTTGTCCTCATCTATGCGCATTGCACTCGCGTGTGCCTTTTTTTTATATATATATATTTTATCTCTGTGCATATCGGCGCTGATGACTTATTGAAACCAGGGTGGGAAAAAATGATAAAAAAAAATCGGATTCATGTGATCGAAATCAGATTTTTTATGATTTAAATTGCTAATAAGCTGCTCTAACATTTTCTGCTACTAATCTGCTCCAAACTGTAGACCTTTCTGCTTCGAAGTTGCTCCAGAATGCATAAACGGCTGCTCCAAAACGAGAATTTTGTGCTCCTAAGCTGCTCCAAAATACAGATTTTTCTGCTCCGAAAATTGCTCCAAAACCCGTTTCACCTGTCTCACCCCCTGGGCTCGACTCGCACCTAACCTGGAAAAACTGGAGAGCCTGGAATCGTCGGGGAGTTTCAAGCATCCGAAAAGTCGACGAAGTCGTTGGAAACTCGGTTAGGTGCGAGGAAATGCCCGACAACGAGGCGGGAGAGTGCGGTGTGCGGGAAGTGCCCTCGCGTCGAGCAGCAGGTGCCAGAGGCGTCTCCGCACAACGCGAGCCGCCAACCTGATTGCCCAGATTGGGCGCTAAAGACCGAAACAGCAGCCACAACTCCAACCTCTGCACGTCCTGCTTTTGTGACGTCCGGGGACTTCCGTCGAAATATTCGGAGAAATCCTGGAAAAGAGAGGGAATTTGGGAAAAGCGGTTTGGCGGACGCCCCGAGGAGGTTCCGGGCTTTCGAGCGAAACCGAGCGAAACTCCGAAAGCCGTCGGCGGTGAACTTTTCATCACCGGACCGTTTGCAAAGTTTACAGTACAGCAGGGGCAGCTTTGCTGTATGTGCTTGCATTTCGTGGGGAAGGTTAGATGTAGACGGTTGAACTGAGGTGGCACGCACATGTAGAGTGCCCTCTGTTTTAGGTTTATGCTCAAAACGGTAGTCTTGGATGTAAACGTGTGTTGCGAGTATTGCTACGATCGACGCATGCTCCTTGCAAAGTTGTCCGGAAAACCCCACTATACAACATCGTGGTAACAAAAAAAAATAATCGTGAAACAATTTTTTTTTTTTTTAAAGTTTGTAGTATTATGTGACTAAGCACCCCGCACGTTGCTGTGCCCCTCTCGGAAGGTCACGTGACACCCACACGAGAATAGATTGGCTTCGATGGCTCGTAGCGTGCTGGGGTCCATCGTAACGTGAAACGGTGTGTAGTGACAACGCACGTGGTGAGAGAGGGGAATGTAAACGGGTATGTGCAGGACGTCTTGACCCACTGCAGTCGACGACGTTGAGTTAGATCGAAATGTCGCATCCTTTTGCTCTCTCTCTCACTCACCGCTTTTGATCGGTAGTTTCAGTTTCAGTTGTTAGATCTAGTTCTGCCATGCTCTGTTTTCTAATGAAATGCTCGTCCAGTAGCTCTGGAAAGGAAGATTAAATTGTTTTGAAAGAATTGTAGAGTGTTCGTTTGACCAAGACCCTTTTCGGAACTTTTTTTTAAATGTCGAAATGTGCATCTACGTGTTTTGGAACTCGGCCGGCCGAGAGCTCGTCTCCTTCTCACTTATCGACATTTTTTATTTCCAGGCGAGCTCACCTGAAGCAGCGTGCGCTCTCGAGCCCGCAAGAGTTTGTGCCGCTCGCCTTCTGAGGATGGCCGGCGGAAAAAAGGACTCGAGTTTTAATCAAACAATCAACCGCAAGGCACAAAGACTGTCGTTTCCCGCGGGCAGCGTGTCAACTGGCCACCTCGCGGCTTTTTCGACCAAATTCCCTCGACCGCGGCAAGACTGGGAACGGCAGCTCGGCAATTTCGGTCGTGCAGAGACGTTTGTCGGCGGGAGACGGAAGACGGTGCATCACATAGTGTCGCGTTTGTGCAGTACCGCGCGTCTTTATTTAAACACAAACGGACTTTCTGGTTTTGTTTTCGGTGGCAATGTTTCGGAGAGCTGGAGCCTTTAGCTCTTCTAGGTAAGGGCCTAACTTTATGGGAAAGGGTGTTTTTTTTTTAATCATTTTTAGTGTTTTTTTTTTTTTTAACTGTTTGCTTCAAACTCACATTTTTCATCGTAAAGTCTTTCGTGTGTCATTGACCCATAGCTCTGTGCGTTGTTGTCTTTTTTTGTTTGTTTTTTTCTTTATTTTAAGTTTTAGAAATTTTTAGTTACTGACGAGATTGGGGAACGGCTGAGCATCTCTTTCAAAAGCTTTCGAACGGTGTTTCACCTAGGCTTGTTCAGAAAATTGCAAGCACCTTACCATGCTCTTGCACGGCAAGGTTCAAACACCTTACCGTGCAAGAGCATGGCTAGGCGCTTGCTAGCCTGTAGTTTAACGTTCCATTCAGGGGCTTAGCGTTTTGGGGCGTTTTTGTTTAAATGGATCTGTATTTTACGGGACTTTCGTCTTTTAAGTCGGTGAAATTCGTCTTTGTCTCGCAGTATTTGTTGTCGTCCCTTGACCGAACGTTAAATCTGAATGTTTAGAAGATTGAAGCAAATGTTCATAGTGGCTGTTCAGAGTTGTGTATATGGTATCTTGAAGATAACTAGATGTTCCCAACTCAGCATTGCCCATGTTGAATCTTTTGTGCTTTCTGTTTGCATTATGAGCAAGCCACCATAATTGGAGAGAGAGAATTCTTGGCATGCTTTACGTGGACGTAACTGTCTGCACAATGCGGCGTACGTTAAGGGGTTTCTGAATGGTTGCAAGGTCTGTTCTTACTGGAACTGCCTGCAACTGTCGTTACCATGATTTCTGGATTGAACAGACTTCCTAAACAATCGCTTTATTGTTTCATGCACGGCGATCATCTGTTATAGGGTGTATTCACTGGCGGCCATATCCGTGTGCGCTAATGCTGAGCACGTGCTGATAGCGAGCTTCCACAGTTATTTTGCAACGTGCACCCCGCACCATCAAGAGTGCCGGTCTTGGCAGCCTATTAATGCGAGCTCGTTCTGAGCATGTGCTCTAAACAGTGACCTCAAATATGGCGGCCAGTGAATACCCCCTATTATGTGTGTATCCCGAAGGAAACAAAAAAATGTTCCGCTACCTTTGTTATGTTTGGGGCAATGCAGTGCACTTAAAAAAAAAGCTAAAAAAAAAATGGTTGGTTTTAGGAATTGTCTAGCCACAACTCTATGTGAAATTCTGGGGATAGTCTAGTACACTGAAGTGTCTACCCTAGTTTTCTATACCAATTGGTGAAAAAATGGACCAAGCATGCTCAAATCACGACTCTGGATCAGTGTTTTCTGGTGTGGGAAGTTGCTTACCTGTAGTTCCAGTACAGCTGTTCATAGGATTGTAAGAGGCAGAAATGTCCAGAGAGGGTTCCCATAAATAGAGGCTCGGCGTCAACGTCCTCGACATTCATTTGAAGCGTGGCCTCCCTCGTATTTGAGACGGTGGTAGTACCTGCCGCTGGCATCTAGGCAGGAAGCGTTTCAGTGGTCTTATCAACCAATTGTAGCAGTGTTGGGTGCATCATGTCAAAGTCCCTACTTCTCCATTCCTAGATAGGTAAGAAGAGACAAAAAAAACTTTTACCGGTGACCTGTATCTCTGCTTTGAATAGAGTATTTGAGAGGTGGTGGTTTAAATTTGTTTAGAAGTGGACAGTCATTTCGAAGAGTCGAGGACTTGTTTATTCATTTTCTGGCTAAATTTAGCGGGGAACTCGATGTCGCACGGCGTCGGGTTGCAGGACGTCGTCAACGTCAAGCAAGTGTGGTCAGTGTTTTGTTCGTCTGGGAGTAGATTTAGTTCATGGAGAGGCGACAAGACACCGATTACCATGAGAAACATGACTGCTTTCTTTATTTTATTGCGAACAATAAACCAGTTAATGTGGGGTCCTTCAGTGAGAAGTGAGGTAGAAGTCGCCACTGACAGTAGCTTTGGGTAGTTTTAATGGCACTCAATGAAGAGCGAACTTGGCAGACCACCGGCATATCATTAGCATACAGCAGAAGCGGTACCACATTTAAAAGGCCCGGACAGTTCTTCGAAAAACAAGGTACATTGCGATTTCTAGTGACCAGATATTTCTTTCTTGTTACAAATCAATGTAAGGCATGCAAAGACTCTAGGGTGCCTTGGCATCCGCTACCTGTACGACAAGCATTGGCACGGCGGCGTGCTGCCATCTTGTTGGACAGAGTTTTGTGTGGTGACCCACTAGATCCCGAGTGACAAGGTCGACGCTTTATGAGAGACCGGCGGTCGCGTGGACGTGTACAAATACTCCCACGGGTGTCGCCTCGGTACACAGATAGTCTTCATGAAACAGTTGCAATTTGGCTCTCCACAGCGTCGTTTGAAACTGGAAGTTTGTCTCGACGGTCTTGGCTAGTCTTCTGTCGCATCGCGCGACAGTCGCAGTGTATAAAGTTGTCTTCTTGCGTGTCGTGTCCGGAACAGAGCAGTTTCTGTGCTTGTTTGCTTCTTGGGAATGTTCTTAAGGACACAATCGTAATCGTGGTCCTGCTTCTGGAAGTGGCTTTCTGTGCGTCCCACGCAATCGCACCGTTTGAGACAATAAATTGTGCAATCTCCAGGGTGGTTCCCTTTGGCTCGTCTCGGAAGCTGCGACTGCCGCCAGCGCAAGACACATTTCTCGCGGAATAATTTGAAAGCTTGGCACCTTTGTCATTAACCATTTGATGGTTGTCGCCATACATGTACAAAGGTATTTACATGTCTGAAAGTGCCCACCAAAACATGAAACTTGGCAAGACCGTGGGAGGTGTTGCTATTTTTTAGGTCTTTGGTGTATATAGGCTTTATATTCGCACGGTGTTCCACTTTCAGTGGGCTATCTCTAATTTTCAGATTAGGCGCTCCTAATACTGCCAGAGGCCGTAGCGGCTGCTCTGGCGGTAGTGCGAACGGGAGCGCTGGCTCTTCAGATTCGCACTTCTAACACTTTCGGGAATTAAATTCGGAGGATGAGAGCTCGTCATCCGAAGGTGAAGCTCCATTAAGTGGTTCCGGTTGAGAATCTGAAGCTGCAGGAATATTGCGGAAGCAGATGCACCAAAATAAAACCGAATGGCAAAAAGGTGACAACTTGTCAACTTCAATATGTTCATTCAATGCTTTTAAACTTAAACAGCGTGCTAGCACTGTACATACTCCTGCTAAGTAATAAAGAAAAACTGTGCATTGACTCTTTCTATATACTGTTTCTTTAGAAACAATCCAACCACTAAGAACCCTCGGTTTTTTTTTTTTGAAATTTTTATAGGAAAAACATACTATTGTGAAAGGGTAAACGAACCATTTTGTCAGTTCCTTTTTTTAGGGGAAAGAAAAGCATCTAATCCAATCTTTGCCAGGAACTACTTTACTTTATATAGGAAATTTTCAGTATACGATGAAATGCAGTGAATAAAAATTAGATCATTGAAATCAGATAGCCATATTGATGTTACAAATTAGGCCATGCTGCAGGCATTGAAGTCAATAGAACTTTTGCTAAATTATCTAATGACCAAGGAGCATGCCAAAAGCATAGTTATGCACGCTGCATGTGCTGGCACCTGTAGCAGGAACTGTTCTAAAGCAACTCTGAAACAAATGCCAATTTGCGCATGCATTCATCAATATTTGATTTGGGTTTTTTTTTTTACTTGAAATGTTTAAAGTCATGTGCTTGCACTATGTGTACCTACACTCGGTATTTCTCCCTTGTGTCTTGGGCGATTGCAGGTTCTCTGCAGTAAGGAGGAAAGATCTCGCCACTTATTTCTATTTTAAAATTTGAGTGACTGCAAAGCCTATGCATCCGTGCAGCCAAGGCATGATCAATTGCTCCATCATGCATTGTCGAGGTTGAATCAAATTTAGGCCACCGGCACTTCCAAGGACTAACATAACCTTCACTGTCATGTCAGTCAAGCTACTTAAGAAGCATGTCTGGCACAGAGACAAGCAAAATTATATATGAAACCATTTATTATTGCAAGAGCCTGCTTATAAAAAGCTAATAAATTATCCACAGGAAATAGACCAGAGTTGTAGTGTGCCCACACTCTTGTGGTGCAATTAAAATAGAGCAGCGTGTTAGGAGGCCACAAGCGCTTCCTCTTGTCTTCGAGCTTCCTTCTTCACTTTGCGGGGGGGCTCTGGAACAGATTACGAAAACTCCAAGTGAGCCTAAAAGAGTTAACATGTGATGTTGGAAGGGACTCGAAGAATTAACGACCACTTTACCTCCCTTTTCGTCTTTTTCGACCGAAACCACTTGACACTAAGACCCCCATAAAAAACAAGATAATGACATCTCCCTACTCCAGAGTACACATTTTATTTTTCACTTATCTTTCTTTTGAACTCGCCTACCATTATGATTGTCCCAAGATCGTAAATTTGTGTGCCATCGTAATCGTAAATTGGAGTGCAGTCGAAGGCTAAAAGATTCAAATGCATCCACACAGACTAAAAGTGCACTTCCAGGATTTGATTGGATTAGCCACGAAGAACATTCCCAAAGAAAGATGTTGAGAGTTGTGGTATTGTGCTTCTGGCATTTCTTGAATTGGGCGATTCGGTTCGTAACCTTCGCTGTGCTCCGAAATCGTTTGCATTCCCATGAAATTGTATGCTCTTCTGCACTCTCATGTCTTCATGATCGTCCCAGAACAGCAAGTGGCACTGTTTAAAGGATGTTAATACTTTTCCGTATAGAGGGGCTTCACTTGATGCCAGCTTAAAAATCTTGTGCAACTGCTTTTGGTGCATTGTACTACCGCAGAAGTCTCGGAATACAAATGAACACTCGCCCGACAGAGAATGGACGTCCTTTGGGCCCATTTACGACGGTTATTTGTCCGTACGCCTTGCGCGACATTAACTCATCTGTGCACACAACATCTAGTTCTGTAAAAAGCTCATGGGAGATGCTAACAGATACAGCAACAAATTGCGACCCCTTGCATTTTGCAGCAAATCCCCACAAAAAAAAAAAAAAAATTTTTTTCTTGCAAAAATTTATTATGCATTACCGAATGCTTGTTTTTCAGCCCAAATGTGGCAATGGTGGTCCGAACCATATGCCCAGGTTTTAGCACCAACCGTTCTCTTATTCAAAAGTTATAAATTATTTTCTGAAAATTTCAATGGGAAATGGGGCTTGTTTTCGGTATTTGGTGCCATTGAACTCCACGTATTCAAAAGGCCACCATTTTACCATTGAAAATTTCAGAAAAGCGTTCGGCGATGCATAGTTCATTTTTGCAATGAAGAAACACTCCTTTTTTTTACACCTCAAAGATTTGAAACTGGTTGCAAACCTCGGTCAGCAATGTCTGGTAAGCCGACTTTAGCTGGCTCTCCCATGTCGTCCACCGGCACGCTGGGCAGCCTCAGGACGGCTTCAGCTTCCTCTTCGGCTTCCAGCGCCTCGAGCTCGGCCAACACCGCCTCGTCGTCTTCGGCTGTCAGCTGGCCGCTCAGCAAGTCGTCAATTTCCTACGCCGCAAATGCATCGCCGATTGTAGTGCGGATGAAAATATTAATCCCGCATATAAAGGTAAAGTATGCAGAATGCATTTGCTCGCGTCGCATGCTCCTATCTGGTCACGCGACATCATCGGCCCGAATCGCGTGACAAGAAGTGGAGACCTCCCCAGTGGGCCGATGATATCATCGGTGTGAGGTCGTCATGTCACACTTTGTCCAAAGCGACAACTGCCCTTGAAAGTAGTCCTCTGTGCACAATGCCCAATCAACACTCCTAATCAAACGCCAAAGGAAGGCGACGAAGTTGAGAAAACGTTCAAAAGACGTCACCTTCTGCTTCTCGATGCCCTCTTGCGTCTCGTCCATGATCCGCTCGATCTCATCCACGGAGAGCATCTGCGCAGTGTTCGCAAGAAGCGGTCACGACTTGACATCGCAGACGCAGCTTTTAGAGAAAGGGGCACTTGAGCAGTAGGTTTCATTTTTTACCATTAATAAGTGGCAGAGGTACTCCAGATTTTAAGGTGAAATGGAGTAAAGCCGACCTGGAAAGTGCCAGAGCAGGCGTCGTAGGTGAAAACCGTTGTTTTAGTGTCCGACAACTAGAGGCATGAGTATCTTGAAAGCCTTTATGCCTGTTCTGTAACTGACCCATTACTGATAGAACTAGAGGAACATTCAAATATCTGTCTCGTTCTTTAGAAAGCAATACTCGAAGAATGCAGGCAATAAAATAATGTCCATTCGCAAATTTCCCCCCAAATCCCGTAACATCCCTCTGACTTGTCTCTGTTCACGAAATTCCGTGGCATTTCTACTTTTCCAAAGTTGCTGCACCTACTGCTATCCATACTTTTTGCGATAAGGAGGGCACATGCAAAGTCATTCGAAGGAAAACAGTACAATGCGCCAGACACCCAGCGTTCCCGATTACGCCATTTCGCGTCGAGCGCCGGGGGTGGGTAAATCACTCGCCTGGTGCAGCTTCTTGAGAGATTCGTTCCCGACTTTCAGACCTTCGACGACCTGGATCTCAATCTGGGCGTACTCAATGTCGTGCGTCTGTAATCAATTGATAGGAAACGCTACTGGTCACAAAACATCCTCACCGAAACCACTGGAAGCGGTTTCTGTCGGACAACTTGAATGCCGTATTAAAAGCAAACTTCCATAAAAAAAAAATGCATGGCAACATTGTTTTTTGAAACAGTCATTAGGTAAATAAAAAAAGAAACCATTGTTGAGCTTGCTAAATGCTTTCAGTATAAACCAGGCAGTTGAAATGAAACTTCAGTTGACCAACTGTTGGATAAGAGGTGCATGGCTGTGCTATATAGAAGGTAGTATAAGTAACAACTTTGCTTGTTAGAAGTGAAAGTGAGTAAATGATATAACCTTGAACATTTATTCCAATGTGAAGACAATAAAAGAATAGCTTCAGTATAAAGTATACGGGATATTTTAAGACTACTATATACTAAACAGAAGTCTCTAGATTTTCTAAAGCATTTTCTTGAAGAGAAACAAAGCAGGACAAAAAACAACTAAATTACATAGCACATTGTTCAAAGCTGGCATTGTTAAATTCCACCCTTTGGTTCAAATGGTGTTGTAAGACAAGACTGACCTGGCACAACATCTCGCACGTGACGTTTACGGGCAGAGATTATGCAAAAGTTAATTAATTATTCACCATTCTCTCGAGGTTGGTTAGTTGGCCATCTGTCTTTTCCAGCATCTGCTCCATGAAACGCTTCTTCTTGAGAAGTAGCTTCGCTCTCCTGAAACGATCAAAGAGAGTGGCGTGCGATCAAACTAAGAACACAACATTAAGCGTGCCATTCATTCTTTATCACGATCGTCTCTTCATCGTCGGTGCAATCGTATCAAGCGCCCAGCTACGCATGCATGAGGCCGTTCAAAAGCTCTTACTCATCCATGTCGTCAACAACGACTGAGGTTTATCACGGGGCCTGTCAGCCAGGTTAGTAGCATTCCTTCCCACAAACATTCTGAGACCATTTGTTGGAACTAGCTCAAGCTGGAGCACAGGTTATGCTACCACACAAAAATGCAATGCCATTTTCACACAGCACACTTCATATTATTAACAATCCACGCAAGATCTCTCCGCTCTGCCTAATATGTGGATCTTCCACAATCCTCCGCGACGCGTGTACTCCCACGTGTGGCAAACTGCTGACTGACCGAGACCATAAACAATGTTAAACGCATTTCCCTTCGTTTGCAGCTTACAAAATTGCAAATTCTAGTTGCCAAATAGTGTACATAGCTTGCACTGATGCCACCTGGTTAGACATAATGGGGGAAAGGGAGCGCGAGAGCGTAGCTTCCGCCAGAGCCACAGATAAGGGAAAAGTTTGGCCATCTATCGTCCTCGGTGACCTCTTGCTGCCTCTTGGCTCCTCCCACAGGAGCGACGCCGGGCAAGCGATGCACGCCTGTCCGCCATTACCGATTTCACATTCCACGTGCACTCATTGCAGGGCCACGTGCAATTCTGTGTATCGACCTTCATTTCTTTTTTAGGTTTTCTGGTTAGAAAATGGTTGGCTGTTGGGCATTTCAATGCTTTAACCACAGCAGTGAATAAGGTCATTTTTTTTAATAACTCCAAAAGAAGAAAATAAACTTCGAAACATATACTGTAAACGACTTATTTTTTGCGGGCTCAATATTTCGCGATTTAGGGCAAAACTGAAATTTTGAAATAATTCGCGGGTTCTAATTTTTGCGACGTGTTGGGATCTCAATATAGATTCCAATCTGTGTACATTTTACCGGAATTGTTCGCAGGACCTATTTTTCGCAAACTGTAGGCGATTCGCGAAATTCGCAAAAATTAGGTTTACGCGAAAATTATGTCGTTCACAAGAGTTGATAAAAATTATTTGAACGCTCACAGCAGGCGTCCGACTTTTAGAAACAAAAATGCTTGTTTTGACTTCATATTTTCTTATATAGAATAGAGCTGTCATTACAGTTGCAATCATACACATACAGGTTTCTAAATAATGGTCAGTAGCTTCGATCCTATGGCACACGCTCTAGAACTATGGAGAGCCATGCAAGTGCCTGGCCTCCCATTTGCAAACGCAATCGTCTGCATTTCGACCGACACACGTGCCTGGTTAGGACAAAGACAGAGATGTCGGTCGCCAGGCGCTGAGCTGCCATGGCAATGTGGCGATTGAGGCCATACAAGGAGACCTTGGGTAGTCGAGGTTTGAGACACGGGAGGCCTCCAGCACAAGCTCAGCTACTGTGGTAGGCTTCTCAACATGAATAAAAGCCGATAGTCCCGGCGGGTGTTTGATTAGATCAGTCTTAACTGCATCCAGACTGGCTGGGTGAAGCACGTCTACCAACTTCGCAGGAAGTATGGTTTTTTCTCCGACAATGTCCAGGAGACATCCGCGACCAAGTAAGCCAGTGAGGTGAGACGATGAGTACAAGAAGCGGAGACAGCACACTCGGTCGAGGAAGCAGGCTCGAGATCATCTCTTCAATTCTGCATCGTTCACAAACCCAGTATAGAATCAAAGAGCTTGTACGACAACAGCTTGGGTAGCCGTCTCATGTTTGAGGCCCGAGCGGAAGCACTGCGAACACAACTACATCGACAGCGGTTTGACCCCTCGGTAGCGACAATACACTGTGGCGTCTGCGACCGGAGGAGGAGACACTCGACCCCTTGGTCCTGCAATGTCGGGGCTTGACGCCAACATGGGATGAGGCACACCGTGTGCACAGCAACCAAAGGTCGATGAACCATAACAGAGGACAGAGCACGCCGCCGACTCCCGTGCAGGTAACAGTAATGCTACAGCAGGCGCTGGGCTTCCATCCACCCACAAGCCATGGCAACAACAGCACAGAGAGGTGGATTGTCGATATGACAAAGCGACGCCTGCAGGATTGGTGGAGGAACAAAGACTAATGGGGACACTAAGTCAGCAGGCTGGGAACGTTAATAGGTGAACACCCGTTACAAAGGGGAATGTCAAATGTATCATCATCATCATCATGCCGCGCGTGTGCCTCAGCAAGATAACATTTCGCGGCACCTTGCGCCAGTCCTTGTTATCTCGTAAGCGCCAAACGGAAGCGACCGAAAAAAAAAAAAAAACATTACCGCGAGGAAGAAAGGAAGCGCATGCGCAAAGCGTCATGAGAGGGCGCAGCCAGTCTTTTCGGCTGGCGCACCCGTGGCCCGCAAGCTTTTGCTGCCGACTGTACAGGTGAAGACAGGACAGGCGCTTGTCCTGTCCAGTCTTTTACTTGTATTTCGCGCTGTTTCTTTGTGGTGAGCTCACTCTTTTCTGCCATCTTGAAGTAGCTTCTTCGCCAGTTTTCGCTCATTTTCTAGGCTTGTAACGATCTTCTTCTGGTACTGCTTGATCTTGTCTCGCTGCTGCTTCAATTGCTGGGAGGCAATAAAAGGATAGTGGTCCAATGAGGGGCGTAGCCGTTTTAGGCAATATGGAGACATCACAGCAGCAACACTAAAGACTGGGAGGCTTTTATTACCTACCAGAACTGCCTTGTCATGTTCGGTGACCCTGCTGACTTTCTTGTGTTTCCCGAACAGGCTGCCCATCCTGGAGTACTTTTGGGAAAGAAATTTGGGAGTCACAAAGTTCCTGCAGCTCCCAAGTTTACGAGCGCCGCCATGTTATTGATAGCACTGCTGAAGCCGGCCGTGCATACGCCAGCATACGCTGCGCTAGTCTCGGATTATTTAAAATATTTTATAATCAGTAAATTCGATTTTAAAATAAAGTTGTAATTTGAAAGTAAATAGAATATATAATTGTTTTAGTTTATTCACTGTTTATTAATATATTAAAAGGAGCACTTACTACAAACATAGATAAATGCGTACACATCGATTTGTTTATTTAGACGGGAACTTGCGCCACCTAGCCAATGTTGCGCACACCATACCACATGCGCCATGGCCTCCGAGATCCCGAAGCGCGCGCGCGCTTCGGGATCTCGGAGGCCGTGCATGCGCGCACACAGAGCGGTTTACAGCGAACACGTGAGCAACAAAAACGGGCGCCGCGCGGCAGTTTCCATGGCAACTTGCGCGCACGCAGTGATGTGGCGGCTTGGCATCATAGAGATCATACATACTAACTCTAGAGGAAAAGGTCCGCCATTTTCCCATGCATTCTGGCTGCCGCAAGCGGCGGAGCATGCACGCAGACCTTCGGGATCCCACACATGGTTACCAACTGCCTTCGTTCCGAGATTTTGAGGACGCTAAGGAAAACACGTCCGACTCCGTGTTTGTACAAAATGGTTCTGTGGTTTTATTATCCATCTGAAGGCGACTGCGCCGACTGCGCGCGGAGGGAAGAAACCTGACCCTCGGGCCCAGTCGCAACGCCGCCAACGCCGCGCTGTTTTCTCAAACGCGCGCCGGAGAACCAGATGGAGCGCGCTAGGGTGCCTCGACGTCCGAGATAAAATATATCGCGGAGGCCGCCACAATATCATCAGAGCAGTTTCATGAACTTCAACAATCCACGAACTTACCGGAGGAAAGACATGCGCGTTCCTTTCGAAGCTTTCTTTTTGCATAGCGCGCTGACCTATGGCCTCTCTTCAACACTAAACTAAACCACATAACCGGCTTCGCGGTTTGCCACGCCGCCAACGCCGCCGCGCTGGCCGCGCCCGGCCGCGCCCCAGGAATACGAAACCGCGCAACAGCCAGATTTCCGAGATTTCGACAGAAGGGAAGTTAATGCAGCGTAATTAGTATACTGATTTTTATAAGCGCTAGAATAGCTCAGAATTTAACTTACAACGTCAAATTATCACTGTTTATATTGGTGAGAGTTTTCAGTCTTCGCGATTACCATTGCGACTGTCGTCCTTCAGCTGGCAACATTGGTTTCTTTCTCTCGTGTTTTGTCGCTCTCTTTTGCGATCTTTCACTCGGGACCCCGGGTGTCGGCGCACGGGATTTGCCACTCCTCCTCACCCACCTTTACCCCCCATAGGTCCATGTTAAAGCGTCCTGGGCTGTTGCTATGGGAATCAGCGCGCGGCGTAGCGAAAACCACTGAATCCGTAACTTTTAGAAAGACTGAGTGCGTGGAGAGCGCACTATACTTCGTTTCACCTTACGTCCGAGCGTGGCCGCTGTTATGAGCCGAAAGGCCAATCAAACTGCGCAAAAAGCGCAACGTCATGGCGTGCTCTCTGCACTTGATATGACTAGCCGGCGGAGAAGCACGCACGGAGAGACGGCGAATACCGGCTGGTCCTATCAACTGCAGAGAGCACGCCATGGCGCAGTGCCTCTTTCGCTGTTTGATTGGCCCTTCGGCTCATAACATCGGCCGCGCTCGGACCTAAGCTGAAACGAAGTATAGTGCCCCAAAGTTACCAGTCGTGCAACAGGCAAAAGGCTAGCGGCGAGAGAACGCGGATAATAAGAGACGGAAAACCCACGCGACGCGTTTTCGCACCTGTAGCAAGCTTAGCTTGCTTGCTACAGGTACGAAAACGCGTCCCGTGGTTTGCCGCTCGTGCAGCAGGAGCTTAGCAATTGCTCCTGCTGCACGAGAGGCAACGTTACTTTGCGGAGGGCAAGTTCGTCTGCTTCTCGCGCAGGGGGTACCGGTGACGTCTGAACGCCGTGCCCTGATTGGCTGATCGCGGCCCCCCTATCTGAGCGTCGTCTGCTCCTTTGCAACGTCGTCTGCGTCTGTCTTACCTTTCCTGCGACTTTCGGAAGTGCAGAGGCCAGATTCACAAAACCATGTTACGCCGAAAGAGTGCGTAAGACAAAACGTGAGAACAAATTCGTATTCACGAAACGAAATTATCGTAAGTTTTGCTCAGGTTACGACGGAATCCTACGACGATCAACTCAGCATGGCCGACAGCGTCGCTCAGTTAGTTACTTGGTCGCGACGACCAACGGACGTTTATTTTTGTACGTGCTCTTCTCACGCGTCACGACTACAAGCAGCAAGATAAAAAGTAAAAAGTACTTGAAATAAACCACGACGAACAAGAACGCTGGATCCACAAACACCCGGGAAATGCTCCAACGGCCACGATTCCACTGACCCCGTCCAAGCGAGCTCGGCAGGCCTAGCAGCGGCGCAGCGGTGCTCCGACGGTCCTTGGCCAAGACCGTCTGCCGACGACCGGCTGGCGTGCTGAATGGAATATGCCCGCGCGACCCTTGTGAACCCTTCAATCTCTTCCTCTTGTCATCGCCTCGTTTTCCGAGGCAGCGGCGACTCTCGCCGGTGAAAAAGCGGTGAATCTCCGACAGACGCAGGAAAGGTAAAGCAGCCATCGCTTTGACTAGCAGTCGTAAAGCAGACGACGTTAACTGCACCAACCCGCCGACGCCGTTTAAGAGTGAGGAGTCTCGCCGCACACGCAAGGAGGGAAAACGTACGTGACCTCCCCTGATTACCCTGTAACGCCGAATTGGAGCGCAGCTCTTGAGGAGGAGGAAGGAAGGGTAATCAGGGGAGCGTATACCCCTCCTCCTCCTCCTCCCCTTATTCTTCAATCTCCTCCGGGGGGGGGGTCACGTGACCTGGGGGAGTAGGGGGAGGGAGGGTCACGTGGCCCCCCAGATCACGTGACCCCCCTCCCCCTCCCCACAGGTCACGTGACCCCCCTCCCCCGAGGTCACGTGACCCGGGGGGTCACGTGACCTGAGGGGTCACGCGACCTTGGGGGGTAACGTGACCTTGGGGGTCACGTGACCTTGGGGGGTCACGTGACCTTGGGATGACCTTGGTTACGCCGACGCCGACGGCGACGCCGACGGTGACGGCGACGCCGCTCAAGCCGGAAACGGGCGCCTAAGAGCTGCGCTCTAAAAGTATTTGGGAGGGAACTTGCGGACACTCTCGCTTCTTAGCAGACAAACCTCGGCGCCTCGGGACACCTCGCCAGCGAGTCCCTTGACTTCCCTCCTTGATGCGCGTCTGCTAGTTGTTCGACAAAAACAACGTACCGCTCGAGTTATTTCGTCTCCCCTCTCTGAAAGGCGAAGTCGAGCTCCCTCGTAAAGACCTGCACTTCCGAAAGTCGCAGGAAAGGTAAGACAGACGCAGACGACGTTGCGAGCAGACGACGCTCAGATAGGGGGGTCGCGATCAGCCAATCAGGGCTCGGCGTTCTGACGTCACCGCTACCTCCTTTCTCATGCGCAGAAGACGAAAATGAGCCCACTTGCGAGGCGTATACTTCGTCTCACCTTATGGCGAATTCAGGTGGTCAATCGCCGGCGAGAACGAGCCGGCGGAACCGGCAACCAGAAACGCGCCGGCGGCACACCACGTGACCCTCACCACCCGATTACGAAACGCCAGACGGTGGCAGTTTACTTCGCCTCTTGCCCGCGCGACACCGCTAGCGAGAGCCTGTCGCCGCCGTCACCGTTGTCCCAACGACTTGGATTGACTCGAGTAGCGGCTGCTAAAGTGACTTCTGATCAGTTTCGTTCTTTCGTTCATTTTTTTTCTCACTGACCTTCTCTCCCATTTCGGAAGTGATGACACCGGATACAGTCTGGCGCCTAGTACTCGCCCGGCCGTTCGGAGCTCGGGCGGAAAAAGCGCCGGAAAGTTGCCGGTCCTTGCTGGAGAACCACCACCCGAACGGTGCGCGCCGGCCGGAAACTGACCACGCGAACACTATTGCCGGTTTTCCGGCAAAAGAAGTTGCCGACGATTGACCACCCGAATTCGCCATTAGTATGGACTATTGTTCGGCGCGCGTGCTAAAAGCGCGAGCTAGTCGCTTTCAATGAAGCCTCGGCGGCTGCACGAGCGCTCGTGCAGCATGTGCTCTAGTCAAGGCAGTCAAGGTACAGTGTACTAGAATACTTGGGTAGTGTTGGGAGCGGAGGGGCTCGCCTGAAGCGCGTGGTATTGATCGCGACAGGTGCCGACACCGGCGCGTTATCCAGAAGGCGTGCGCATGCGCGGCTGCACGCGCGAAAATATGAATCTTTGATGCCGCTTTGGGGGAGTGCACATAGGATTTCTGACACAGCTACGACCTGCCAGCGTTCGTACCGCGGCGTCAATTAAGCTGCGGCACGATCGTTAGCAACATGATGCTACAATGTATTGGACGGTACAAGCTAGATTACCCTCCCTATACATAAAAACAATTGCGACTTTAAAGGGGCCATGAAACGAATTTTGGGTTGGGATGAATGATTTTAAATTGGGACTTTACTAATCGCATATCGTTTAGTTGGCCAAAAGAAAGAGGCTAGAAAGTCAAAAGCCAGCTTTTCGGTACGAACATTTGAAAATATAGCGGACTATTTTGTACCTTCTTGCCTTCGAAAGCTCTCCGCCTTTTCACTATGATACATCCGCGGTTCCAAAGGCTCGTCACCGGCGCCAAACTGACGTCAGCAGAGCCCAGCTCACGCATTGGACACCAGAACTGCGTCAATCGGACGTATGCGCTCGTCAACAATCAATCCATCGACGAATATTTGGATTCGCGTTCGTGGCCAATGAGTGCCCTGACGGAACTTATTGTCACTGGGGAATGAAAAGTTCTATGGTGTGCATAAAAAGCACGGTGGAAGCTAGGAGTCATCGCAACGGTGCCGAAGGAATGTCACGACCACGTGATTTCACAATTCGCATTTGAGTTGAGGATTAAAGCTAAGGAGGAAGAAGTAGGAAAATCGTTTCATGACCCATTTAAAGAAGCGGATTGCAAGTTGTTTCAGCGTAGAATTAGCTGCGACTTTCGGTTTGTTGGATGGTGAGCATTTTAAATGAAATGCCCATTTCCTTGGTCGGAAAGGCAGAACATTAGATATTTCAAAGGAATATCTAAAACTCGGAAGCAGTTTTTTTTTTTTTTTTTTTTTTTCTATCTTATTTTATAATGGAACGAAACGGCACATACTAAAAGTCCGAGATCGTTTTAGTATGTTTTTAATACCCCAGGTTAACTTCTCTGTCTTCTTTTCTGCCCGTCTTCTTTTTCTTGACCTTAATCAGCTCGCTTCACTTGTCACTCATTCTTGTGCTGATTTATGCGACGAGCCACCCAAGCGACGGTCGCAAAGGGGTGAAAATCTTTCATTTTTTCATGGCTGCCACGACCATTCGAGGACCACCCGACGTTCACTTGTAAGAAATGCTGTGACAATTCTAATCGCGCGAGAGTGCAGGCGAGCTGGTAATTAATCGACATCTTGTAAACCCTGAGACGGGGAACGATAAAAAAACGGACGAACACTTGTTGTGTCCGTCCGTCTTTTTATCGTTCCCCACCTCAGGGTTTACAAGATGTTGAACTTCAGTCCAAAAACTGAGACAACGTGGGCTGAACAAGTAATGCTTTATAAGATTCAAAGAAAACAAGCAACTATTTCACATAATTTTGAGCAGAAAACATGAGCACACGTGAATCAGGCAAGGAAAAAGTTGTAATAGTTTACAGCACGGCATTGAAATAATGGTCACAATGTGCAGCACATACATGGTTACAATATGCGGCGCATTATCCTCTTGAGAGTAAACCATCTGAAACCTACACGTTCATAAGAATACATTTAACCGACAGCTGCTTTCTGACGACCAGGTAAGGCTCGCTAGCTGAGCTGGGTATTCGAAGGGAAAGACCCATGGTTCCACAGGGGGCGTATCTGGTTCACGCAGACATGCAGGGCGTTTTTGTTTTATCCTTTACCGAACTTTATATATTTTACAAAAAAAAAAGGATGTGGCAGATATGTGGATGCCGTCTTTCGTTATATCTGTAGGGCTCGGTGGACAATAAATGGGTGAATAACCGCTGCAATGTTTTATAATTAAGCAAAATATGTTTGTTAACTTGTTTATTAACGGCTTAATTGGTCATGGTGCAATTGCAGTTTTAAAAGGAGTCATTATTAAAGGAAAACAGAATTCCAAAAATTCGCGAAAAGGCAACGAGGTTCGCGAAATTTATCGTAAAAGTTTGCCTTTCTTCGTTTGATTCAGAAACCGCGTTATGAAAATAATACGGAGAATAGTCCACCGAAGACACGCTGTCGAGACAGAGACAACTGTGTCATTCTTCTACGCATGAATATCAGCACAACCTCATTCGCGCTTTCAGATCGCGGTTTTTTAATTAAGCGAAGAAAGGCAAAATTTTAGCGATGAATATCTCAGGACAGAACGAGCGGGTTGGTAGAGATAACTAAGCATGAGGAAGAAAACGAGAAGGGACGGACAAACAACAAAAACGAGTGCCTTGTTGCTTTCGCTCAAAGCTCGTTGTTTGTTCGCGAACTTTCTAAATTGAGTTGGCCTTTAATAAACGCTCCCTTTAAAGCTGCAATTGAAACATGGCCCATTAAACCGTTCATTAAAGGGGCCCTGCAATGACTTTTTTACTAATTTTTAGTTTGCACCAAACATGAGCGCACTGAACGTAGTAACTTAGTAAAACTTTTCTTTTCTCAAAATTCGCTTTATTTTAAAAGTTATAGGCCAATTAAAATTACAAAAACAAGCAAAAAATAACCTCCCTCATGACGTCCTTGGTTGCTCGAGTGGCCGTGAACTAACGTGAACTAGAGGAGGGGTAGTGGGCTCATCGCGAGCGCTCACGGCTGCCGCACTCCGTGTCGACGGCGCGAGAGGGCGCCACTAAAGCATGTTTTGGATAGGCTGTATGCAACGGGCAGCCGGGGCGGCTCTCATTGCATTTGCTGCGCGATTAAACACTAATTCGGCATGACACTTCATTGGCCACAAACGACAGCAAACACGGGGTAAAGATCAGTTCAGAATGGGAGCCACTTCGCGCTGTCATACCGCGAATCGGCCAAACCCCAAGACAAAGCTTCTCGCCGAAGGCCTTCGGAACGCTCGGAGCTGCACGGATTATCCTGTCCATATGACCGCAGCGCCGCCGCGTACATCCGGGACCTTTCCGTGTCGGCGCGTGATCCCACTACTCCTTTCTAGTGTGCGCCACCTTTTCCATCGCTCGGTGGCGGATATGTCGACGGGTCATTTCTCGTTTCCGCACTTTATAAACTGCATTCGTTTCTTTTCTGATCTAAAATACTGAATAAAAACTACTTTTATAAATAATTGAAACGGTTCGCGCAACTTATATTTTGTAGTTCGACTAAAAAGAAGCTTTTAGGGGCTCTGACCAGTAGTAAGCCAAGGACCAAAGACGTCACATTTTGCGCCCTTTCGGTACCGCGGGTCGCCCTCGTCGGTGGAGGAGGTTTCCGCGTCGTCCGGTTAAAATATGACACACTGATATTTACTTACTCTCTCCGTGCCCGCTGGCTTGCCCGAACTTCAAGAGACGTGGAAACCGCAAAAAAAGCTAGATGCTTAAATATGATTGCAGGGCCCCTTTAACCCTTTGCCTACCGCAAAAATAAAAAAAAAAATTGAAAATACTAATTTTTTCACCTTGTGTTGTACCGCAGGAAAGGCTACAAGCGCGAGCTCCTTGCTCTAGGGCACATCTCGGCGGCACAAGCTCTCGTGCACCAAGGGCAGCTGCCAACGCTATGAGCTCGCGCTTCTAGCCTTCGCTGCGGTACAACTTAAAGGGCCTCTGACACGCCAAAAAAAATTTTTTTTTTTCATGCTAAACGTTGCAATGGCATATCAGGACATTACAAAAAAATTGTTTCACTATAGAGTTGCGTAGTTTGTTTATAAAAAATAGAAATACGAGGCCCAATTCAAAGTTCCCGCCGTGCACTGTGACGTAACAGTGTACCGCAAGGTGTCGGGGTGGTCAGAAGGGAGGCATCGCCGGAAGTCACGTGAGTTGTATCCCTCCTCGTGCTTACCGCGAGCGCGTGTAATATTTTTTAAATATTTTTGTTATTCTCCGCACCTCCACGAGCGATCCAAGCAGACAAGGTTCCTTTTATTTGCTTTTCATCGCTTAATGTTGCTGTAAAGGTAGAAGAAGCGGAGTCAGTGAATTGACGTGATCAACTACAATGCCTAGAAGGTGCTGTGTGAGGGACTGTCCCGGTATTTCAGCAACTGAAGAAGAGATCACACTGCATGCATTTCTGAGAGACATACATCGGCCGCATGAGCACCCAGTAAACAAGTTCTACTCATGCTCTAGACAAAATACGTACTTTGTGCTCGACGTTTACTTGTACTTGGTACACTCACCAGTTCGTATTCTTTAGACGGCAGGCATCTACAGCCTGGAGAGTATCCGATGATTCAACGACCTCGGTGTCTCAACCTTCAGCAATGCGATCGGGCGTGTCGTATGCTAGCAATCCTAATTTCTGCGAGCGTTCTAATTTTTTTTTTTTCAAAACTTGATAGCTTGTTTTGCGCCCAGTATAGCCCTGTATTATCGGACTGACGGCATGCACTCGTACACTGGCTTGTACTCGCAACGCTTTCATCATTGACCTCCATCACGTCGATCCACTGACTCTTCTTCCTCAAATTTTACAGCACGCAAACTAACCAACGGTGCAGTGATAAAGAGCTAGTGAAACTGAAACTTCGTTTTCTACGATCGCTCGTACGAAGAGCAGAATAATAAAAAGAAAAAAAGTCTTAGGCACGGTCGCGGAGAGCACGAGGAGTGAAACTCACGCGACTTCCGGTTAACCCACTTTTAGTGACGTAGCTCGATGCCTCCTTTCAGACCGCCCCGACACCTTGCGGTACACTGTTACGTCACAGTGCACGGCGGGAACTTTGAATTGGGCCTCGTATTTCTATTTTTTATAAAAAAACTACGCAACTCTATAGTGAAACAATTTTTTTGTAATGTCCTGATATGCCATTGCAACGTTTAGCGTGAAAAAAAAAATATTTTTTTTTGGCGTGTCAGAGGCCCTTTAAGGTGAAACGGAGTGTATAAAATCGCAGGACCGACACGTGCACCGCTCAAAGTAAAAAAACAAACAAAAAAACAAAAAAGCGGGCTGCGCGATTTTTCTCCGGATAACTCGACTACAGCGCCGCCACGAACTGTCAATACACGCGCCCTCACGAGCTCCCGTTGCCGAGCCGCTCCGGTCCCAACACTACCCAAGTATTCTAGTACACTGTAGTCAAGGCTGGCCGCTCGCGCTAGCACAGCCTTCGCGGTTAGTCCATGCTAGGGTGAGACGAAGTATAATACCCTAGTTACACGGGCGCTTTGAACTGTCGTTGAGCTCAATCACAGTTATCGGCCCCAACTGTGATTGAACTGAACTGAACTGAGATGGTGCTACACGGCTCTCCAGAACCCAGTTGAAGCTAAAACGAAACTAGTTCTTGTGCCACGTGATCAGTCTAATTGTTAAAGTAATTTACTCGGAGAAACATATTTTATTTATTATAAGAATATCCTACATTATGTTGAATACCTTGTTGCTTGTTAGCGCCGTTTACACCAGTACCAAAGCAGAATCAGGGCTAAGTTGCGCATATTTTAAGCTAGGTGGAGCAAGCTACCGCCCGCTACGATGGGTTCACTTATTACTTTTTGTCCATTCACACAGCTGGTCCCGCCGCCATCTTCACTCGTTTGGTGGTTTGCCGGCTAGCCGGGATCGTTTTAGCGGCAGCTCGGACGCCTAAATCTATTCCTTCCCGGATATTTTGCTGCCACGATTCTTTTTAGACGCCTCCCCCTGCATTCCGAAACAGTAAGTGCCTCGGAAACGATGGTCGGCGGCAGCGGTCCCGCGGACAGGCGCCATTTTACCTCAGTTGGGGAAGTCCGTTCAGTTGAACTGAGGTAGGGGAGCTCAGTTGAACTCAACTGTCATTAGCGGCTCGATGACAGTTGGCGCCGCCGTGTAACTCCGGCCGATCGCGATTGAGTCAACTGTAGTTGACTCAATGGCAGTTGAAAGCGCCCGTGTAACTAGGGTATAAAACACTCAGTTGCGAAACTCGCCCTTGAAACCCGGACCACTCGCGTCCCCCGAGACCAAACTAAATACGATAGCAGCACCACCCTTTAGCGACTGGTCAAAACATGAAAGTTATTTATAGTGCTACTGCGAAATGGCAATGCGAGATGGCGCCACCGACCCTTGCGTGACTCGACCTGAGCCTAGTAGGTAGGTAGCACAACTTTATTGAGCGCAGTGCATACAGGGGCTAGGCTCATCTGCCCGCCTAACTATGCAACACAAGGGTCGACAATAGGAAGGGAAAAGGGGGATGGGCATTTATGGGATGTAAAGATAAGGTTGCGTTACAATGTCTTGAAGGTGGCAAACAACTTGTTCTGTCCTGTCTATTAGGAGCAGCTGGGATGCGCAGCTCGTCTGACTGTAGAAGGGCACGTCCAGTGAGGAACGACGTCTTCTCCTCGGTCATCGAGGTGCCTTTGGAGTTCCTGTGCTGATACATTCAGATGTGTAGTTCCCGGAGTGGCCGCTGCGGGAGAAATAGCGGCGTTGCGATCGCAATTGGTTCGGTTCTCGAGTACGGATCGAAGCCACTTTTTCAAAGCAGGCTCTATGGCAGTTTCCCAACTGAGTTGTTCTATTAGCCCCGACTCCGAGTAGGGAGGCTCAAGTGAGGGTGGGTGCAACTGCTAGATCGGGGATCACGGGACATGGACGCCATTTAATTGCTAAATTTTGCTGGGAGTCTATGGGGCAAAGGGTCGTTTTATTTCCTAACTCAGGTCATAAAAGCCCATTAAGGTGCTTGAATAATTTACACAAGGAATAAATGATGACTTTTCCATAGCCACCAGTTTTGTTGCGATAGGTTAAGTATTTTTTTAACGCGAAAAATGGTAAATTCCGCCATCTTGGACGTTGCTGCTTGTCTGGCAACCCTGCTTTCTCCTCTCGACGTTTGCAATGGACTTCTTCCAAAACCGACGCGCCCCATCGCGGCGAAATACTACGCAGTGCACTCTGGGAACTAGTTGGCCACTCAGTTTCGGTTTCGACTGAGCAGCTTCATCTCATGCTATCACGCCGCGACTGAACGCGCTGCTTGCGTTTTCGATTTATCTGACTTTTACGAATGTACAATACACTCATTCTCGAGCGAAACAAAACGAAGACCGGGGCACTTTCCTTGGTTCCGGAAAAAAACGGATATTGTGCGTGCGTATGCAAACTTAGTAAGACGTGGCTTAGTCACCTCACCCCACGAGTGCATCTTTGAGCTTAATTTCAATAATCCCGTCTAGTACCAGTGAACTACAACAGAAAATTGGTCACCTTGAGCCTTGCACGTATTTTGTTTGCCAAACGTCCGCTTCTTGTTACTTCATTGGGTGAAAAGCAAGCCGCATTCTCACAGGAGTTTCAACGTTGAGCCCAGCGTTGACGCATGAACTTTTAAGGAAACGCAATAAATTCAACCTCACTACTGCACAAAAGATACTATGATGTCTTCCTCGTGTCATCATTTATCTCCCACTCAAAGTTTATGCTGATAGAAGGTTAAGTTTTCGGAAACACTGAGATCGGCTAGCTACGACAGAGGATAGCAAGCGTCCCCTACTCCTCGCTAAGCCTTTTTGGACGAGCTTTTACTGACGCCCAAGATCTGTCCCTGAAAGGTGTGTCTGAAATTATCTCGGCATACCCAGTCAGGAAGAAAGCAAACACATAACAAATATTATGGCCATTACCAACCGTCAAATGTGCTTTGAATAATTTCGTTCGTTTGGCGCACCGCATAACGGTTCATACCCGTCCGGCGCACTTCCGACGAACGGTGCCACATTTTTCACACAAGTGCTCGACTTTTGCTTTCCTAAAACGGTTTGAATGTGCGAATGTGCCCATACGATTGCAGGACAACTTTATGCGCATACGCGATGTTGAATATTAGTGGAATGCAAGCGGGTGGGGACTTCGCCTCGTGCAGTGCTGCGGGTCAGTACAGATAAGAGATAAGAAGTGTGTTAAAATTGAGCTTTTCAATGGCGCCTCCGAGTTTTACCTCGCGTACTCAGGCGTATTAAGAAGAGCAGTAATCGCAAAAAGTTATATTTCGTCTGTGCACGCACGAAACAAACAAACTTCTTGATCAACAACACTAATGTAAAGGCGCGAGCTCGATATATGCATACTTATTGGTTGCTACAGCTTGTTGATTCGTACACAAGCAAAATCCCCGAGCTTCGCAGCGTCGAGATTCCCAGCACTGACTCGTCCACATACGTCGAACCGCTAAAGCTTCGAGGTCTGGCCATTTAGGTTAGTTTACAGACCACAAATGACGCTGTCGGGACCAGAAAACATGAGATAACGGCGGTTATTGTCCACGCTCTATGTATAATCTCTTGTCGACGTGTGGATCGAAGCCGAAACCATGCCACTCTCCTCCCTGGCCAACTAGTTCCCAGAGTGCAACGCGTGCCGCGTTGCTTGCAGGGCTTTATGGAAATAGTCTATTCTCGGAGCGAGAAGGAAGCGAGAGAGGCTGCGCCAAGGCGTTCGTTGCTTGCAATGGGAGGCGAGAGGAGGAAAGGTGCATGGAGCAACAGAGTTGCAACAGAGCGGGCGTCTGCTCTCGTGCAGGCAACATTGGCGCATATCCTTTCCCGAATCCTCTCTCTCAGGCGCCGCCACCAAATTGCAAACGCTCGCCAGGTTTTGAGTTGCACCCACCCTCACTAGAGCCTCCCTAGCCCCGAGAAGTTCGCGTGGCGCCCCCTTACGGCGAACCGGGGTGACGTCACGGCGAGGACAGAATTTTTTCCTGACTCGCCCGCTCGCCCTGTGCAAGCTGTGACGACGTTAGCTGTCAGCGCGCTCGTTTCTATTCACTTTTTTTTTGGTACGCGTTTTTCGTAGGAAGTGTAAAATTTCATATTTCAATTTTTTTTTTCAATTCATTCAATGCTTTATTTTCAAACTTGTTTTCAAAATATACAAAAACTGTATGGACCCATAACCGTTAAGGCTAGTCCGGGGTCCAATCGTAATATAGGTTCAAAAAGCGGCAGAATACAATAGACCAGGGGTGGCCAAGCTGACCCGGCATAAGAGCCGCAAACAAAACCACGAAACTTTGAAGAGCCGTGGGGGGGGGGGGGGGGGGGGGGGGGGCAAACTTTTGTTCGGAGCAATACACGAAACTCTAACAATACTTTCAATCTATCCAAGTCAAAAGCAGTCGCACTGTACGTAAGCCATAACAGTAGCACAAGACTACCAAACCGCAACCTGTCTTTCGTTTTAAGACGCCTTCCATTTCGTTTTTTGGGGAAGTGCTCGTGTGATCGGGAAGGAGGCGGGGGAGTGTGTGTGTGTGTGTGTGGGGGGGGGGGGGGGGGGTAGGGGAGGGAACCGCGAGCCGCACTTCAACACGCGAAGAGCCGCATGCGGCTCGCGAGCCGCAGCTTGGCCACCCCTGCAATAGACTCATACAATGCGCAAAAAAAAAACAAAAGAAATCACGTTCTAGAAAGTAATTAGCTTAACTGCATTTCATAATCACGAAAGAATCTTTTTAAGGAGGGCAGAAAGTTGTTTTCCAACTTTATAAAAATAGGTATTTCATTCCAAACTAGAGCACCATAAAATTCAATCAGCCTTTGTCCATATGCATTATGGCATGGCGGTAAATTAAACATATAATTCGCTGCAGCCCTTATTTGTCTCCTGGGAGATCGAAATAAATTCAAAGAAAGGGGTTCATTAGACTCTATGATTTTACGAACTAGGGTTAGGGTTAGGTCTACTAGGGTTAGTGTTTCTTGAAAATGTTATAAATCGTATTGCTCGTTTTTGCAAGCGAGTTACCGGATCTAAGTATGTAGCGTAAATATTACCCCAGGATTCAATACAATAGACCAGCTGACTGTGGACGAATGCAAAATAGAGTATGCGCAAAATAAATCAATCAAAACATTCGCGTGCCTTTAATAATGTATAACAAGGTTACCATATGCGATTTTCGAACACATGTGCTTAATTTGGCTTTTCCAGTGCATATCCGAATCAAACAGACCACCTAAATATTTATAACAAGTAACATGTTGTAATTCCGTATTATCTAATTTTATAACTATCTCGTTGTAATTAATCACCTTTTTTCAAGCTTTATTGGGGAATGGCTTGTAGCTGCAGGCGAAACTTCAACCAACATTTTAGGCATGGTTGATAGGGCAGGCGACGCATGAATCGCAGCTGGTATATGAAAATAAAGAAATATTCCCACAATTTCAGGAGCATGACTATATATTTACATCACACGCAGTCAATGCTGTGATGGTTTGGACTGTTTTTAAACAAAAACTTTGAAGCAGAAAAGCTGCATGCTGCTCGAGCAACATATTAAATATAGTCTGGGCCATGGAGCGAGAATCACAAGTGAGACAGTGCAAGTACAGGGGCGAAATAAAGAAAAAAACATTTATTTATTTACATTGCTCGCATTTGACCTTTGCTGGATTCGGATAGTATTTCAATAGACTCTACTGTTGGTATCAAATTGTCCTGAAGCTAAAATACCAGAAGCTTTTCTCGCGCAAACTGCCACCCTTCCCAGGTTCCGCATTTTCTGCTACCAGAGCAGCACCTACCACTGGGCAGTCCTTCGAATGCTTGCTGTTCCTCCAGGTTTCCTCTACTGTCGGAGAATCCAGCTGTAGAGGGTTATGAGGCTGAGGAAGTTTTTGGAGACCTGCAGCAGTGTCACTTTTAATTGGAAGTAACAATTCAAAATAAACGGTGTCCGAATACCCCAAGGCTGGAATAAAGAAAGAATGTCAGGAAAAAGTATAAACATTTCAAATTACGGTACTATTGCTCCGCATATTTTGGGCAGTTCAATACATCTCATTCAGACAAATGAGGGCGATTCGGCCATTTTTCCTGCTACCATGCAAACTAATTTCCAGTAATCGTGCATCGTCTAAAAAAATAAAACATACCTGCATACGTGTACGAACTATATCGTAAATTCACGACGAAGCTACATTTAGGTAAAATATATCCCTGTCCCCCAGCACTTCAAAGGCCTTCGGACCCAGGGCCTTTAAAGCATCTGCGAACCAGCGCAGGCAGGATGGCACGCGCAGAGTCGGCGCCGCGACCTAATTTGCTGACCGCCCAAACGCCTTTGATATAAATGCCATTTCAAATGCCTACAAAGCGGGATGTAATATTCTCCTAAATAATGAACATGCAAGGAACATAATTCCAGCGTCTGAAACACTTACGCCGCCGCTTCACCGACCCCTCGCACGATTGCCTTGTGTCGTGTGGACCGACAGGGATTGGCGAGGAGATCGAACTATAGGGGGCGCTGCGTTCACCAAAACAACTCCGGCGTTCCAGCGGTTCCAGTGTGCTGCCGTTGGCTGCCGTGTTGTTGCCGCGTTCCCTGCAGGTTTGTTAGAATATAGTACGCTCGTGTTGCGTACCGCAGTTCTCAGCTCATGCTTTAGAGCCTGGGATCAGTTTTCATTGCTTTCCTGCCGAAAAAAACAAACAAAAAAAAAAACTCAAATCGCAGTGGATAAGTAAGAGTTGGGAAGAAGTTGACTGCGCACGACGTGGTGTGTGGTCGTCACTTCTCAAACGATGCCTTCCAAGCAAACTACGCTAACGGACGAGGCATGTACGCGCGTAAATCACGCTTGCATCGACATCCGTTGAAACCGTACATTGTATTTTATAGGTAGAACATATATATCAGTGGTCTCAAACTCATTTGAGTGTGGGGGCCAAATAGCCCACACCGGAAATGTCGAGGGCCAATGTAAGACCGGGGGGGGGGGGGGGGGTGAGTCAAATGATTTTAAAGGGAAGAGACGTTGTGATTTACACTTTTCGTAAACTCACAGTTTTGCCAGTGACATCTTTAGATTTGATTTCTCTACGACTACTCTGGACCCTAGTCTGATGTGATAAGAATTAAAGTGACACTGCCCCGCCAACGTCCTGGCATTTTAATGAAACAAGGGAGCAAGTACAGCGCCGTTCCTGTTGTTCAATTCACTCAGGAATTACCCAGTTTAACATGTCTTTAAAAAACAATAAATTAATTTGACAGTTGTTGCTTTCCTGATGATTTCTATTACAACACTCTGAACAAAAACAATAAATTAATCTGAGAGTTGTTGCTTTCCTGATGATTTTTATTACAACACTCTGAACAAATACTTGTATTTTAATGGTGATAATTTTTTGAAGGCGAGAATCCCGAGCTTGTAGCTTCATCTTTGGCAGTTGTTCATGCTTATTGAGAGTTCGCGCAGCCGGGATGCATCCTTCAACGACTAGCTCGGGCTTGCAGCCTAGTATCGGAATCGTTGTAGATTACAAAAAGCTGGGAAGCAAAAAGATAAAGCGAAACAAAGGGCAAATGAAAACAGGTAAGCATATAATATATGAATATGTTAAAATACCAGAGCTACTTTTTGAGCGAAAATGAATCGACGAGATGAGATCACTATGGCGCATGCTATTTCTAGCGCTCGAGACTTGGGAACCGGGACTTGTAGCCGGTCGCCTGCGGGCCGCGTGGCAGCGAGTCGCGGGCCGCATGCGGCCCGCGGGCCGCGTGTTTGAGACCCCTGATATATATTCTGCCGGCAACCGGCACAACAATCCGAGCAAAAAAAAAAAAAAAAAATGGCCGGAATGTTGGTCCCATTGGGTTTCGTGTAAAAACAATAGTCAAAACGGGAACTCCTAGTTGTGTGAGTAGCTCAGTGGAAAAGTGTCCGTTTAACGTGCCATGGGTCCCAGGTTCAAATCAGAGGAGGCGACCTTTTTTGTTTTCGTGAAATATTTGGCGATTTATATTTATTTCTTTTTTAGAATAGTCATTGCCGTCCGAAACTCCCGGCAATATTTTATTTACGCGTGGTTGTGCCGGCTGCCGGCAAAATATTCCCACCCTATTTCATAACAGTGCTCAAGAGGAGGTTCTTGATACGCAACGCCGTTCCGTCGGAAAATCCCTCACACTTCTGAATGGCGTCCTCCCGGACACCACTTTGACACCCTGAACTGAGGGTCAATAAAGATGTTTTTTTTTTTTCTCTCTCTCTCTCTTCCGAAGGGATCACACGACCGGGTCGTAAGGCTTCGGAAGCCACCGAGAGGTACTGCTATCATTTGATCACTATTTTATTCCAGGCTATCTTTTACACTGGAACATATTAGTTAGCAGTATCAGTTCGATATTGTGATATTTACGCAATTTCGTGAATCATTTTGCGATTCCTATAATTTCGATTGAGCAATACAAATGTGTGTATGGCTAAGACCTCGTCGTGCGGAACTCGTTGATATTTCATCGTGAACCATGCACCTTTGAATAACCGATAAATTAAACTGAAAAAGACAGCTTGTAACGTTAAATGCCAATATGCAGTCTAATTAGCCACATTCTCCATTATAATGGTCACCAGTGTGTTCTGTATTTTGGCATTTCAAGAAAAACGTAATGTAATGACTATTTTGGTTGATGTTTTGGTGAAGATTTCTCCGGGGCGACGCTGCGCTCGATTACAGGATCACATTTCAGCACGTCCTCGCTTTCAACGAGGCACCTGCTCTCGCCGATGTGGCTGATGATCGTTGCAAGGACCAGGGACACTGAAAAGCAATGAGTGTGTTTCGTTAGGAAGCGCAAAAACATCGCCACACCGCGTCAGTCACGCACGACCTGGCGCGAGCAGCCGGAGCGACGCGGCCGATCGCGAGCGCCTACACGTGGGTTGGTTTTTGTAGCCGCTCAGGAGAGGGCGCTGCGGTCATTAAACTTTGCATGCATTGGCTCAACGTTTATAGACGAGAGGGCGCTGCGGTCAAATGCTCAAATGCGTATATAACCACGTTCCATACCACACATTCTCTTTCTGGCATGGATGAAAACGAACGAAAGGCTCGGCATGCTGCGGCTCAGCGTCTAGCAGACAAGCACCACCCCCCAATCAACATCATTCACCACGTGAAGATGCGGTCAATGTTTTATTATATTGCGGATACATGTCTTATAGGGCTGAAGCTAGTTTTAAAACTAAAAAAAAAATATTACTGTCGTTGAGGAAAGGCATTGAATTACACTCTTCCCCATGTGCACTCGTGGATGAGTGTTTGATGAGCGTGTTGCATTCTACTCCAACAATAAAAACAAATATAAGTACACTTTTTTTTTTTTTGGGGGGGGGGGGTAATTTTGGTTAACTTATTTTGAATTAAAAATGTTATGATGCATTTTTATACTTTACGCACTATTGAATCTCCAAGGAAAAGTTCTTTATTTGAATATGAATAGTGTATGTTTATTTTATACGCCTTTCACTGAACCCTGATGTTTATCTTAGTGGTTGCGGAGTTCTTTTAGTTTTAATTTTAACACAATGCTCACGAACAGTAACCTTCCATCTGGCCTACACGAATGCAGTTCATTTCGTTCTATGCATTTCATTGTTTGATAGAATCACAGTGTACATGTGTAAGGTCCCAACCAAGCATGCTCATGATCGCCGCTTTGGAAGGCGAGCAAAGTACGCGCCACACGCACGAGCGCTGAAAATGGCACCAACCAGAAGCGCTTTTCTGGAATGGTGTATATATATTTAGCATATGCATGCTGCAAACGAAGTTAGACGCGCTGGCACCCACACCAGTAATTTTTCTGAAGAAAATCTACAGCAAATGGCACGTTCCTTCAAGTAACACGAGCGTTGTGGGCCTTCTGTACCCACATTTTGAGCATTATCCGTAATTTGTCTGAAACTATATTGCGTGACTCTTCGAACTTTCTTCGCCAGCGTTACTGCCAGCTTTTGATAGAAGGAGAATGGACTTGCTAGCGATCTCACGAAACTATAGCGAGCTGCGGCTTGAGCGTACCGAGTTGCAAAAACGATTTTTTTTTTTTTTACCCTTTCTCATATTTCAGCACGTAGGTCAAGGTCATACTTTGTGCAAATAGAGAGTATTATGAGCTTCAGATAGCACGAACGCCCCTGTTTTCTCGCTGTTTGACGCGATAAAGGTGAGCGCGAGCGTACCCGATTGCCGGCCGCGCGTCTCGCTGCCCGCCGGTGACGTAACGTTTGGATGGCGGGGAAAACTGGGAGAAAAACTGAGGAGAAGGAGGTATTGGTTTTGGCCGCAAACAAAATATTACTTTTTTAATTAACTAGACTTAATCTAGAGGAACGAGATAGCATTTCGAAATCAGGAAGCCATCCGCATTCAGATGATGCCTTTGGAATAGCTCTGCATGGTAGTCAATTTACCTCGTTTCTTCATACTGGCTACTACAGGTCAGGAACATCGGTGCTCTTGAAAGAACCGAGTTGGATGGACATCTCAGAATTCAAACTTATTAGCTAATACCCTGAAGGGCACACTTGCTTAATACATGTGGCAAGTTTAGGAGTGTGGCAGATTTAGAAATATGCTTTTTCTTGTATGGTTAACCACTGATTACAACTAAGTAGTCTTAAAGGGACCATGAAACGATTCTGAAATCGAATTTCATCCACCGATCGTTGTAAGAGGTGTGAAAAGCAACACAAAAACACAAAAATAGGGAGCCAAAAAAAATTCTTCGCTATAGAACTTTTAAAAGAAAACTGGACTCTTTTGCGCCTTCTTTCCTTCGAAAGCTCTCTGCCTTTTCACTACGATGCATCCGCGGAAACGGAGCGCGTCAGCCGAATCCACGTCGCCTATTGGGTAAGAGCCTACCTCGCAACACGAAAACGGAAACTCAACAGCCGTGGACTTCGAAGTGAATCTCCACTAAGTGAACACTTTATTTTATTTTACTACTGAACCAGAGGTATTCTTCCAGACTACCCGCCCTGATTCAAAAGGGTCTTGGTTCACCTGATTGACTGACTGACTGACCTCACCAGCACCGCGATCGTAAACAATAAATAGCCGGCGAATGTTTCCTAAAAGTTTTGTTAAATAATATTCAGATCCACATTTTGTAGCATGATTAGAGATGTGACGAAAATTGCCAAATTTGATAATGCTATAATGCTTGCTGAGAGCCAAGCGCCATCTATCGTGTGGTAAACGAAGCAAGAAAAAGACCCTACTGCGCCTGCGCAAAAGGGCCGACGCGTCGTTGGCCGAGGCCACGGTGTAGTCGCGACGACGAACGAACGTTTATTTTTCTACGTGAGTAAAGCTATACGCACTCCGGAGTGCACTTACGTCGGAAAGGGCTATACACACACCGCGGAGAACTCGTGCCATTTGGGTTGCCCTTTTCGAACGGCGCGTGTATCACTGGGGAGCTCGTTAACACAGCCCCCCGCCTGCGTTCACGCCGCTTCGCGGCGACAGTATCGGCTGCTAATTACAAAACGTAACCAGTACACGCCGCTTCGCGGCGTCCAGCCGGCAACACAAGCCCCGCTCTCTCCGATCGCACCTCCGGAAAGGGAGCCCCATACCACTTAGTTCTGCGAAGTTTCGGCGAAAACATTCGGTTTTCTTAATGTTCATCGCAAGAAGAAATGTCGTAAATATCGCCAAATGCCTCGACAAAACAAAATGTTCCAGAAAAAAAAAATAGAAAAAAGTAAGCCCACCGCGATTCGAACCCGCGTTCACTTGCATACAAAGCGGACGTCTTAACCCCTACGCTACGCTCTGCGCTACGCCACAGCTTGGAAAACTCGCTGTGACGATTCGTTTTATACGAGTTAGCGGAGTGCATATAGCCATTTCCGTTCGAAGTGCACTCCGGAGTGCGTATAGTTTTACTCTTTCTACGTGTTCTTCTCGCGTCCCGACTTCAAGGAGGAAGAAAAAAGTACTTGAAACAGACCACGACGAACAAGAACGCTGGATCCAGAAATACCCGAGAGAATCTACAACGGCTACGAATCCACCGAGCTCGGCAGGTAGGCCTAGCAGGCACTCCACTCCGACTCGGTGCTGCGTTGCTTCAACGGTCCTTGGCCAAGACCGTCTGCCCACGACCGGTTGGCGTGCTGAATGGAATATGCCCGCGCGACCTTTGTGGACCCTCCCCGTATTATAGTTTGATCGCTGACCTCAATTTTAGATTAAGAGGTGAGGTCAATATCTTCCCCTTGTTTTCCGAGGCAGTGTTGACGAACACTGTCGTCGAAAAGGGACTCTCGTCGATTCTATCTTCTTGTTTTGTGTGATATAGAGCTCAAATAAACGCCGTATGGATTACCTTCGTAACACGGTATGTACACTTTGTTATTAGTATGCCATTTTTATTCTGACACGACTGCACGTCACTGTCGAGCTATAACAGTTCGTGGGAGCTACGTGCAATGCCGGTCCAACCTTCCTTTGCCGAGTGTCACGTCAGTATCGAGTTGCAATCGTAAAAGATCGGACCCGAAGAGCTTACCAACAGCGCGAATACAGCACTTCCATCAAACGCGCGCGTCCGCTCCGAGTGTGAACAGGTATTTACGTGGCTCTTGCTGACACTGTCGTAGTTCAAACGTATCTTTTTTTAACGTCGGCTTGCTCCTGCATCTCCTAGGCCGCGAAAAACGCCGCGGCCATTTGTCTCTATCTACGTCGCTTTGCAAACGGCTGATATGGGCCGCCTTTTACCAACAATGACAGTTGGGTTGACTTCTGGAGTCTTCACCGGAAGACTCGCCGCACTTCCCAGCAGGCATACCGGCGTACGGGACTAGTCCCATGCTGTCGCTGTAGCGCAACATATATCATTGGATTTCACTCAGCTGCGATGTGTCCATGGCTATCGACTCTTGTGATCGCGGCGATGAGGGGCGCCGATTCAGAAAATACGTCGGTGACATCAGCGCCATCAGCGCAGTAAAACCTACCGGCGCACCCCCAACTCGCCGCCGCTGACGCTCCCATTCTACAGCCGAGAGAACTTCCGGTTCCGGAAACAGGGTACGTCACGACCGTCAAAATTACGCCGCAGCTTGTTTTGCGGTCAGTTGGAGAGAAAGAAAAAGTCAATATTTCATTAATTTTTTGTGTAGAAGTTAATAAACTGAGACGAAAACGGATGCCTGTTCGGCATTCAGTGAACGTTGAAGGTTTAATGTAAAAGTTACCTGGCAAAAGTAAAAAAGGTCATTTCATGGTCCCTTTAATCCTAATTTTGGTTTGAACGGAAATGCATTAAAAGATTCACCGTTCGCTGACGTTAAATCTCTGAGATGGACACATTTCATGATCTCTCATCGAAATCCTTCTTGAGAAAAAACAATATTTTGATTTTTTGGCTAATATCGGTTACCGGTAAATAATTTGCGGTTACGGTTACGGTTACGGTTACGGTTTTAACAAATTTCAAAGAACGGTTTCGTTCTGGTTTCGGTTACTGTAAAAATTTCGTTCCTAAATGGCTTTCGGCTTCGGTTACGGTTACGGTTTGCGTCCCTGAAATAAATCGTGTTGTTTACGTAAAAAAAAAACAAAAAAAAAGTTAATATCATTTTGACGACCTATACGTCTAAATAACAGGTACCGTTATTTTGACGTCCGTGACGTCATTGGCCACGCCCCTTGGACATCATATCGGTGCCGAAAATACACACCGCCAAACTGCAAACAAGTGCAGGGTGAGCGTGGCTTCAGTAGCTTGCCCACACGAGTAGAAAAACACGGCGGCTTTCAGATGTCCTGGCTGCAATGTGTGCTTTCGGCAACACTAGACCGCACATGCACTGAAAATAAGTTAGGCGCCAAACGGGGGCACGTGCGTATCGAGTCGTAGGTGTTGCCTCACCACTCAGGCGTTACGTCATAGGCACGCGTGAAGCAACAGAGGCACGGATATGTAAAGTGACGTGACGCCTTACCGGTTCTTGATTAGCTAGGATGTTTGCTAATTCTGTAGTGATTCAACTTTTCCCTCAGAAGCAAAAAATCAAAAAATATATATAGAAGTAAGGTGAACAACGACCTCCGTGTGCGGACAGCCGTCCACCATAGAGGAACCCGTCGCCCGGCTAGCTCAGTCGGTAGAGCACGAGACTCTTAATCTCGGGGTCGTGGGTTCGAGCCCCACGTTGGGCGTAACTTTTTTGTTTTTTTTTCAGCCAAGTTTGTGGACGGAACAATATCCGAGTGTAGATTACATATACACATATCATATATAGATTTGTAAAAAAAAAAAAAAAATATTGCGTGACTCTTCGACCTTTCTTCGCCATCGTAACTGCCAGCTTTTGATAGAAAGAGAACGGATTTGCTAGCCATTTTACAGAACTAGCGAACCGCGGTTTGAGCCTACCGAGTTGCAAAAAACGGTTTTCCTCAAAGTCCCAATTGCTTCCGTCATTTACTTTCTCGTAGTTCAGCACGTAGGTCAAGGTCATAGTTTGCGCAGATAGAGATAATTATCAAATTCAGATAGCACGACTGCCCCTGTTTTCTCGACGTTAGACCTGAGAAAAGCGGGCGCGAGCATACCCGATTGCCGGCCGCGCGCTCCTCGCTGCCCGCAGGTGACGTCACGTTTGGAAGGCAAGGGAAAGTGGGGAAACACTAGGGAGAACGATGTTTCGGTTTCGGCGGCGAACAAAATATCCTTTTTTTTTTAAATGAACTAGAGTGAATCTGAGGGAACGAGATAGCATTCCGTAATCAGGAAGCCATCCGCATTCAGATTATGCCTTTGGATCAGGTAGCTCAAAGAATTGTAGGAGTTCCCCGTTAAGGAGCCCCCCTATCCCGAAAATTTCTCCTTCCGTTCGTGAGTTTCCCGCTATATTTAGTGGGGAAGTTGATGTTATGTACCCTAAACAGTAATTCAGTTTCCCCGCTAAATGTAGCGGGAAAATTGTTGTCACCTGACCTGACGTTAATTGACCTATACACCAATTCAGTTTCCCCACTAAATTTAGAGGGACAATTGACGTTACGTGGCATGAGGCTACGTGACCTATATATAAATTAAGTTTCCTCGCTAAATGTGGCGGTAAAATTGACGTCACGTGACGAGTGCATCAAATCAGTTTTTCCGCTAAAATTAATTTAAATAATACAGATCTTTACTTCCAGATAAACGACTGTTTAATAATGTCATCTAAACAAATTAAAACGATCGCACCTTAAAAGCTCCACTTTATGCATTACAAAACATTAAAAATAAAAACCGCTGCCGTTTTGTTTTGGGGGGAGGGGGTGGTATTTATACGTTTTTTGGCGAGGAACGTCGAACATAGAGCCTATAAATAGGCATACGCGTCAAAGTAGCGACACCTCAGCCACGTTGGTACGTTGGTAAAAAAAAAAATCTAGAAACGGAGTGCTGATACTCGAAGCTTAACTTATTCCGTGGTTCTAATTAAATCGTTTTGGTAATTTCAACTGTACGCAATTTAGATATTGCATCGGGCATAGTAATGCCGAACAATGCGCAATGGTGGCACTGGTTTTTAAGCAGCACAAGTTTATCATTAAGGCCCGACCTACAAAAGAGCTTTTTTTTTTTTTTTTTCCGCAAGGTGGGAAAATTTTTGCCACCCTTCTCTTTTTCTCCTCTCCCAGACGGCGGGGGGACTCCTTTTCTGGCTGCATCTTGGGGTGGGATAAGCCGGGATAAGCTCCCGGCTTATTCGGCCCTAAGATGCAGCAGCAAAAGGAGTCCCCCCCTTCTTCCAGATAACAGGGGGAGAGGAGGAAACGGGAAGGGTGGCGAGGAGGATACGCTAAATTATCTTGTAGGTCGGTCTTTAAGTCGGCTTAAAGCATGAGAAATGTGATGGAACACTTGGATTAATTTCGAAACAAATCGTTAGCAAACGCGCGTTGCGGTCACAGCCGGTTGATATTGGCCACACTATTCGTTTCGCACTTTTTATACACCAACTCATGTTTACAAACAAACCGGAGCGCCCCTAGCGGACGCCACCGGCGCCGCGCATGCGCGATGGAGTGTGGGCAAGAAGCTCGCCGTCGCCCATAAACAAACCATTGAAATACGATGTTGTCGTTGTCGGTGGGAATCCCCCTGCCCTTTTCGCGTTCGAATTGTTGATTCTACGTCTTCCTGGCAATGGCTGACTACTTGAGCGGCCTCAGCGAAATTACCGAGGCTCGTTACAACGCAAAACTTCGCGTGAATAATGTGACATGGGGCGATTCATTCCGCGTGGACGCCGCAGAATTTACGCGAGAGCCTGATTCGCATGATGAGATTTCGCCCACAATTTTCAGTCGCGACGTCGCTCGGGCTCCAAAGCGTGAACCGTAGCTGAGATGGTCGACGTCGATACTGAAAATCACAAGCAGAATCGGACCAAGTGAATCAGGCATACAAGTCGGTGATGGCCACAGGTAACAATGATCAACATCTCCTTGTTTCTACTGTTTACATCGATCCTGCTTACCAACCTTCAAACTTAAGTCTTTTGAGGCCCCCACTTACTTCTTATCACAATTATCGGGCCAACATTTGGTCTACGGGCAGGTGTCGTCTAAAAGAGCAGACGACAAGCAGAAGCGTTTGAAAGAGCAGACGACAGTTCGATCGATCAGGCGGCCGTTCGAACTTGAAGACGCACTGAACGTAGTCCACAGGTGGTCCGTACAACTTGACGGTTTTCCGGCCTTCATGTTGGAACAAACCAAATAAATCTGGTGACCCCAAGTATCCGTGAATTCAACCCAAAGTGCTTCCCGCCCAAGCATAGTGGTCCGACGGCATCTGGTTTTCCATTTTCACGGCACATATCCACGTTCTCGGGCGAACCGAGCTCATGAAAACTGATCTTCAAACCTTTCTCGACTCTTCTGGTACAGCCCCAGCCGCGGCGTTTTGACGAGAAGGCAGGTTTTTGTCTGGTCCCTTTCAAAACAACGCAGGAATACACGTCCCCCATGGGGCCTTCCGCCCACAGCCCCAGACCGGAAGTGCGCCCGACGCGCCACCACCGCGCCGTGAGGTAACAGAGATGAGTTCGTGTTGAAGGACGTACGCGGGGCAGGAACCAACCGCGCTCCCTATAGATAGGGATTTCTAGAACACGTGACTGGTAGTTCAGGGACGCCTAGGAAGAGGTACCCTAGAGGCACTGTGTGGTACAAAATGACCATGACTGGATGGCCGACCACCTTCGAGGTGATGAATAAATCAGGTCCAGTGTGTGTACGGTGTACGGTGTGACCCGCTACATTTAGCGGGGAAATAGTCACACCCCATGACGTGACAAAAAACGTTATCCGATAATTGTTTTTTTTACGCTCTCACTTTTTATTGTGCAAACCGTTCGCCCTACTAAAACAAAATGACTGCAATATGCAATAATCTCATTCTCTTTTACGGGCTCCTTTTGAAACTATCAACATATGTGCACTTTCTGCCCATTCTAAGGCTACAGATCTACTTCTGCACGTGTTATTTATTAGTTCATTTATCTATTTATTTATACTTCCGGCCGCCAAAAGCAGCCAAGGTAGGAAAAATATAGGGGAGAGATCTCAACAAAAAACAAATACAAAGGTATGGTACCACTGAACCTCCAATTGCTGCGCAACACAACACTCTCTTAAAACAAACATAACACTGCACAGATAGTGGAAGAAACACGTCATTATCATTTTCTATCCGACAAAAAAGAAGCATAACATAATAGAAGCGAAAGAAAAAAACAACAAAAAACAACGAGTAAAATCTTTCGAAACAAATAAACCTGAAGTATCACATTTTGGCAACTCATTCAATTAATATAAAAACGAGGACACTCAATCTGAAGAGGCGATTGCATCGGGGAGCGACTTCCACTCGTGAACATTACGTGGGGAAAAGTGGTATTTATAATAGTCTGTTCTACATACTATTTTGATGTGTGTTTTGGGCTGTTTGTTTTTTGTTACTCTGTTTGTATTAAAATTGATATTCCAAATTCTAGTTTTCATTTATCACATCGAAAAGAAACTTCAGTCGATTGTTTGTTCTACGTTTCTCTGGGAAAGGTAAACCGGCCTGGACAGAAAGATCTGAAATAGGCGTATTCCTGGGGCCATCTCTGTTCAAAATAAATCTTAACGCTTTCTTCTTAATTCTTTCTAACTTATTAATATTATACTTAGCGTGCGGGTCCCAAACAATGTCGGCATACTCATTTAAACAGTTTATAAATTTGTTATACGCATTTAGTTTTGTATTGCTCGAGTGGCCTTTCAGTCACGTTTCTGTGATTCACAATTTATTCATTGTTTTGCGCGCAATAAAATCGAGATGTCTGTTTCAACGTAAATCTGATTATATGATTAGTCTCAGATTCCCAGTGGTCTGTACTCGAATACCGCGTCAAATTTGATTCCTTAAAGAGAGTAGGTGAGTTTGAACTGATGTGGATTTTGCACATATATACTTTAAACCCATGTTGTTGTAAAAAAAAACTATCTTTAAACTCTGGTTTAAAAACATGCTTTTCGTGTAAGGCTTCTCAAATGTTGAGGCGCTGGAGAAAACCAGCCTTCTGTGCTAAGTCCTTATTTCGAACTCTTTTTGTTCGCGTTCCGTCCATTAAAAAGCATGCGGAAAGGGCCTCACCACGCACCACGTATCGCTGCGCCGCAGTGTTCTTCCGCAGCAGAAAGGCCGTCTGCTTTCATCGCCGTCACCATGGCAAGGAACGCCGATCTTTCGAGCGCCGTCTGCTAGCTAAAGTTTAATCGTTTCTTAATGAGCAGCCGCAGACTGTCGCCGTGAAGCGGCGTGAACGGTGATGAAAGCAAACGGCCCTTTTTTTGCTGCGGAAGAACACTGCGGCGCAGCGATACGAGGTACGTGCTGAGGCGCTTCCCGCATGCTTTTCAATGGGCGTAACGAGAACGAAAAGAGTTCGAAATATGGAGTTAAAGGGGCCCTGCAAGGAATTTTTTACTGGTTTTTAATTTGCACCGAACCTGAGCGCACCGAACGTTAATTTTCTTTTCTCGAATTTCGCTTTATTTTAAAAGTTATAGGCAAATCAAAATTACAGAAACAAACAAAAAAATAGCCTCCTTCATGACGTCCTTGGTCGCTTGAGTGGCCGTGAACTAGAGGAGGGGTAGTGAGCTCAGCGAGCGCTCACGGCTGCCGCACTCCGTGTCGACGGCTCGAGAGGGCGCCACTAAAGCATATGCGGGATAGGCTGTATGAAGCGGGCAGCAGGGCGGCTCGCATTGCATTTGCTGCGCGATTAAACACTAATTCGGCATGACACTTCATTGGCCACAAACGACAGCAAACACGGGGTAAAGATCAGTTCAGAACGGGAGCCACTTCGCGCTGCCATGCCCCCAAATGGCCAACCGCAAGCCAACCTTCTAGCCGAAGGCCTTCGGAACGCTCGGAACCGGTCGGATCCTCGAGTCCTTAATGACCGCAGCGCCGCCGCGTACATCCGGGATCTTTCTATGCTCGCCGCTCGTCGGTGCCTGATCCCACTGCATCTTTCTGGTATGCGCCACCTTTTCCACTGCTTGGTGGCGGGTATGTCGACGGGTCATTTCTTGTTTCCGTACTTTATAAACTGCATTTGTTTCTTTTCTGAATTAAAATGCTGAACAAAAACTACTTTTATAGATAATTGAAAAGGTTCGCGCCACTTATATTTTGTATTTCGACTAAAACGAAACTTTCACCGGCTTTGACCAGTAGTAAGCCCAGGACCAAAGACCTCAGATATCATGCGCTTTCGGCACCGCGGGTCGCCCTCGTAGGTGGAGGAGGTTTCTGCGTCGTCCGGTTAAAATATGACGCACTGATATTTAGTTACTCTCTCCGTGCCCGCTGGCTTGCCTGAACCCCAAGAGACGCCGAAACCGCAAAAAAGGTATACACTTAAATATGATTGCAGGGACGCAGAAGGCTGGTTTCCTCCAGCGCTTAATAATTTGACGAGCCTTACACGAAAAGCGTTTTTTTTTGTCATCTTGCGCCCTACTTTTTTTTTTAATCCGTAACATGGGTCTAAAAGTACCAATCTGCCGTGCATTTTCCCTACTAGTTATTGCCCTGTGCGCACATTTATCACAATTAGAGAAACTCAGTCATTATCCCAATACGCAATATATCCTTGGTATTAGGGAAGTAGCTTGTACCACCTACCATGAAAACGTTTACACTTTTCGTCTTTAAATTGTGCCCTTAAAGGGGTCATGAAACGATTTTCCTACTTCTTCCTCCTTAGCTTTAATCCTCAACTCAAATGCGAATTGTGAAATCACGTGGTCGTGACATTCCTTCGGCACCGGTGCGATGACTCCTAGCTTCCACCGTGCTTTTTATGCACACCATAGAACTTGTCATTCCCCAGTGACAATAAGTTCCGTCAGGGCACTCATTGGCCACGAACGCGAATCTAAATATTCGTCGACGGATTGATTGTTGACGAGCGTATACGTCCGATTGACGCAGTTCTCGTGTCCAATGCGTGAGCTGGGCTCCGCTGACGTCAGTTTGGCGCCGGTGACGCGCTTTTGGAACCGCGGATGTATCATAGTGAAAAGGCGGAGAGCTTTCGAAGGCAAGAAGGTACAAAATAGTCCGCTATATTTTCAAATGTTCGTACCGAAAAGCTGGCTTTTGACTTTCTAGCCTCTTTCTTTTGGCCAACTAAACGATATGCGATTAGTAAAGTCCCAATTTAAAATCATTCATCCCAACCCAAAATTCGTTTCATGGCCCCTTTAAGGTGAAAACTGGTATAGCTTCCACCGTGCTTTTTATGCACACCATAGAACTTGTCATTCCCCAGTGACAATAAGTTCCGTCAGGGCACTCATTGGCCACGAACGCGAATCTAAATATTCGTCGACGGATTGATTGTTGACGAGCGCATACGTCCGATTGACGCAGTTCTCGTGTCCAATGCGTGAGCTGGGCTCTGCTGACGTCAGTTTGGCGCCGGTGACGCGCTTTTGGAACCGCGGATGTATCATAGTGAAAAGGCGGAGAGCTTTCGAAGGCAAGAAGGTACAAAATAGTCCGCTATATTTTCAAATGTTCGTACCGAAAAGCTGGCTTTTGACTTTCTAGCCTCTTTCTTTTGGCCAACTAAACGATATGCGATTAGTAAAGTCCCAATTTAAAATCATTCATCCCAACCCAAAATTCGTTTCATGGCCCCTTTAATATAGTCTCCTGTTAAATCGTCTAGTCTAGTTCATCAATTTTCTGTAATATCACACTTCTCAAGACCTTTAACAGTGTGACCTGGTCTCTAAAAGACACAACGTCATTTTTGGTTGAAAAGAAATATAATACTCTCCCAGGATTCCAACGCGCTGTATGTTCTTCAAAAGTATTCTCCCTTTAGAAAAAAAAACAAAAAACAAACAAATACTTTTTGAAGTCAAAATTGAGGGTTTGTTTCGAAAACTACAATACGTATTTCTGTTTGAGTTACAATATCTCAACATCTGCAAGTACTCATATAGCGTCTACGTTTAGAAAGCTCCCGTCCAATAATAATAATAATAATAATATAATAATAATAATAATAATAATAATAATAATAATAATAATAATAATAATAATAATAATAATAATAATAATAATAATAATAAATAATAATAATAATAATAATAATTTTTAATAATAATAATTTTATTGCATCTCTTTTGCATGATCAATACATGTATGCGGGTCCGTCGAAGCCAAAAACGGCTTGTATGACTGGACCCGGCAGTGGCGTAGAAATGTAGTACATAGAAACATTCAAAAGTTACATGCAGACTACCATACACGGTGTCTTGGAGCTGGAGTGCAGCTCACGAAACAAATGACTAATGACGTAAGAAATAAACAAAAAATAAATAAACCCCCCCCCCCAAAAAAAAACAAATGTATAATAGCATAAGAGGAAAAGCAAATGGGCAAACACACATCTCAAACGCAGAACTAAGATTCGAGAGTATAAATTGTTGCTTCGGCATAGATCATATTGACAACAATAAAAGATGAACAAAGAAACAACAAAAGCATGTTCGAAAGCATGTTGGCAAACTGAATAAATAAATAACCGGAGTAAAAAAGAATCAACCTTCGCTTTCAAAATCCTAAGCCGCACAAAGACAGACAGAGGGAGAGTTAAATTAGCGGAAAACATAACCCGTTACACCCCAAACTGTACCGGAGGCCGGTGCCACGGGCCGCCAAAACCAACCACAAGCCATCCCGCCATCACGCCGCAACCGCTCCGCCGATAGTTGCATGGCGAAGCATCCACCACGTGACCCCAGGCCCGTGGTGGATTATTATTATTATAATAATAATAATAATAATAATAATAATAATAATAAACGAAGTTACGGCGTATCTAATACCCTATGTACACGGGCTCGAAGGAAGACGAGGGGTAACCTCGTTTAAGTTACAAATGGCGACTCCCAGGCCATATTGCAGCGTAGAGGCAATTGCAAAAAAAAAGAGATAAAAGATAAAATAGGTTGTTTTAGTTGAAGGGACGTTTTTAATTAAAAGTCGTGGCAAACGAGTTTGCCACGTGCCTTATACGTCGACATCTAGGATCAAACAGGTGTTGCGTTTCCGACATACCGGCGCCTGTGATATTTCAGCATTGCCTCAAAAGAGAGTACCGCTATATATACATCGTCCCAGTTCTATACCTGTCCGAGAACTCGCGTCAAGCTCATTATAGTGAAAAAGGTAAGTCGTAAAGTTTCAACCATTCGCATAATTATAATCGCTGACAATTAAATAAAAAAAAAAACACAGTTGCGTGGCGAGTGTCGTTAAGAACGTCAGTTAATAGCACCGAAGTCCGAATCATGAAGCAAGATGCCTGAAGATGATAAGCCACGTGAATATTTGGTCTCCCCCAACTAAAGCTCACCATATTGTGTTCTAGAGTCATTATAGTTTACGATTTGTTTCTATCTCCCAACTGTCATTTATGTTCTTTATCTTCATTTTACGAGTTAGAGGTGAATTCTGGCGTATTTTTATCCCATCAATCTGAATATCACGTTCATTTTTCCCGAACATGTAACTAAACGCGAGGAAACACGAAAAACCTCCGACCAGTCGTGACGTCATACTAGGATCTTTGAGCCGCCAAGCGCGTGCCGCACGTGTGGGCAGCGCGTGCAATTGCAAGCTTGACAGGTATATTTTTTCCGCACCGACCCCAGCCGTGACATCTCTTTCTGACCTTTTTGAAAATAGCGAGAGTGCGCGTGCATAGCTTTGACAGGCGCTGAAGATGCGCGAGAGCAGAGATTCCAAAAACTCCTAGTGTGACGTCACGCCCCAGAAAGGAGGGGCTTCGGCGGTACTTTAAAAATTAATTTATGCAGCCTCCGTGCACCGAATTGAATAATATTCTCGATATTCGTGATCCTGGAGGCCGAATGAAGGCCTTTGAAGCGTTTTTTCTTAAATACAGAACCGCTTCAGTTTCCCTTTAAGTCATGCAGCGTGTTCCCCCCAAAAAAGTTACACACCTAAACGTCCCGTAAAAATCAGGCACTTGGCGTATCAGCTGTAAAGTTTATCAAATACGTCTTTTATTAGTCGAATGAACATACTAAAATTTCGTTTCTCTAGTCGCAATAAAACTAAAATGATAATTCAAAAACTGATTATTTTTCAATGGTGGAGCGGCAGCGGAATGAAGGAGATCGAACGACGACCATGTTTGCCCAGCTTATACAGAGATGGCACCACCAATGCCGGCAAGTGCAGGTGAGCGCAGTCGTTGGGTGCGCTTTCCGTCAGCAATGCAAAATGCCGGCGAAAATACGCTCTCGTGTCTCTTTAGACAAACCTAACTGCGAACGCAGATGCCGAAAGCGAGAAACAATTGTTAATAATACCCTTATTAACAATTGTTTCTCGCCCTTATACCCTTATTAACAATTCTTTCTGATTTGCAAAACAGCATTTAGCGTCTTATTTACCACCATCTAATGCGTGTCGCGCGCTGTGCTGAAAACGCGAGCTGAGAATTGATTGCGTTTTCGCGGATATTGGAAACACGAAATGAAACGCGCAATTGAAAGAGGTTCTTCGCGAGATCCGTATGGACAAGCATGGCCGTCGTTCGAGCTCTTCCTAACAGCTGCCGCTCCACCACTGGAAAATTCATTTTTTGAATCATCATTTTTAGTTTTATTGGGAGTAGAGAATTGAAATTTTAATATGTTAATTGGACCAGTAAGAACGGCTCTGAGAAAAGTTACAACCTGATACGCCAAGTCGCTCATTTTTACGGGCCGTGTGTAATGTGTGTGTGTGAGTATTTTGTTTTCGGGGGGGGGGGGCACGTTTTCATTTCAAATGCATCAAATCCCTATTAATAGGGAATTCAACGAACGTGTTGACGTAGTTAGAAAAACTAACATATTATAATATATATATATATATATATGTGATGGGAACAAAAATTATGATGGGAATTAAAAAATGAAAGCCGTTTACAACTCCCTGTAACGCCGAATTAGAGCGCAGCTCTTGAGGAGGAGGGGAAGGCACGGGGGGGGGGGGGGGTCACGTGACCTCGAGGGGTGGGGGCGGAGAAAATTTTCCGCTAAATTTAGCAGGGAAAATTTTCCGCTAGGTTTAGCGGGAAACTTTTTCCGCTAAAATTAGCCGGGAAAATTTTCCGCTAATTTCCCCGCTAGTGGGGAAATTTACTCATCATGCACCGCGCGGTTACGCCGACGGCGACAGCGACGCCGCTCAAGCCGGAAACGGGCGCCTAAGAGCTGCGCTCTAAAAAACTTCACAATAAAATTGTGGTTTAACTTTAAGGGGACACTGACGGGGTACTTTATGCTCGCCAATGTTTTAGAGCGCAGCTCTTAGGCGCCCGTTTCCGGCTTGAGCAGCGTCGGCGTCGGCGTAACCGCAAGGTCACGTGACCCCCTCGAGGTCACGTGACCCCCCCCCCCCCGAGGTCACGTGACCCCAGGCCACGTGGCCCCCAGGTCATGTGACCCCCCTGGTCACGTGACCACCCCTAGGTCCCATGACCCCCAGCTTACGTGACCGCCCCGAGGTCACGTGACCCCCCCCCCCCCCCCCCGAGGTCACGTGACGCCCCCCCCCCCCGCGTCTTCCCCCCTCCTCAAGAGCTGCGCTCTACTTCGGCGCTACAGTTGTAAACGACTTTCATTTTTAGAGTGCAGCTCTTAGGCGCCTGTTTCCGGCTTGAGCGGCGTCGGAGTAACCGCGCGGTGCATTATGGGTAAAGTTTCCCGAAGGGACCCGAGGTCCTCCCGAAGGACCTCGGGTTCCTTCGGGAGGACCTCGGGTTCCCTCGGGAGGACCTCGGGAGGACCTCGGGTTTCTTTGGGAGGATCTCGGGAGGACCTCGGGTTCCTTCGGGAGGAGCTCGGGAGGACCTCGGGCTCCTTCGGTGACCTCGGGGAGAGGGGGTCACGTGACCCCCCGAAGTCACGTGACGCCCCCCGAGGTATCGGCATCTTCATCGTCACTGATGACGTTATCAGTGACGTCACTGATTACGTCATTGGCATCGTCATCGTCACTGATGATGTCATCAGTGACGTCACTGATGACGTCATCGGCATCCACATCGGCATCGTCATCATCACTGATGATGTCATCAGTGACGTCACTGATGACGTCATCGGCATCCGCATCGTCATCGACACTGATGACGTCATCGGCATCGTCACGTCACCCCCAGGTCACGTGACCCCCACCAGGTCACGTGACCCCCCAAGGCACGTGACCCCCCCCCCCCCCCCCCGAGGTCACTTGACCCCCCCCAGTACCCTTCCCTCCTCCTCAAGAGCTGTGCTCCAATTCGGCATTACAGGGAGTTATAAACGGCTTCAATTTTTTATTTGTACATAAAATATGGAATCAAAATTACACAGAAAACAATTTGCAGCTCGAAATTCGCTTTCTTTCCGCCCGAAAACCGCCGTTCGAAAACTGACCGGTTTGAGTCGCGCTTACTCTCTTCTTTGTGTTCACATGCCGTTTTCTATGGTTTAGACGCAATCACAAAAGATAGTCGAAGTCGTGGGTCATCGAAGGCACACGCTCAATACTAGAAATGGGGGAAAAAATATGATACCCATTTTTTGTGACTTCTAAAACCTTGCAAATACGTTGATTAAAAAAAGAAGTGGTACAGCCACGTGATTTTTGGTAACTTTCTCTTCCTCTATATTTCTTCTTCCTCCCCAGTCCAGTTTCGGTTTTGGTTTCGAGCAGTTGCGTTTGTTTTTTACTTTATTAAAAATATACGTGACACTGTAGCAAAATATTCATTGGGTAGTCTTCTGACACCATAAAAGATGTGCTGTCAAAAAAATTAAAAAATGATTTTTAGAGGGTGTCAGTGTCCTTTTAAGCTTGACCTGTTTACGACGTTGTATTAACTACTGACGTTGGCTGAGGAATGCAGTTAAAGCAATATGAAATATTTGTTTAATGTTTTGTTTGTTTGTTTTATTCGATCGTATGTAGATTCTTGCTTCGCCTATCAGTGACTGAGGCCTGCTGTTATATGTATATATATGGAGTTTAAATTGTAAGGTTTTTTCCAGAACTCATTTCATTGGATAATAGGTGTTGCATTTTGACTTTCCAGACTTTTCATGGAGCTACCAAAGTATAAGGTAGGTTTGAAGAAAATTTCCCCTGCACCATAACACAGTGGTTCTCAAATGGGGGTCCGCGAGACCCTCAACAAACGTTTTTTTTTTTATTTGGCACGTTTTTTGTAGTTCAGTCCGGCCGTGACTAATTTGCAACCTGCTTCCGGAACTACGACAGCAATAAAAGGCACCTGTTTCATGCTCCAGACGTGTTAACTTACTTACGTACCCCCCCCCCCCCCCCCCTGCTGGAAGGGGTCCCCCATCACTGCCAGCTGTCCGCAAGGGGTCCCCGACACATCCATGGCTGAGAACCAGTGCCCTAACATATCGTCCCTCCTAATATGTGCACTGCCAGGAACATGCTTACTAATACCGGGGACATTAAGCAAACCGTTGCCGTGTTTCGCGTACCGCACTTCCGGAGCCTTTGAAGCATGCTTTTAAGCGCGCGCCCCGCGGTCACGGTATCACCCGGGCGCGCGCTTAAAAGCATGCTTCAAAGGCTTCGGAAGTGCGGTAACTGGAACGCGTCTCCGTCCGGTGTAATTACCGCGACCGAAAAAGTGCGTGGTCTTTCGAATTCCACCTTATGACGTCAGAGAAGTGTCACGCTGTCGCCGGTCGCGATCCTGGCGGTGTCCCAGCAGCGGTGGCGGATGTGGCAGACGCCTGTCCTGCCGCAGGTCGCTCTCTGGTGTGACAGTCCACGGAAGTTTCGGCATCCATGAGTTGGGACGCCGCGACGACAGCGACACCCCGCGTTCGCTCGCGCTTTTCGCCGGCATTTTTACGACCAACCGCCAGGATCGCCACATCCGACAGCATGAAACTCCGACTTTGGTGACGTCATTTGCTGCCACTTTGGGACCATTTTTGATGTTCGGCCGGGACATAGGATGCTAAACACACCAATCGAAGACGCGTTTCCCCTCTCCCCAAAAACCTTTTTAGTTTTTTGTTTTGTTTTTCTTAAGTGAGCAGTGAATTTTAACGCAGATTCAGCTCCACGGACACCTGGAGACCCATGTGCGGCACTCTACCATCTGGGATCTGGTCCAGCTGAGTATCGCAATAATTCCAATTACACTCTGCTTGCACAAACGTCTTCGCGTCACCGTTGTTGGAATGTCGTGTTGCTCCTCTTGCAGGAAGAAAAAACTCGATTTGGGCTATAAAAGCATCGAAGACGTGGTCCAGAAGATTAAAGCTGAGCCCAGCACGACACTGGCCAATTACCTCAAGGAGACACCAAATATTGCGAAAGCTATTAGGTACGTTGATCTTCCATACCGTTTTTCTGTAATAAGAACCTTAGCCGTTTTGCGTCTCACGATGTCAGGAATTCAAGCGACACGCTTTCTTGTTCAATGCAGCAAACCTCGAAGAAACATTTCTTTTATACTCCATTTTACACTAAGTCCGTTTCACACCCAAGTCCACGAATAAACCGAAGATTGGCTTACGTATTTATCCACCCCCTCCCTTTGTTTCGCGTTCATTTTTGCGTACGAGGTAAGAAGAGAGGTGGGCAATAAATATGTAAACCAATTTTGGGTCTATTAAAAAAAAAACGTTTGCCTTTTTGAGCTTGTGTTTTTTTTTTTTGTTATTGGACAAAGTTTCAACAAATAGTTTAAAGGGATACTACAACGAAATTACGGCGCTCATTTTTTGGTCTATATGTGTTCAAAGGAGCAGTATGACATCAAACATACCAATATCTTGTTAAAAAAGTCTCGAAAAGGAATTTTAAAACATTAGGAAAGAGCACCTGGTGGATGTCGCTCACGCCTCGCTTGTAATGCCCGTCTAGAAACCTTGACAGCTAGTGACGGTGAGTGTCTCGCCTCCGGCCACGACGAGAGAAGAGGGGAAGGAGGAACTCCCCTCTTCCCCAGAATGCCTTTTGTGTGTCGCAGAAGTCGCTATTGTCCCCCTACAAGGTTATAGAAGATTAACCCGTCACTCAAAATTCGTACAAAAGCAGCCGCTTCGGTGGCTGGAACGACTAGGCCATCCTCTCGACGTCAGCTTCGCCGTAGCTTTGCTCGTCCCGAGACGACCTACGTCACGATTGCGTTGGATGTCACGTGGTCTCCGCTGGGCCTTCTCCGAGCGCTTGCCAGAGTGGGCCATTTATAACGAAAAATACAGCCACCGGGCTCGAAATACAAACGTGCGATTGTTCTTTACGGATATTGTGGATCATAATCAAACTATTTTTGAACACGACGGGAATATTTCAAATTTCGTTGAAGTATCCCTTTAAAGGGGTCATGAGACGATTTTCCAACTTCTTCCTCCTTAGCTTTAATCCTCAACTCAAATCCGAATTGTGAAATCACGTCGTCGTGACATTCTTCGGCACCGGTGCGATGACTCCTAGCTTCCACCGTGCTTTTTATGCACACCATAGAACTTGTCATTCCCCAGTGAGGATAAGTTCCGTCGGGGCACTCATTGGCCACGAACGCGAATCCGAATATTCGTCGACGGATTTATTGTTGACGAGAGCATACGTCCGAGTGACGCAGTTCTCGTGTCCAATGCGTGATCTGGGCCCGGCTGACGTCAGGTTGGCACCGCTGACGCGCTTTGGGAACCGCGGATGTATCATAGTGAAAAGGCGGAGAGCTTTCGAAGGAAAGAAGGTACGAAATAGTCCGCTATATTTTCAAATGTTCGTACCGAAAAGCTAACTGTTGACTTCCTACTCTCTTTCTTTTGGCCAACTAAACGATATGCGATTAGTAAAGTCCCAATTTAAAATCATTTATCCCAGCCCAAAATTCGTTTCATGGCCCCTTTAAAGGCTGAACTCCATGGGACGAATTTGCTGCGAATAAGCGACGAATTTTGCCCGGCGGCTTTTGCTCTGCGCGTGGAATCAACACTGTGGCTGATACGTCGCGCGCAAAGCGAGCGTGCCGTCGGGCGGCGTTCGCCAGTTATTCGTCACATAATTCGTCCCATGGAGTTCAGCCTTAAAGGGATTGTCCGGTGAAAACCGGAAGTTCTTAAGATTTCGTGATGGTTACCTGGTGGGAGCCTAATGATTAACATAGACCATTTTCATTCAATTAAACGACACCCCAATTTAGTGTAATCAACGACGGATAATTGAACGAAACTCCATGCCGAATTTCGCAAGTATCAACGGCTGCACTCCTATGCCTGACGTGACGTCACACCAGTCTTGCAATTGTCATATCCTATGCCTCATTTCTCCGTGGGAACACAGTGCTCCCGACGCACCGCAGCATTCCATATTACTTGCCACTGTAAATGTCGCGGAGAAGTGTGGAGCGTGACAACCGCACAACAAAAATACCCTTTCATTCTAAAAAAAAAAAAAAAAAAAAAAAAAAAATCTAGCGCAGCAGCGAGGGTGAACCACGTCGTACCGCTCACGCGGAGGACAAAATTCGAAGTGCACTTCAGTTCGGCGCGTTCTTTGCCTGATGTTACTTCAGAAACTCCGCTTCCCTGAAGGTGGAAGAGGAAAACGCCGTTTATGCACGCTTGGGTTAAAATACAATTACTCCTCCAGGGAAGCACACAAAATTCAGATTTGTCGTGGAAGATGCTCCTACAGCCATTGACAATGAGGTCTAAATGTTTTCATGGATATGAAATTTGACCGGATAATTCCTTTAAGAGCAGTGCTCGTTTTGTCTACTGCATATCTCTGCCCTTGTTTATTGCGCGCTGTGCAACATATTGTCTATACGTTTTAACCTAAAAAAAAATAGTAAGTTTTGCGCGTTGTTCATACACCGCGCAAACTAGTTCTCACAATATTTGGTTGTTCGAGGAAGACGCAATGCTTGTGTCGTTAAAAACTTGTACGTCTTGATAAGATAACATATATATACTCTAAAATGCACCCCAATATATCTTAAATTTCGATCTAAAGGTGCAAATCGGTAATGCTCGCCGAGGAGCCGAACCCTTTTCATACGGTTCTAGAGATGAAATCCAGTATAGGGTTTTGTAGCAAACATACAAAAAAGTTTTTTTTTACTTTAAGAAGAAACTATCAAGAGACATTAGGCGTATCACGACCTTCGCACAGAGGTGACCGAGACGCCGTCGTCCGCATTGCCTACGAAGCTGGAGTGGACCTGGCGGCCCAGGGCGTGCTCTACGGCGAGCTGTGGCTTGGCACGACGTCGTACGTCGGCGACGGGTCGAAGGAGGCGGGCTCTTCGCTCCGCACGGCGGCGGAGGTGGTCGAAGCAGTCCTGGAGGGCTTCGCCAAGGCAGAGCGAGAGAAGGACATCAAGCTGAGACTCGTGCTTGCCATAGCAAGGGCGCTACCAGGTGCACGCTGTACGATCTCTCATCGAGGCTACCCAGCTTTTCCAAAGGTTTCGTTGTGTGTTGGCTGTTACCATAGCAACCGTAGCCGGCACTGGGGTGTGGCGGCGCGCCATTGGTTCACGTCATAGCGTCGGCTACGGTTGCTATACGGTAACCACCGCCCGGCGCCCGTTTTCGTCGCTCATCTGTTTGGCGCTTTAGGGTTCTTCATTTTGGGAGCAGCAGCTCCACAAAACTATAACCGAAATGAGCCGATCAGCCAATCAACAAGCCAATCAGTGAACAAATCAATCAATAAAAACTAATAAATACGCTAACTATTGATCGATTGATGAATTGATTGAATTATCGAATTCTCCTAAGTGATCGTGGGAATCCCAATGATGACGAAAACTTGTGCTGAAGGCGAGGCTTCTACTGATCCCTTAAAGGGACCATGAAATGGTTTCTCAACGTCTTCGCGAATAGAGAAACCACGAACGCGAATTAAAATATTCGTCTACGGATTGGTTCTTGACGAGCGCATACGTCCGAGTGACGTATACAGTTCTCGTTTCCAATGTGTGAGCTGGGTTCGGCTGACGTGCTCGGGCGGGCACCGCGGATGCATCACAGTGAAAGGTCGGAGAGCTTTCGAAGGAAAGGAGGTAAGAAATAGTCCGCCCTATTTTCAAACTTTCGCACTTCTAGAATCCTTTATCCCAGCCCAAAATTCATTTCATGGTCCCTTTAACCTGTCGCCGAAACTTCAGTTCCCGGGTTCCTTTCCCAGCTATGCGCCGAGAAACTGGGGGAGAGGAGGAGGGGAGCACGCGGGGACGTCAGAACGCCGAGCTCTGATTGGTACGATTAGTGGGTAGAGCTAAAGCTATAGCTGCGTTTGTCGCCACTGCGCTCGTCGAGCGTGTTAGACCGCGGAACGCCGGCGTCCGGCGTTTGCCTTCTGCACTCGAACGCGTTCGACGAGTGCAGTGGCAACAAAGGCAGCTGAGTCAGCTTTAGATCTACCCACTATAATCGCACCAATCAGAGCTCGGCGTTCTGACGTCACCGCATCCTCTGCTCAAGAGGAAGACGAACTTGCGCTCTGCTTAGATTTTCTGCGATATAACAGGGGCCCATTGAGGTCCCGGCGCGCTGTAACGTATCTATACCCATTTTGCGCATTGTTCTTACGCGGCGCGAAGTAGTTCTTGCGAGATTTGGTTTACGGAGGAAAATGCGATGCTTTTGGCGTTTGGAACGTGTTCGTCTTGATAAGATACTATATATCTCATCTAAAATTCACCTGCATATATCTTAATTATCAACATAAAGGAGGAAATTAGTAATGCTCCGCGAGGAGCCGGACTTGTTTTACTACGGTTCTAGAGCTGAAAGCGGGTATAGGCTGTAAACGTTCAACATCTACAGCTAAATTACTCAGCGCTTCGTCGGGGCATCCCAGACACTCTTGAGTTGCGGAGCAGTTATACACAAGCTTGATTATGCCGACAAAGAATCTCTTGAGCGCAAACTACCACCTCGCAGAACCACCTTGCAGAAATTGATTTCACGTGACTTGAGCTGACACGACGTGGTCACGTCAATTTCCTCTCTAAATTTGGCGGGGAAACTGACATCAAGTGACCTTACCACTTGGCGTGGTCACGTGGTAATAATTTTCCCACGAAATTTAGCGGCCAAATTTAGGTGACAGTTCGTCGTAACGGATTTCTCGCGGAATCTGGCTGATAAAGCACATTCCGTGTTAAAAACAGGACTAAAAAATTACAATTATGATAGAACTTCAAAAATGTCATTGACACTTTCCCCTCGAACCATCCGTACTGCAGAGACTGCTGAAGAGGCGCTCAACTTATGCTACGAGTATCGTGACCGTGGTGTCGTTGGCATCGATGCCTGCGGACGCGTCAAGGAAATGCCATCCGTCGGAGAAGACGAAGAAGTCCTCGCCCCGGAAATCATCCAAGCTTTGAAGGTGACGCGAGTTTTCCTTGTGGTTTGATAATCTCTTCCGCTAATCATTTCCAAATTATTAAAAACAAAAAAAAATACTGAACGCATTACAGTTTACATGCATAAATCTATTGTCATGACTGTCGTGAATATGTTTCGCAACAGTTTGAAAGACATGTTGCGGCAGGATTTTAAGGGGTGCATATTCTTGGCTTGGTGTAACTACTACCACGAAATTCTTACACTGATGTTAGAAAACCTTATGTGTCGCGAGTATGTCGTGTCAATTATTTTCTGAACACAATTCTATAGCAAGGCTACTGATGCGATCATGTTTTAAGAATTCGCAATACTTTATGCACAAAAAAAGAAAAAGGAAAAAAAAAAAGACGTGGCGATTGTTGTAAATATGGGTTGCTGAATCATTGAATGACACCGTTCCGGCTCTGCTTTAGGAGCGGATCCTTACGCAGTGTTGTAACTGCTACTACGACACTGTTACCCGTATGCTAGAAAAGTGTTTCTACGTTGGGAGACCATGTTGCCCCGACTGTTTCCGCGATAGAAATATTTACCTGGGTGAGCTTCAGGGGCTCTCTGGAAAACTAGCTGAGCAAAGCGTCCCCCATAGCTCAATCTTCTAATGTTTAATAAGTTTTCATTTTCTTTTAGCTTTGTCATCCATATATGTCGAGACCGTTTAGAACGAAGGCGGTTATAACAAAATAGCGACTACAGCGAAGCGATCACGATGTCCCATTCACTTGCGCACTTCTTTATAACCGAAGTCGGTTATGTCGAAATATCGGATATAGCGAAGTGATTTCCGATTCCCGCTGACTTCGCTATAACCGCGGTCTTGACAGTATTAGATGCTTCATAATGTGTCGTCTACTTCTATTCAGAATGCATCGAAGCTCGGCGTTCATCGCACCATCCACGCCGGTGAGGCTGGTCCGCCGTCGAACGTGGCACATGCAATCGAAGTACTTGGGGCGGAGCGGATAGGCCACGGCTACAGCGCCGTCATGGAAAACGGCAGCACGTATCGCCTCGCTCTGCGCCGAGGAATCCACTTCGAGGTCTGCCCTACCTGCAGCTACCTGACGGGCGCGGTCAAGAAAGACCAGGAACATCCTCTCGTCAGGTAAGTAGAGACAGTTGCCAAACAGTGCACGGCCGCAGAGAGGTAGCCGCCTTCGGAAAAGTACAGTAAAGTGCCTACGTTTTCTTATGCTTTCTTATGCGTTAAAAAAAAAAAGACCCCAGGCTAGCAGTTGAATTGCAGTCCCAAAAATTCTCATCTATCGTGGAAACATCAGACGCCCATTGGAGCTGACGAACCTTCCGTTGTCTAAACATGCACACAGCCTTAAAAAAAAAATGTAAATACCCACCGAAGGCGCAGTACATTTTTAAAATAAATATCATCTGACTTGCGACATCAGCGAATCTTTGCTCAGACCTTAAAAAGAACAAACGAGGTTTTGATTGTGGAAATCCTTCGTTCCACTCGTGTGACATTCTCTTAGTTCACTGGTGCGATTTGTGGGTAAAGTAACCCCAGCTCGCGCTGTGTCAAAAACTACTATGATCAAGTGAAGTAGACGTGCTGGTCATTCTCCTTCAACTTCTCAAACGGTACGCGCGCAGCAGTAGCGATCAAAGAAATCCTTTTTCTACAGGGCTGAATAGCTTAGGCTGATAGTTGCTTTGGTTGTTACAGGAGATAAATAAATAGATAGAAACGAAATTTTACTGATTGAAGCGCCATACATTAAATATTGGGTTCAATGAAAAATAGCTCGTCTTTCCCCGGATGGTATACTCTGTGGTTGCTGGTGTGGCTTAGACGCAAGACCGCTTTGGTCAGCTGTGTCATGAGCGCATCGTTTTGTGATCAGAGCGGGCTAGCTGGAATCAGCGCCTTAGCTTCGACTGTGTGAAAAAAAAAGCCTGCCAAGCCGGCACTTAAAAAACAAATTGGTCGTAAAAGAGCTCTTAGGGGTTCTTCGGCTTGTCCATATTTTGCACCCTAAAACGTTCTTTTAGGCGCCCCTAAAATGATTCTATGTGAAAGACCTATAAGGGGTTCTTTTAAGCTCATCTTTTTGATGCGAAAGGAATTTTTATCCCCAAGGGATTGCACTACTGCGTGTCCCAAATAGCGGCCAGGCTCTTTAAATCGACCGCCAAAATCGGTTTCTTAACCTATCGCGTTCCGATTTCGTACAGCGTTGGCCACAGGCGGTGCATTTTTTCTGTAAAATTCGCAAAGAGCGAACTTACCTGAGGAAAAAGTAAAAGAAGAAAAAAGCTGAACTATAGAAACGCAGCGAAGCCACCGGTCTTCAAACCATAGGGCGCCTATGGTTTGAAGACCGGTGGCTTCGTATTGGGTTTCGTATTTGGTATGCGGGACGAAACAATAGTAAAACATTTCAACCTGGAATATGCGAGAAAATCTAGGTGAGTCAAAACAAGAGTATTTGACAATCACGCATTTTTCGTAAACACCTTCCAGCGGCGTGGATAGTTCAAAACAATATTTTACCGCATACCAGAAGTGACGACAATCAAGATGGCTGCGCCCTTGTAGAAAAGGCGCATATGGCTTTTGCTTGTAGTGAAGCCTCTCATATCTTTCATACCGCTTGTCACGGCGATCAACCTGCGATAAATTTCGTGGGGCATTTTCTCTTCCGACGTCAACGCAGGCTATGCAAGGACGGTGCGAGCTTCTCCATCAGTACGGATGGACCCACCCTGACTCACACCACTCTGGAAGACGAGTACCGCCTCGCACTTTCTCTCGGACTAACCCCGGAAGACATCGTGAAATCTGTGAGTTTACACAACCTTTCGTGTACACTATTCGAGGCACGGTTCACGCTTCACTCGTTTTCTTACGTTACTTTACGTTACGTTAAGTCACCGGAAGAGATTTGTGCTTGATAGCCTGACACGCTACCTTCGAGGCACGAACGTTTCGGTGACTTAGACGTAACGTAAGAAAACGGTGCTGTGTGAAAAGTTGAACCGAGCTCAACTCCTTACGTTACGTTACCAACGTTACGACGAGCCTTGTGTCCTGGGTTGCCACGGTAACTCACCGTCCTAGCTCGTCGTCACCGAAACATTCGTGTTGAGAATGTCGCGTGCTAGGCTATCTCCTTGAATTGGTAGCCACGCTTAATACGAAGCACAGATTTCCCGGTGACTTTTCGTAACGTAACGTAAGAAAACGGGTCTGTGTGAACTAGCCTTTAAAGGCCGGTTCGCAAAACACCCTTTTCTTACGTATTCTAACATTACGTATAAGTCACCGAAACTCTCGAGGATCACGTGCCAAGCCATCTCCTTGAACTGGTAGCCAGGCTTATTATGAAGCGCAGATGTCCCTATGACTTGTACCTAAGCTCTCGTAACGTAAAATAACGTTAGAAAACGGTACTGTTAAAATAACGTAGAAAAACGCCCCTGCGTGAACCGACATATTTAGACCAATTAATCGCTTACCTTTTACACCAGACACCTCTGTATAGATGAAAAACTTGTCTTTATTCTCCTTTGGCCCGAAGCCCATGCATTTCACTGCCATCTTAACCGCGAATGGAGATCTTTGACGTCATTTTTGTTGCGTGTGCTCGCGCACACCGGCGGCTGCTGGCTCGTGGAAAGAACGTGCGCCACTTATTATGGACACTAAATTCTATGGTTCAGTATCCCTTTAAGGCCTGTTCACACATGTAGCGGAGCGCTACAAGCATAGCGCTCACCTCGCGCTAAGCGCGTGCTGACGGAAGCATTCACCAGCTTTGTATCGCACCGTCAAAACTGTTGCTCATGGCAGACAATAAGTAGCTGACGGCACGTGAGAAGCGCTACATCAGCGCTTCGCTGCATGTGAGAACCGGCCTTTAAAGCGGTCGCTTCGCCGTCGGGACACTAGGGGACGCTGGCGGGATGTCCGTAGATGACGTCACCGACACCTACAAAAGCGGCGACCTTTTTGCTGAATGGATGGATGCGAGGGTCTCTTACCAAATCGAATTTATTCGCGGTGAGAAACTCGCTATACTTCGTCTCACCCTAGCATGGACTAACCGCGAAGGCTGTGCTAGCGCGAGCGGCCAGCCTTGACTGCCTTGACTAGAGCACTTGCTGCACGAGCGCTCGTGCAGCCGCCGCGGCTTCATTCAAAGCGACTAGCTCGCGCTTTTAGCACGCGCGGCTAACAATAGTCCATACTAAGGTGATACGAAGTATAGGGGCGCTTCTGTTTTCCTCACAACAGAGCCGTATTAGGAGAGTTTGGACAATAGGCGGAGCAAAGGCTGCCGTCAGCGCCGAATATTCCCCCCACGCTTAGAGCGTAAACTAAATTTGTGACACAGCGTCGACCAATCAGGAGACCTCTACTCCATCTCACAAATGTCGACAGTGAAGACAAAGGCACAGGCGCGTGAGCCTAGCTCAGCGAAACGCTGTTATTTGTACGAGACCTCGTGCATAGGAGGCACTTTCCAAAGCCACGCGCTCGTGCCCATGCTTTTGTCTGCACTGCTAGAACAGCGTCCTGAGACTGGCTGAAAGAAAGCAGTGCAAAGGGTGGGGTGCGCGAGCGTCTTGAGACGCGGAGCTCCGCTCGGCACGGCTCAAATTATACTTCGTTTCACTTTACCTGCGAGCGAAGCCAAAGCTAGAAGCGCGAGACCAGCGCTTTTTGCATTTCTCCCCAGCTCGCGCGCTCGAGCAAAGCCTGAACGCACGGAGCTTCCGTGCTCGCGCTTCCAGTTTTGCCTTCGCTCGCACAAAAGGTGAAACGAAGTATAGTCGTGGCACAAATTTAGAGCACGCGACCACCGCTAGGGGCTGTTTCGCGGCCTGTGGTTGGCCCGAGATGCTCGCCTATTCAAACCAATGTATGGCCAAACTCTCTCAATAAACGGCTCTGCCTCACAACTGGCAGTGCACGTGCCACCCACGCGGTTATGTTTTTATTTTCGTAGTGCAGAGAAACATTGCACGTACTTGGACCAGCGGAGATAATTGAAGTATCCTCACTCTGGGTTGGGATAAAATTCCACCGGACGGCGATACCCAAACTTCTCGATGCGAATATACGGAACTTGCATAGTAACGAAACAAGTTGAGAAAACATATACAGGGCTTGTGCGCTACGTAATCGCATTAGATTCGCGGTCATTTCGAGTTGCCTTTAACTCGGGAAAACATCCTATGGTGTGAAAGGTATCCTGCAGATTGAACGCGTTCAGTAGGAAAGCCACCACAATGCCTTTAATGTGACGTCAGTGCAAGCCATTTAGAGGAAAACGATTAAAGAACACCAGCGGCGTAACTATCTTCAATTTTACTTTGTTGCGTGTCATGACCACAGACTATACGAGTAGTTTTGATGAGGTAGTCTCGGTTTTAAAATAAAAAAAAAGTCAGGGAAAGCAGGCAATTGCTCGTTCGTGCTAACATAGTGTCGCTCTGTTTTCATCAATCATATTGTTCAGGAAGCCTTTCTGTTACGATAAGAATACTGCGCATCATATTTGAAACATTAAAAAGCTGCAACACGAAACAACTGTTTCTCAATAATAAAAAATAAGCCGCGTCCAACTCAAACCACTAAATAATATCTACGTTTGTCGATACATTTATGCTCTGGATATGTTTGATATTTTTTCTCTATTTCATTGTTTCAAGGAATGAGTGCTATGTTTTTTTGTTTTTTTTTGTTTTTTATCCCTAAAGCGATTAAGTGCACGGCCACTCCGGATGCTCCTCCCACAGTTTATCGAACAGATGTACAAAGCAGAACAAAAAAGCTCCCCAATTGACATAATTGAAGATGAAAGTGTAATTAAAAACCAAGCTTAATTGCCAGGCACGACGGCGGAAAAACACGGATAGGCAGCTGTAACATACTTTGCGCACAGACGTTGTGTGTCACTTTGTCATGTCCTACTTCAACGTTTTCTCAACATAAAAAGCTGACGTGCTCTTTGAGGCAAAGCAAACCGGCCCATTTACCAAGCGGTCGCCGGTTGACCTCTCTGCAAGCTCTCTCAGCACGGAAAAAAAGATAAGGTTGGGAAGAGAAATTAGGGCTTAGGGAAAAGAGGCCATAAAAAGGCCTAGGGTGGAGGAGGGGAGGAAGCGAACAGCTAAGCTTGAAAGCACTAATTATTAATTTACCAAGAGTGGATGGATGGATGCAAGTGGCTATGATGCGCCTCCTAGCATAGCAAATTTGGCCCTGAAATTCTGTTCCTCATTAGACTGTATAAACCATTTGTTTTGTGTTTAATTTTGCTCTTTCTACGATCTCTATGAAATGGTGGCAACAATGAACCAGTTTCCTAGCTCATTGTTGCCAGATGATTAAATTTGTGTGGCTAAAAACTGCATATAATGATTGAGCGTAATGGTTCTTGTTGTGTGCGAGTAGAATGAGACGAAATTGAGTATTGTAGCGTTTTTTTTAGGACAGCTCTTTTGCAGGTTGAGGTAGGTTCGAGAGCCCTTTGATTCTGCGATTTTACGTGTTTTATTATAGTCATAATTTTGTTACGTTTACAGCGATGCCATTTTCACAATAATGTAGGAATCCTATATTTCAAAACGGTTTCACTTACGATTTTTTTTTGTTTATTAAAACACTTATTCGTTTTATAACTAATGTCGCTTCGCATTATTTTACAGAACCGGTCCGCCATCTTGGCAAGTTTCCTGCCAGTTCACGAGAAACAAGAACTGCTGAAAAAATTTGACGAGCTGAACGAAATCAGCGGGTTTTAAGCCCGCGACCTGAACCTAGAAGGAATGATTGCTCACCCTCAAGGAACGCAAACAAGAAATACATATTTGGGATTACATAAACATTTTATTCTTATGTGAGACCACTATTATTATTATCAATTCAGGTGAGCGTGCCCTAATACAGACTGTACGGTTAGTGTATACAGTGACCGAAGACCAAGGGTTTGTACAAATTTTGCAGCAATGGTGCTTCCGGCACAAGAGGACGATCCCAGTTTTCAGCTGCCATTCTGCAACAATTGTCCCCTATTCGTTGTCACTGCTGTTCTGTCTGCAGAAAACGTATGAGACAGGCTGAGATGAATCAATTTGCAGTGATCAGGCACTATAAAAAAAGATAAGCTGGCGAATTTAGCGTAGATATTATCGAGTCATACATTCGCACTAGACTGCTCTCCCATGTTGTTGCCCCATGCCTGCAACAAGTGCAATATGCGCGTGAGGGTACGTTTGCCAGGCTTGCAAAAACCCTTTTCAAAAATGAATGAAACAGCACTGTCGGCCGCCAAAATACGACAACCTCGATAGCGTCAGATAATCAATAAGATAGGAAAAAAGCACGATATTTAAAAACCAAATAGATCAAATTTATTTTATTTAAATATAAGCAGTTTTTTTTTAAAATTTAGATCGAATTAATTTGTTATATATCACTAACTAGAACATAGCGATTCTTTATCACTATATGCATTTTTAAACGACAGATTCACTGATCGATTCGTCCGATCACTGATGAAAATGCGGAATAAATAATTACTATAAATGTAAAGTAGAGTTTCATTAACTTTTTATCGCTGTAATACCCGCCATACTAGAACGAAAACAGCTTGAAGGGCCTCTCCAATCTAAAATGTGGGCCTTTAGTTTTAAATAAAAACCTCGTGGCAGGTACCATGACCTCCTCGTTGAAGTGTCCACGAAAATTCTCCTATACTTCGTTTCACCTTCGGTCCGAGCGCGGCCGATGTTATCAGCCGAAGGGCCAATCAAACAGCGCAAAAAGCGCAACGTCATGGCGTGCTCTCTGCGCTTGATAGGACTAGCCGGCGTAGGAGCACGTACAGAGAGACGGCGAATACCCGCTGGTCCTATCAACTGCAGAGAGCACGCCATGACGTTGTGCCTCTTCGCTGTTTGATTGGCCCTTCGGCTCATTACATCGGCCGCGCTCGGACCGAAGCTGAAACGAAGTATAGTGCAACTCACTCGATAAGCGAGCCGTGGCGTAACCAGATCAGGATGCCGTCTCCTTAGGGTTCTCCTTCCTCCGTCCTCCTCGGTCCCGCCTCTTGTTATCGCGTCGGTCCAGTGGCGTCGCTCTGCGCTTCTTGTGAATCATGATATCAGCATTATCAGCAACGGCACGTCCCAAACGAGGACGAAAAGAGAGGGCACATAAAAGGAAAACACAGCGATGACTTACAAGTCATGTTTCTACAGGGTGTCACAAAAAAAAAAACTACGGTGTTTTTTTAACCGCAAAATTAAACTAGGCATCGCCGAACGCTCATTCTCCGCCCAAAGGTAGCGCTAAGGGTCACAACTAGATGCCAAAGTTTCAGCCCGATCCGATAACTTAATCAAAAGTTATAAGTGATTTTCTGAAAATTTCAATGAGAAAATGGAGCCCATTTTTGCCCGTTTTCGGTTTCTGGTGCCATAGAGCCCCATGTATTCGAAAACTCCGTCGGCCGCCATTTTCCCATTGAAATTTTCAGAAAATCACTTATAACTTTTGAATAAGGTATCGGATCGGGCTGAAACTTTGGCATCTGGTTGTGACCTCTAGCACTACCTTTGGGTGGAGAATGAGCGTTCGGCGATACCTAGTTAATTTTTGCGGTAAAAAAAACAAAACCCTGTAAATGTTTTTTGGGGACACCCTGTACTTCTATTTCGTTGTAAGAAAGATGGTCAGAAGAAAACAACAAAAAATCAACCTGGAAATGTGCGCTCATCACATTGACTGCGCTTATCACATCACATTGAAACGGATACACTTGTCGTCGAGTCGCGCGGTCTTTTCTCCCTCAGTAATTTCTCTAATTAGAGGGTCGCCACTCCGCTCCAATACAATACATCTTTTGAACTAGGGATCACACCGACAGTCTCGGCAGTGAATCCTTACATTGACAGAGACAGTCTTGTTCGTGCTGTTGTGACGCTCTTGCAGCCGATCGTTGAGACATCGCCAGTTTTTTCGACCAGCGCCTCCTATAGGAACCGTGCGCATCTAATTCAGGCCCCGACCAGGGCGCCCCTAGCGGCAAACGGGTCCGTTTCATCGGGGAACTTCCTTGGAACTTCTGCCAGTCGCTGCGTTGGTTGTGCGTTGTAGCGGGTTAGCGCTGTAATTTCCAAGGTAGCTATTCCGCTCTAAGAAAGCCACAACAACTGATGCAGCAAACAATAGGCGACCGCCGAGACGCGGCCAACATGCTCGCTTCCCAGAACCGTGCACATCTAATTCAGGCCCCGACCAGGGCGCCCCTAGCGGCAAACGGGTCCGTTTCATCGGGGAACTTCCTTGGAACTTCTGCCAGTCGCTGCGTTGGTTGTGCGTTGTAGCGGGTTAGCGCTGTAATTTCCAAGGTAGCTATTCCGCTCTAAGAAAGCCACAACAATTGATGCGGCAAACAATAGGCGACCGCCGCGACGCGGCCGGCATGCTCGCTTCCCCATGACGCCAGATTTAAGTTTACTGCTCACAGCGCATGCTCAAGATGAGTTCTTATTTATGGACTTCCAAAGAAGACAATCTTGATGGTGTGCAAAGTGCGTGTTGGAAGCCTTGTGGAAGCTTGCCGTCAGCAAGTGCTCAGCAGCAGCGAGCTCAGCTGAGAGCGGCTCGATGTTGGTAAAGGTGTATCCACACGACGGACCGGGCCGCGGACCGATTGATCACGTGATGCGCGGCCCGCGGGCCGCCCGGCTGCAATGAGCATCCACACGGCGGACCAAAAGAGCAGACGACAGAGCGAACGGGCCGGTCTAACCCTCGACCTCACAGCTCCACCAAACGCATGCAGCGAGCTGCTTTGAGGCTATTTGTAAGGAGCCAAGATGGAGGTTGATCGAAAGAGGTGTTTGGCTGCGGTGGCCCTGGCGTTGACTATTGAGGACGAGGAGGACTTAAGTGAACCGAAAAGGGCAATCTCACAGAGCGGGGAATTGCTCCACGAGCTCGATGAAGTAAAAAGTTGCATTGTCGCACCATGCCGCCATCGTCGCACAACAAAAGGCTCGTCTTCTTCGTCAACAGTTGGCGCCAAAAGAAAACGACTTTGGTTTTGGATTCCAATCCAAACAACAAAAGTCAGCTTGTTGCCAGACTTAGCGCTTCAATTATACTAAAAACGCCGCGGTCCGCCGCCAAGGTCCGGGCAAGAAAAGTCGCTTGGCATTTCTCAGAAGCGCGGGCCGCGGACCGCCGGCGGACCTCGAATACCGGTGACGTAAGATCACGTGATGCGCGGCCCGCGGACCAAAACAGCAATTTGGTCCGGCGTGACGTCACGATTAGTGGCTGTAATATCTTGTTACGTCAACGGTTTTGTCAAAGACGTAACGAAAATATGTGTATCAAAATCTGAGCTTTTCGAATTAATTCCCTGATTGCGCTAGGCGTGAAAAAATTTGCGCCAAGCATGAAGATCAACAATTGCTATTTCAAGGCTGGAGAGGCCCTTTAATGTTTTTAGTTACAAACTTTCTTCTCTTTTTCTTTCGAGTTCTGACTTGATTTACAAACTTTCTCTTTTTTATTTCTTTCGAGTTCTGACTTGATTTCAATGGGACATTAATTTTGCAGTTTTCGTTTCTTTTTGACAATTGACGAAGTCGCTGCTGGAGAGCGCGAGATTTCCTAACGGGTCGTCCGTCGCACTTATTTCCTCCAACAAGCTGAGAAATGATGGCATCCAATTACCCTACAGCACTATTAGCCCCGTGCGCGACCGAAAGCGTCGCTGTGGTCGGCCTTCCACGATTGGCCGAACGCTGACTATGACGTCGGAAAGGGGATTTTCATCGACGGAAATAAGAGGAATGCAAGAACTTTAATTTTGACGGTGTTGGCAGTGTTCCTTTGAGAGCGCAATGATTTCAAGCTTCCACCGTGCTATTTACAAACACCATCGAACTTGTTGTTTGCAAGGTAATGACGTCACAACGGGGAACCACAGGAGGGCGCCACCAAAACTTCTCGCCGCTAATACTTGCAATCCTGTACACTCGGGGACAACTTTCTGTGACATTCCAGAAGAAGTGAAGAGTGCGCGTGCACAGCTTTGGTAGTGCCAAAGAGCGCAAGCGCACGTGCCCCCGTAGTTTTGACTTTCTTGCCATATGTATTAAAAGAAAAAGAAAATCTTACGCCACTAACAAGATCACGTGAATTTCGAAAGCCTCGAACCTCGAATCTTAGGAGTCTCTTGGCTGGCCTCCCGGTTTCTGGGCACTCGCAGCCTGATGGCTTCGGAAGACGTCCACTGCGTCTCGGGCTTCTGTCGGGGCTTCGACTGGAGGTCCACGGTGTTCCAGGAGCCTGTTCCTTCGTTCAGAATCTGCAGTCTCTGCGGCGTAATACCAAAGACTGTGGTTCAGTTGCGATGCACGTACTCGCTCTGCGAGTCCTGCTACGCTAGATGCCTGGACCACGAAAGCATCTGCCTCGTCGACAAGACGCCGGTGGAACGCGACCGCGCGGAGCGGCTCAGTCTTTCCCTAAACCAACTCGACGAATTCAAGGTGAGCACTTGGAGATCGCATGACATGACGTCGTTTTGGCGTGCAGAACAGACTACATAGTTTTCACGGACGTCACTGCCGGGGGGATTATGATATATGCCGCCGTCATAACCAAGTATACTGACATAGTTTCTGCTTCAGGCTGCCGCCGGCAACGCTGGTCGCTGCTGCATCGTTTTTGCTGCGCGTTTCTTTCTTTCCTGTTTTCGTGTGATGTGCACTAGCGGTCACAGTGGAGCAGTAAGGGCAGTGTGCGCAATGCTCGGTTGCCGCAGCAGAAGCAAGTCCTCCGCAAAGGAGAGTAAAGCCTGGTTCAGACAGTTGCGTTTGACTGCGTTTGACTGCGTTGCGGCTGCGAGAAACCAGGACATCCCTGCTGCTTATATCGCGTGCCAAGATGATTCCTTTAATTGGATTCCACGCTTCATACGAAGCACAGATGTGCCGGTGACTCACTTTCGGTTCTCGACGCACCGCAGTCAAACGCACTCAAACGCAAGTGTCTGAACCAGCCTTAACACAATGTCATATGTGAGGCTGCATTGTTTGCCGAAAGCGATAAACCGACAGTTTGCGCGCACAAAACTGCTGTCCGAGGAACACCGGAGCTTCTGACTTGCTCGCATACATCGGAAGGATTTGAAAAACCTCGATACCGACCATGTCTGTGGTCAATGATTCATTACCGGTAAGGAGTACATGTGTCATCCGTAATACATGGATTTCTGAAACCTTACGTCGTACTCTGTGCGCTTTGCCGCAGCAGCAAAGGCAGCTCTACAGTGTCTGGTAGTGTTACGCTGCAAGGAGTGATAAACCTTCTACTAGATTATGGACAGTCGCTGCTGCTCTCTTTGCCTTTTCCTTTGTTGCCAAGCTTCCTTATCTCTGTGGTGTTCGAAGCCCACTTATGTGGATCACAGAGTCGTCCGAAATTATTATCGGTTCGGTTCGGGTTCGGGTTCACGGCATCCGGCTCAGTTCCGGTTCAGTTCCGGGGAGCAAACATAGTGTTTCAAACCTGTTCGAACCGGTGTGAACCGCTAAAGTAAAAATATATTTTCCGCGTTGTTTAGGTAATAGGCACTATTTCCGCCGATAAATGAATATGTATATATATACTAAAAAAAGTATATATATATATATATACTTTTTTTTTACAATTTGTACAATCTTCTTTTCTTTTCAGATACTGAAAATGAGAAACTGTGTTACTACCTTTCAACGCAAGAGTAAATCAAAAATATGTATTAACATACAAAACGTCGTGTTTATACGACCTAATATCCATTTGTATACATCAGTCGCATATATTTTACCTGTGTCGAAAGGTTGTCACGAAGTGAGCTCGGTCGCCTAATATACCCGTGTTACCTACAACTTTGCGTCGCAGTTTTAAAAAGTTGAATCATAGTTGTGCTCCTGAACAACATTAATTACAGTGCATAAAACCATGGAATGCGTACATCGTCGTAATATATATAGTGGAATATAGTTAAAAAAATACGTTTCACAATATATATGATGACGACGCAACTGAGCTAAAAGGAATCATATTTAAAAAAAAAAATATCGAAAGCATTAGGACAAGCTCTTGCAGTTTACCTTTTATAGAAACATTGAGCAGCAATCACAACGCTCGTTTTCCTAACCTACACTTGTTTACATTCAGCATCGTGATGCAGGCGAAGAATCATGCAGAGAGGAGTGATCGAAATTGTTCACTTTAATCTATAAGCAACTTCGTACTCAGATCCAGCCTTGCCTAGAAAAGCGGGTACACAAGTGAACATTTGCTTATATAGGGATTAGCTGGCATAGCCTGGCTGTTGAGGTTTCTTCTTGACAAGGTGCCGGTCAATTCAATTCGAAAATAAGTATCACCCTTGCTAATTGATGATTTTTTTTTTAATAGAAAAAAAAGTAGTATTTCATTCTCTGCTCACATGGCAGCTACTTATTTGGTCACTTCCAGGTGGTCTGAGTGCGTAATCACCATAGTTTCCGCACGTGCACCTGCGTATTTTACAAAAGCGCCACGAAAAACTACAATTTCTCATAATTTACAACTCTGCATATGATGATTTGATCAATACATAGAAATGCAGCAACTAATTAGTGATTCCCAAATATTTAGTTTTTGATATTAAAAAAAAATACCATGAACCGTTTGGAACCGGTTAGCGTTATATTTTTTTCCGGTTCAGTTCCGGTTCAGTTCCAAGATGGCGATGAAGAATTTGGTTCGATTCATTTCCGGTTTGCCTAAAAATAACTGTTCGGTTCCGGTTTTCGGTTTGGTTCCGGTTCGGTTCCGGTTCGACATTCTGCTGTCTGCTGTTGATAGTGTTTCGGTGGCTACGCGAGTTTGTACAGCTCAGATGCTGCGTCTTTTAATGCCCCAAGTACAGGCGCAGCTTTTAATGTACAGGTGAACCTTCGTCGCTCATGGACGCCACGAACTCCGACTGGGTGCCCACCCAGCGTCTGGGCTGCGAACGCGGTGAACAACCTCCGCCATTGACGACCCTTGCCGGTTTGCAAAATGCATTGCATTGTAATAATATTTTGAGTTAACATGTTCAGTTCAGCGATCTCGCAATTGTGTTGTAGTCGTGCATCTGGATGCTGTAACATGCAGGATACACACGCTTTAGCGATGTCGTGTTCGAGGAGCGCACGGGTGTTGGCCGCGGCCTCGTCTGCTTCTCAGTAACTGGTAATGGCGGCCGGCGAACGGGGTTAGGCGAAGTGACGTCACGTGAAAACTATATATAGTGCAGGCCATTGAAGAACGCGCGCCTTTGCCTTGACCTTCATTGACAGGGGAGTACAGTGTTCTATATGCAATGTGCTTAAACTGCGTAATTCGGGCATTCGTATTGCCGAATCGGGGTAAGCTGATTAGAAAATGCCGTTCTCAGAAACTCTGTCATTGGGGATAAAGAAACCTAAAAAAAAATAGTCATTTGGCCCCGTGGGTCATTTTTATTTGAATATTACTAGTTTTAACGAGCCTCTACATTCATGAATAAGAAGAGCAGGGCGTCCCCTTCAGATGTCCGGCCTTCGACGTTTCTTAGCCCTCTTGAACCTAAGGAGATGCGCTGTAGGCAAGAAAACTGAGAGACCTGGCTAAAGTCCTCATTTAAATAGGGAAGTGAGGAGTATCCTGGGACTTATATAATATTTGTCTTTACTTCTTTATAGACATGCAGAATAAGTGTTATCTAGATTCTTTTCGCTACTTCCCGCTCAAGGTACTCTGCTGGAATGCACCGGAAGGCTGCAAGTTCGTGGGTTCTCTTACCGGGCTCCTGGAACATTTCCAAGAGCAGTGCGAATTCCACGTCGTCTGCTGTCCCACCTGCGACAAGAAGGTGCTACGACAGGACATCGTCCCTCACATCAAGGGAGGGAACCACGCCGATTTTCTCTTCGACAGTTCAGCGTCAAATCGGACGATCTCTCCTCTCAGGAACGTTGAAAACACCTGCGCCGAAATCAGGCTTCAACTCGGAAAGATCTCGGACGACCTCCGCAACTTCCAGAGGCAGCTTGGCCATCTTTCCATCGATCCGGAAAAACCGGCCAACGGTTGCACAAAAAATCTCGAAGGGGAAATTTCGAAGACAATCCAGCTCTTATACGAGATCAAAAATATCCTCCTAAAGACTCCAGAAGAGAGTACTAGTTCCCCTTGCATTTTCCGAGGTCCCACCAGCGAATTCTTTAGGGCCAGTAACACCTTATTCGCTGCCATCGCCGAAGTGTCGCGGAGCGCTAGGTACTCCGGAAGGGTTACGGTACACTGGTACCTTGAGCACTGGACAGATCTGAAGAAGCACGCGAGGGACGAGGGCCTAGTTCTGTCCGAGAGCCACGTGCAGCTCACGTACGGATACGCCGTCTCTCAGCAGCTTGAAGTTAGGAACGATCGACGAACAGCTACTCGTGTTTTCCTTTCTTCGGATTCACTGTGGTCCGTACGATGCTGAACTTGACTGGCCCTTCTGCAAAGTCTATGTCGTTGGCATTATTCACTCGAAGGAGTCGTGGAGGGTGATTAATCGGGAGGTCAATCTGATTCGTGAACCTGAAAAGGATAACCCGACCTTCAAGAGGCCAAAGAAAGGCACCAACGTAGGTTATGGAGGATTCTTGGCGAACGTCGTGAACCTCGAAGAGGCTGGGTACATCGAACACGACGTTCTGCATATGTACCTTCAAATTATGCAATGATCGCTGGACGCCAGTATAAAGAGGTCCACGAATACTTAGGAGTAGATAGAAATATAAATTCGTCTTCCAATTTCGGAGCCAGGATAATGGCTTATTCTTTTGTGAATCAATATTCATAAAATTATGTGCCCTTCGTCTGCTTCTACGTGCTCAGTTACTAACATATAAGTAGCAATATGTTAGCGTAAGTACTACACTTCCCATTTTCCGACCTGAGGTTTTTGGGTTTATTTTTAATGTACAAATGAGAAAACACAAGACTTGGAGGACGCTTAAGCTTCGCCTTTAATAGTGGAACACGATAGCGTTATCGGGCCCTTTGTGATCGCCGTTTTATACTCTTCCTACAAGTCCTACCAGTGAGCAAGAAGTGCGGCGGATAAAGAAAAACAAGCGGACATCGCCTAGTCAGTGCTCAGTAGCGTGTCTGCCTCGTCACCGAAGGTTCGTGGGTTCGAATTCCGCTTGAAACTCTACAAATTTATCTTTAAAGGGGCCCTGCAAGGACGTTTTTACTAATTTTTAATTTGAACCGAACCTGAGCGCACTGAACATAGTAACTTAATGAAACTTTTTCTTTTCTCGAATTTCGCTTTATTTTAAAAGCTATAGGCAAATTAAAATTACAAAAACAAGCAAACAAATAACCTCCTTCATGACGTCCTTGGTCGCTTGAGTGGCCGTGAACTAGAGGAGGGGTAGTTACCTCAGCGAGCGCTCACGGCTGCCGCACTCCGTGTCGACGTGGCGAGAGGGCGCCACTAAAGCATGTTCTGGATACTCTGTATGCAGCGGGCTGCCACAGCGGCTCTCATTGCTTTTGCTGCGCGATTAAACACTAATTCGGCATAACACTTCATTGGCCATAAACGACAGCAAACGCGGGTAAAGATCAGTTCAGAATGGGAGCCACTTTGCGCTGCCATGCCGCGAAACGGCCAAATCGCAGGATAAAGCTGCTCGCCGAAGGCCTTCGGAACGCTCAGAGCCGGTCGGATCCTCCAGTCCCTACGACCGCAGCGCCGCCGCGTACATCCGGGACCTTTCCGTGTCGGCGCCTGATCCCATTACTCCTTTCTAGTAGGGTACCATATTTCTAGCATGCGACGCCTTTTCCACTGCTTGGTGGCGGGTATGTCGACGGGTCATTTCTTGTTTCCGTACTCTCTATACTCCATTTGTTTCTTTTCTGATCTAAAATACTGAACAGAAACTACTTTTATAAATATTTGAAACGGTTCGCGCCACTTATATTTTGTATTTCGACTAAAAAGAAGCTTTTAGCGGCTCTGACCAGTAGTAAGCCTAGGACCAAAGACGTCACATATCGCGCGGTTTCGGCACCGCGGGACCCCCGGGTCCACCCGGCTCCACCCGGGTCGCCCCCGTCGGTCGCCCCCGCTGGCTCGCCCGAACCCCAAGAGAGGTGGAAACCGCCAAAAAGGCAGACGCTTATATACGATTGCAGGGCCCCTTTAAGGCAAATGAATTACTTTTTAAAGTGAGATTATCTGAGACATGCGGTGACCTTTAATCCGCATACTATGTCATGTTTCTTAAACACTTTCATTCCACGCGTGCCGTCACGTTTCCCGTTGTGGTTTATTCGAAATTCCCACGCAAAGTCATGTGGCTGCGACGTCATGGCGCTATCGACCAATCGGCGTTTTCGCGCGACAACGCTACCGACGCCGGCTTTTCTGCGACACCGGCTTTTCTGCGACGCCGGCTTTTCTGCGACATTTTTAACGCTGACGGGTTAAAAATCAGTATGCCTGTCCGCCTAAACGTTCTGTGCTAGCATTAGGGAGATTTCTTTGATCGTTTTCAAAGACCCGCTATCGGCACGGCGCTCGCTTCAGAGCATGCATCGAAGTGGTAGCGCGAGCACCCGCTACAAGTAGCATGGCCTGAAAACACGATCTACTAAAACTCTCTATTGGCTGCAGCGGCCGACCGTCACCCACACTGCGATCAGAGGAAGCTGCACTTCGTTTTACAGATGCCTTACCTGAAGCCCATTGGTAAAATTTATACTTCGCGTTTGGTGCTTTTGCAGGGGTTGTGGTGACGTCGGAACGCCGATCTCTGATTGGCTCGGATTGGACGGATAGTGGGTAGACCTCAAGGCAAGCTGCCTTGAGGTCTACCTACTATCCTTCAATCAGAGCCAATCAGAGATCGGCGTTCTGGTGACGTCGGAACGCCGATCTCTGATTGGCTCTGATTGGACGGATAGTGGGTAGACCTCAAGGCAAGCTGCCTTGAGGTTTACTTACTATCCTTCAATCAGAGCCAATCAGAGATCGGCGTTCTGACGTCACCACAACCCCTGCAAAAGTAGCAGACGAACTTGCGCTCCGCATAAGCATTCTTGTGAAAATGCGCCGTTCTTCGAGTAAGTTCGGCGCCGCCGTTCGCTTGGACGACTCATTTCAGTGCTGCGCCGTCATCTGCTTCCAAAGCACGCATGAGGCAGGGTCATGGTGCTTTGACGCATTTGATACTACTACTAAGGGGTATTCACCGCACGCCATCTTTGAGGCCTGGGCGATGTATGGAGAGCATGCTCAGAACGAGTTCACATTAAGGCCTGTTCACACATGCAGCGGAGCGCTACAAGCATAGCGCTAACCTCGCGCTAAGCGCGTGCTGACCGGAGCGTTCACCAGCTTTGTATCGCACCGCCAAAACTGTTGCTCGTGGCAGGCGATAAGTAGCTGACGGCACGTGAGGAGCGCTACATCAGCGCTTCGCTTCATGTGAGAACCGGCCTTTAATAGGCTCCTAAGACCGGCAATCTTGATGGTGCGGCATGCATGTTGCAAAAGAACTGGGGAAGCTCGACGTCAGCACGCGCTCAGTAGTAGCGCGCACAGCTATGGCCTCCAGTGAATACTGTAGTGAGATCGGTCTATTAACTTGACAAACGCGTCTCTAGCTACGCTTTTTTCTTTCTCTTTTTTACATTGAATATTATAAGCTAAATTCACAAAATGATATATTTCTGCTTTTCTAACAGAAGATTGTAATGCTCCCCAGGACTGTAATTGCCTGGGTATCATAGAACGCAAGAAAATTAGCATTTTGATATTTTCTTGAAAACATTTTGTTCCGCGGAATGCCCCAGAAAGTTGGACATATGGTCTGAGTAACACTCTAGCATGTTCTGTGAAGTATATTCCTTTATAAAAGGCACAACATTTTATGGACGAAAAGTAAATCGATGTCTTCATGTCTCCAACCTACGAAACATCTCTTATAGTCTACTTTTCGATACCCGGTACTGTATACAGTGGCACCTCGACCTCGCACCATGAGGTTATTTTAATTGAGCGAAATTACTCGGCCTTTTTTTATTCGAAAGTGTAACTTTCTTTGTTTTCATCTCAGTGTTCTGAGATGAAACCAAACATTTCAGTGTCTATAATAAGTGGCGCACTATCTTTCCATGCGTCAGAAGCCGCCGGTGTGCGCGAGCACACCCAACGAAATTGACGTCTTGGAAAAATAGTGCGCAACTTATTATAGACGCTGAAATGTTTAATTCGACATCACTTTAAAACATAAAAAAAATGGCAGCTTAGTTGGAAGGGGCATGGAGAAAAATCGGAACGGAAACACACGGGAACGCGCCCGAGTGTATACTCGGGATCGGCACTCAAAGGTTAAAGGGCTCATTGACAATCCTAACAACGATGCTTTTTTATTCTATCAAACGCTTCAACAAAACGCGGCACAACAATAACAAAAAAATGTATCGTGAAAAAGAAAATATAGACTTTGTAAACAGAAGACTACAGAGTGTGTCGTCTGCTCTCTGCGCCCATCAGGAAATAGCGTCACACGTTACCACCCTCGCTCCCTCAGTCGTCTGCGAACGCACCCGTTCGTCGTTGACACCGACAGGTTTTTCGATCTCATTTCTCACGGAGTAGGAGCTATCTTTTATAATTGCTACAGCTAAAATTGACGGCCTCAAGGCCCTTTTGTTGAAAATTGAAGCTTTCTACGTGCACGCACCGATTCATTTTTTTTTGCTTTTTTTTTTCGGCACGTTTTTGAGTGCAGACATGTCTTGAACGACTGACTTCCAGCACGCGCTCCATGCCATTATCGAAGGCGGGTGCACGTGTGAGCTTTTCTGAGCTGGGTATTCTGCTAAATATTGCGTGTGATGACTCGCCCATGAAAGTTTGCGGTCCTGAGACTGCTTTCTTCTTTTGTACGTTACGCTGATCTCATACGAACCAGCCCTATTAATTTATTCATTCGATTGTTTTTTTTTTTTGCTCATGAACAGTAGATGCCTTGGTAATGATGCACAGGAGAGATTACAAATTAGTAAGAAACAACTGAAATGCTAAAAAAGTTGAGTTAAAAAGTTTAAAGAGGTTTTTACATTTCTCTGTATTGCGAAATTAGAGCGCATCTCTCGAAGTATTTTGATCTTGCGTCGTATCGTGCCACAGAATTTGAGAGGGATCTGAGGTCACGGACGCACCAACATACAGCGGCTTCCGAGAAAACATTTCTCCGCCCGACTCGAACGGCTCCTGAGAGCTTCGGATTAGGATACCCGGCTCAGGTGCCGCGTCGCATCAGTCTTGCATCAGTTTCGCGCAATATTTAGGTTGCCTAACATTGGATAATATCCTGGGAAGCTCACCATCGAACCGCGGACACTGGTCTCTCGTCTAGTTGCCGTATTGCCTCGCGACTTCACCACTTCACGTCACCGCGAGGTAACCCTACGCAGGAGAGTATAAGAGGATACGGCACAAGATCACCAAGGAGCCTGCATAGGGAGACTGCGCATGGAGACTGTACAGGGAGTTGACACAACGAACCGGCACCACGCTACAGTGGTGACCCGGTTTTCCCTACGCATCCACCAACAACCCTAGCTCAGCCATGCAGAACAAGTAAGCAACATCTGAACGCAGGACGCTACAAGTAGTGACCCGGAGAACACTCTCCTTCTCAAATCAAGCACTCTTCAGCAAGCAAGCTCATCATCACGCCAGCCCTCCCATCCCTGCAGCAAACGGAAAATTCCGGCCCCGCTCATCTCCCTCGCCTCGCGGAGGCTACTTCCACCACCTGGCTCGCCGACTTCCGGACAAAGGCTCAACGACCAAACAGCGACACCGACACGGTCCCTGGTCTCCATGGCCCACGACAAGGCAGCGGTGGTACCGTTCGAAGCAAATTCGAAGCTCGGCGAACGCTTCGCAACAACAGTCTCTGCCACCGCCACTGTCCCCGCCACTCCAGCCGCCATCTTGTCCGCGGGGCGCGTCAGCCATTTCCGCCCCAACTTCCGGCGCCACGACCCGCGACTCTACCATCGTGCCTACCGCCTTCGTCACCATAACCGCCTATGAGCCCCATCTTCTTTCTTTCATCACACAAGACAAAGAAAGAAATCTACCCGCATCCCTCTTGCTGCCATGCCCTCAACGCCGCACCCCCCAGCGTGCAGTTTGCCGCGAGGCACCCACAGCGTCGAACTCACCGCGGACAGTTCTACGTGAGCACGTCCACGCGGACAACCCACCGCAAGCGCCTAACTGCCGACCATTCGCCGCATTCTTCATGCTGCCTACTCAACACGAGTACATCTACGCAGTCGACTCAAGTACGCGGAGCCTGAACGCGGCAACACCACGCAATTCACCGAGTGCCACTCAACCAAGCAAATCACCGCGTGCAGCCACCCTCTGCACTCAGCTCAACGCGAACATCTCAACACGAGTACGTCCAAGCGACTTCTCACCGCAAGCCAAATCACCACAAGCGCCTCACCGTGGGCCACTCACCGCCACGTACCACCGCCTGCTGCTCTACGCGAGTACTACCACACGGCCGACTCAACGGGGGGCCTCAGCACGAGCACGCTACTGCGGTCGACTCCCTGCGGCCTCTCTGATGCTCCTGGCCCCGGTGGGCTCACGCGGGAAAATCACGCACGCGTCCCACGGAGACTGCAACACGTGATGCACGGGCTATACCTCCAACTTTTCACGACGGCCCACACAGGGTTCGGTAGCACTGACCGGCGCCACTGCACGGTTGGCGCTCACGGTGAGAACTAAGTGATCACCGCTCATAATCGAAATCTTTATCTTCCGTATCCATGTTTCTCGTTGTCCTCCCGAAAACATCATCGCCCGATAGTGCAGCAACCCGAGAGCCAGACACGCTCCGGACGCCACGTGCGTTGGCCACAGCGCCTGCCATCGCATCTCCTCCGACACCTGCTTCACGCCTCACTCGCTCGCCCGCGGCGAGACGAAAGCCCAGGCTCGGATGTAACCGCAGCGCGGATACTGCTCTCTCGTCTAGTTGCCGTATTGCCTCGCGATTTTACCACTCCACGCCACAGCGAGGTAACCCTACGCGCGTGGGTGTAAGAGAATACTGCGCATGGGAGACTGCGCAGGGAGACTTCACAGCAGAATGGCTACCAGAATAGAGCACTGCACGGGACCGGACCAGGACAAAAGCCCGAGCCCGGCCCGGCCCGCGGGCCGGGCTCGGGCAGGGTAGCGCTCATTTTCCCGGGCCCGGGTTGGGCTTGGGCTTGAACAAAAAAAGTGTTCGAGCCATGCCGGCCCGGGCCGTGACTGGGCTGTCGTGTACCGCAAACTCTAAATTGTTGATAACAAAAAGTGTGCTCATTTATATTTTAGGCTAAAATGGAAACAGACAAGTGAAAAGCAAAGTCACTACGGCGCCGTTCAAAAAAAAGATCAAAAAGACACTTTGCACTTGGAAGGCCTTCAAGCAGGGACTCAAACCGTAGCCGTAACCTCGAAAACCGTTTAGGAACAAAATGTTTTCAGTAACCGTAACCAGAACAAAACTGCTATTTGTAATAGACCGATCTTACCAGCCAGTTTAACTACGCCACCGCTGCCGCAATGCATCGAGGGAACTTTAGTCTTTCAGCACGGGCGGCCACCTCGCTGGAGCTCTGCGCGTATAGAGCACGAGACGGCATGAGCCCCCTCGTGCACCGCCGTCTGCCTCCGGTGAACTAAAGTTATGGCGGCGTCACGCATGCGCCGAACGCTTAGTGAGATCGGTCTATTTATAAGAAAACGTAACCGCAACCGTAACCGTATAATATTTACCAGTAACCAATATTAACCGAAAAATAAAAATATTAGTTTTTCTTAAGAACGACCTTGAGGAGGGATCTTGAAATGTCGCGGCCATTCGACAGAGTTGCCGTCAGTGAGGGGTGCAGCTGGTAATACATTTCCGTTCAATCTAAATTTAGAATTAAGAATACTTAGATGGAATCAGTGGTCGAGCTTATTATGAAAAGTCTCCATTTCTAAATCTGCCACGCTCCTACAATCGCTACATTTATTCAGTACCTGTCGCTTCAGGGTATTAATAACTCATAAGTTCGAATTCTGAGATTCACCCAACTGGGTTCTTTCAAAACCACCGATGTTCCTGACCTGCAGTAGCCACATATGAAGAAACAGGGTAAATGGACCATGATGTAGAGCGGGCGGAATAAAAGAACACGGTATTCATTTGGTCTGAAACGTCTCGCGAGTGACGATTTAGGAACAACACAGAAAGAAAGAAAAATGTCAGAGGTTTTACATTGACCTTTCGTATAAAGTCTCTATAAAGTCATATATACCGTTTTCTTTTTTAACTTAACAGATTTGTTTTAAAAAAAGCCGTGAAAGTTACACTTATGCGGTTTGTGCAGGTGAGATATATGGCCAGGGGGACAGAGTATAGGGGGCTAATCGTAACGAACAGTCGGCTAATTAATTAAAATTCGTTAATTAACTTTTTAATAATGAAAATAGACATGGTTTCAATTAGTAACTTGCTCAGCGTCATCAAAAACCACTAAATCGGTAATCTTCAGAAAGACTTTGAGCGCGTGAGAAGCGTAGTAGTGCACTAAAGTTCCCACTCGTGGCGCAGGTACAAGGCTATGGCTCTCATAAGAAACGGAAAAATCAAGCGGGCGCTTTACCGCAACCGCTAACCTTGTACCTGCTCCACGAGTGGTACCTTTAGTGCACTACTATGCTTCTCACGCGCTTAAAGTCTTTCTGAAAATGACTGATTTAAAGGTTTTCGATGACGCTCAGTAAGTTTCTGATTGGCACATATGTCTTTTTATTAATTAAAAAGTTAATTAACAAACTTTACTTAATTAGCCAACTGATCATTACCATTAGCCCCCTATTCTATGTGCCCCTGGCCGTATAACTCACCTGCACAAACCGCATAAGTGTAGCCATGGGCCTCCTGCGTTCCCCAGGGGGTTCCTGCGAAAAGGGACTTGTTAGGCCTTGTTTTGGGTAGTACAAACTTTAGCGTCTCAAACTCACGCATGCAGGAGCGTGCCAGCTCTGGTGCCGAGCGCGAGATCACGATGAAAATACAAAGAATCAACAAAAATTCGAACGCCGTCAAAGCTAAGACGCTAAGCGCGTGAGCCAAGAACAGCCGTTCCGCGCGTTCCAAAGTAGACATGACAAAGAAAAAGAAAAATTAAAGCGTCGCTTCACAGGTGTTTTGACGTCACCACCCAGAGATAAGAGACGCGTACCCTAGCGGTGGTGTCATGAATTTTGCACTTTTGGTTGTCTTGCGACGTCGAGTCTGGCCGATTTCTGGCGTCCAAAAGTGTTTTTCGTTCTTCAGGACCAGACAGAATTAAAAAAGCTCAACCAACGTGCCATCAGTAGTGCGAGGCTCAATCAAGTCAGCTTGTACTACCCAAAATGAGGGCGCTACATTTTGTTCAAAGCTTCAGCGCAGGAGGCCTATAGCCTCCTTTATACTCGCAAAGCCTGGCAGTTCAATGACGGAGCCATAGAGTGCCCGGTCGCAGATTTGGAGCGCGAAGATCTGGTAGTACAGAGCATTTCTCGGGGAGTCCGGTATTCAGCGCACAGCTTTTGCAGCGGCGAGGGCCCGAAACATGATTTTCAAACCCGACGAGAAAAGAAGCGGTAGCCCGAGGAACGCGAGGAGCACGAGCGGACACTTGTCTGCCGCTCTACCTTTTCACTTTCGGCAGCCGCGTCACGGGACGGTCTGCCAGGCTTTGTCAGTATAGAGGAGGCTATGGTGTAGCTTTCACAACTTTTTTAAAACAAACCTGTAAAGCTAATATATATATATATATATATATATAAACTCTTCGGGAATACACTACTAGCCACGGTGGACGTCGGGAATCGCCAAAAATATACTAATTAGCCAGCTAACTAATTAAAGTTTGTTGATTAACTTTTTAATTAGTGAAAATAGACATATGGTTCCAACTAGAAAGTTGCTGAGCGTTATCGAAAACCACTAAATCTTAATTTCAGAAAGACTTTGAGCGCGTGAGGAGAGTAGTAGCGCACTAAAGTTACCACTCGTGGAGCACGTACAAGGCTGGCGGTTGTGGTAAGGCGCCCGCGCGATTTTTCCACCTCTTATCTAGCCCCAGCCTTGTGCCTGCTCCACGAGTGGTATATATGGTATGTATGTATGTATATATATATATATTATATATATATATATATATATATATATATATATATATATATATATATATATATATATATATACACTGTTCTTGCTCAATGACTGACATCTTCCTTAAAGGGGTACTCCGGCCGTTTTTTGAGCTACCCAAACAAATTGCATTTTCTGACTACCCGGTTTTTAGTCTTCAGTGTATGCTATTTATTTTCTCGAAGTTCAAAATAGCAATTGAGAAAACCGTAAATAAATGTGATGCCGAAACCAGCATTCAAAAATCCGCGCGCTCTCCAGTGGCGTTACGTCACAAATGGTACAGACGTTCAGGTCGTGCAAGTAGTCTTAAACAGAGTATTTCGAGTGTTTTTTGCGTGCTTCTCAGTGAATCAGATACCAAGCATTATTTTCCCACCATCAAACGTTTCGTAATCAGTTAGGAGCATAGCTTACTGCCCACTTTGTACCATTTCTGTCGTCACACTTCAATGTTGCCAGTAGGGGCTCCCGGTTTGAGATACATGATGAAAACGAAATTCGAAAATGCCATAACTTCGCGAAATGTTTTTCTTTTCACACAATACTTGGGGAACTTGTACAGGCGTGTCTATCGGTGTGATGAGCCAATTTTGAGGCAAATCAGTGACCATGGAAAATCACCAGAGTACCCCTTTAAAGGGGCCCTGCAATCATATTTAAGCGTCTACTTTTTTTGCGGTTTCCACGTCTCTTGAAGTTCGGGCAAGTCAGCGGGCACGGAGAGAGAAACTAAATGTCAGTGCGTCATATTTTAACCGGACGACGCGGAAACCTCCTCCACCGACGAGGGCGACCCGCAGTACCGAAAGCGCGCAAAATGTGACGTCTTTGGTCCTGGGCTTACTACTGGTCAGAGCCTCTAAAAGCTTCTTTTTAGTCGAACTTCAAAATATAAGTTGTGCATACCGTTTCAATTATTTATAAAAGTAGTTTTTGTTCAGTATTTTAGATCAGAAAAGAAACAAATGCTGTTTATAAAGTACGGAAACGAGAAATGACCCGTCGACATACCCGCCACCGAGCGGTGGAAAAGGCGGCGCACACTAGAAAGGAGTAGTGGGATCACGCGCCGACACGGAAAGGTCCCGGATGTACGCGGCAGCGCTGCGGTCGTCTGGACAGGATGATCCGACCAGCTCCGAGCGTTCCGAAGGCCTTCGGCGAGAAGCTTTGTCTTGGGGTTTGGCCGTTTCGCGGTATGGCAGCGCGAAGTGGCTCCCATTCTGAACTGATCTTTACCCCGTGTTAGCTGTCGTTTGTTGCCAATGAAGTGTCATGCCGAATTAGTGTTTAATCGCGCAGCAAATGTAATGAGAGCCGCCCCGGCTGCCCGCTGCATGCGCTGCATACAGCCAATCCAAAACATGCTTTAGTGGCGCCCTCTCGCGCCGTCGACACGGAGTGCGGCAGCCGTGAGCGCTCGCGATGAGCCCACTACCCCTCCTCTAGTTCACGGCCACTCAAGCAACCAAAGACGTCATGAGGGAGGTTATTTTTTGCTTGTTTTTGTAACTTTAATTTGCCTATAACTTTTAAAATAAAGCGAATTTCGAGAAAAGAAAAGTTTTACTAAGTTACTACGTTCAGTTCGCTCAGGTATGGTGCAAATTAAAAACCAGTAAAAAAGTCGTTGCAGGGCCCCTTTAAGCAACGGCGAAAAGGTTTGCTCCAGAACGACGCTTTTCAAGCCTGCGTGTTCCTGGATCCTCCTTTTAGCGTACTTCTTCTGGAAGATGAGAAAACTTTCGCCAGGGACCACCTCATGAAGACGTGGATGACTCTGAAAAACGTGCAGAAGCCTTCTCTGGTGCCCCAAGTGTATGTCTCGTCTGGCGAATGATCGACAGCGGGTGACTCTGACAATGATCTGGACGCCTTACTGCGACTGAAGGAGGGGGTATCAAAAAGTCAACGAACAAGCTTGCAAGCAGCAGATACTTCGATCGGGCCACTGCTTGACTCCTTGTTAGAAGAACAACGACTATAGAGATCGTAAGGTATATTCAAGTACTGGGAAAACCAGCAGAGTATAAAACCAGGGCTCCACGAAGTGGCGTCAGTCGTCTTAGCTGTGCTTGCGACACAAGTAAGAGTAGAGAGGGCGTTTTTAAGTTTGAAATATGTTCGACCCCACAGCGGGCAAACTTCGTAGAAGAAACATTGAACTCTATTATGCTTGTTCGCAACAATGTATCGAGTATGAGCGCTTGAGCTTTCACAAATGTATATCTTTCTGCACCCTTAATTTATTTAAGAAAGTCGAGCGATTAGACTAAGAATAATAAATATGTGGTTATACTCGTGCGGGGGCAGCAGTACCCCACAAGATTCATTATTGAATTACACAGTGTTCTAATTATTCGCTAACATATTGAGCGAAGCAGTACAATTTGCGCAATTGTCCTTCTGCCCATTGGGCTTCCACTTTGAACTAACATATGTCCTATCTCGCGTTCTAGTGCGGAAGGTCAGGTTCACCTCGCAACATATTGTTGTACAGATCGCAACATATTGTGTACACTATAGGATTAAAAGATTTATATTCAATTCAATATTACTGTTCTTTTTTGTGTAACATACTGCAAGTCACCCGTGGGCGGTGCGGACAATGGTCGGTCTGGTTGCTTCAGGAGTCTGCCTCAGCCCCACCCACGCTCCGCTCTGTAATCTCCAAGGGTGATTTATTGGCTGAAGCGTGGTTGAACTCTGAACTCAACGGGACTACGAAGCGACACAACACCAACAAGCGATCGCCGTTTATTTTTGTTTTCCGCAGCTGAATCGCACATTAGTCGAGACTATAGGTTGCGTCATTCCACACTCCAGGCGTGAACAGAAGGGAAAGACGTGTGAGCGCTATGTTGCGCGGTGAGAGTGTCATTTAAGCTCAATGATAACTAATATAAAGGCTTGACGCATCGATTTTCATCCCCCTTTGTGTACAGCGAATCCTTTGCAATGTGATTCTGTCGGTCGTCCTTTCAGTGTTTGTCGGTTTGTAGCTCTAAACTCCACCACCGACGTATAAACTTGGTTTTCTACAGGAAAACCGTGGTCATACGTTGGTGGTAGAGTTTAGAACGTCGTACGTCGCTACTATATAAATGCACATTTTTTCTAGCGTCACAGAATCGGACAGCGAGAAACGTGCGCTTCTATAACCCCATGCGTTTGCTTGGAAATATCAAACATGACGTAGTTTGCTTGGAAATTTCAAACATGACATTTGCTTGGAAATATCAAACAGCGCACAACAACGAAGATTAGGGAAAGGAGCGAACCATGCGGGACATATTTTTACAGCTTTCTGTGTTGTTCGTTCCTCTCCCTAGTCTTCCTTGTTTTGCGCTAAAACATTTACATTATGTTTGATTTTCACCAACTAGTCCAGCTCTCAATTGTATTACTAATTCCACCTAGCAGTATTTTACTAGAGGAGGGCTACAGTACTGGTCCTTCCTTCAGTGTGGGCGAAGCTTCTTCTGGATATCTTAGGTTGCAACAAACTATAGCGACGAGAAGATGCGAATGATTCTTCCAGCACCCAGTGGGGACTTTCTGAGGGTTGTTTACAAACGCTGCCGAACAGTAAAGTAGCAATGTTTATTTTTGTTTGTACTATATAGATTGCGATGATCCCCGAGTAGCGGGGGTAACGTTTATGATTGGGTATCAAATTATATAATGCAAATAGACTTAGTAAACAAGTCTTGGAGCTAGGAACTTGTGCAACTTTTGACCAATTAAAAGCCATAAGACGTTCCTGAGTTCTTGCTATTGTGAATGTCGCGTTGTTGGATATCTGGGACTACTTTAGACCATTTATTATAAAACAGCTGTCTAGCATTACAATGAAACAAATTATTGCAGAAACCGCAAAAAGACGGTTTTTAAAAACGTGTAACCAGTAACCAAAACCGTAAAAATTAAAACCGTAAAACACCGAAACGAAACCGACATAAACAGGAAATGGTAACCGTAACCGTAACCGAAACGTTATATTTTCAGGTTTGAGTCCCTGTCTTCAAGTTCATAAAACGTTTGGGCAGTATCGCGATACAAATGTATCGCAATAGTATTTCAGGAATACATTTCCGTATCTGTATTTCTGTATCGCGATACATAATTTTCCCTAGTATCAATTTATTCATGTATCGAAATACATTTGGAATGTTTCTTTGTATTGCGATACAATCAGGGACATTTCTTGAGAAATACCCCCCCTCCCCCCCCCCCTCCCCCCCCCCCCCCGAAAAAAAAAAAACATGTCCGAACGCATTTTTGTTTTGTTTTTTTTACTTCTGAGGGCACCAGGGTCAGGGAGATGCTGGGGAATTGTTACTACGCTGACCAAGGTTCCTTCCGATTCTCTAAACTATTTTTCTATGCGTTCTCTTCTCTCTTCTGAGAAGTGTCGCGTAGTCAGGGTCTCAAACCAGGTGGCGTGCCAGGAGTGGAGTCAGAGCATCTTCTGCCGCAGGTCCTTAGGTAGGAATTTCTCGAGTCATTGTTTGCTGGCATCCAGCGCCCGCTGCTAACCGTCTCTCTTGCCTTAGCGTATACAGTGCACCCAGCCGGCAAAGCTGAGTCAAAGTCCGTTGCAGCACCTGCACTGCCTACACTATCTTCAACTAGGTAACCTACAACGAAAGTACGTGTAACGTGATGGCCAAAAAGCGACCGCGTTCCGTCTTAGGCCACCCCTTTTTTTCGATCAGCGTTCCACACGCACGCGCTCCCAGAGCGCGCTTCTTCTTCTTCATGGCGATACCGGCGATCATCACACTATCCCCCTTCGCGAGGAGGTTGCCGTCCCGGAACTAGGCTTCTCACGCTAGGGGCACTCAATCGCGATGCCGCGCGGGTCGACTCAATGTTTCTCGTGGCCGAAGGACGTATCGCTTTTCTGGCTCTGCCTGATGTGGCACGTCTACAGGGCAAGTCTGTTGGAGTGACGTAATCAGGGGGCAAGAGAACGACTGGAAGTTGATCGTCGTCCAGGAGGTCGGCATCATTCGCTGGCGGCGTATTGTGCTGGCCTCCGTCAGTGCCCTGGCCCCCGTTTTCATCTGCTTGGTCGTCGACGTGAAGCTTGTTGTCGAGGATGTCAAACAGCGGTGGGTTCTCAAGAGCGTTGGCCAGTTGCGGATCCTCGGCTGCTTGTACCGGTGGTAGACGTTCGACCGCATCGACGTGCAGATCATCAACTTCAAGGTCTTTTATGTCTGGGTAGTCGGGGACTGCTAGGGGAGTAGGAGCCGGGTCATTATCTTCGTTTTCTGTGATGATTATATCCGGGAAGTCTTTGAGTGCTGGTGCAGGTGGAGGCAGGTTGTTATCCGTGACGTGTGATAACGTCCTGGCAGGCAACAAGACTGGCTCCTTCCCATCGGCTACCCGCTTCAAACGGTTGTGGTGTACAACCCGCCGCTCTCTTTTTCCTGTTTCTTCCTGGATTCTGTACACGTTGTTAGGTAGCTTCTTGAGGACTACATATCGACCCAACCATGGCAAATATAACTTTGAGGACTGTCCACGCGGCACAGCGGGTGAATGTAGAAGAACTCTGTCGCCAGGTTTGTAGTCTTCTTCACTGATCGTGCTGTCGTAGTGGCGCATTTGTGCATCCTTTGCTTTTATGTCGTTCACGATTGCATGGTCGCGAGCCTTTTGTAATGATGTCCGTAGACGCGATGCGTGTTGTTCGTAACCAGACATCGACGCCATGTTAGTATGGCCGTGCACATCGAGTAGCATGTCAGCTGGAATATTCATGTTCCTACCGAAGAGCAGATAATGAGGACTGTAACCAGTCGACTCATGCACGCTCGAGCGATAGGACATCATGACGAGAGGGAGCTTGATGTCCCAGTCAGTCTGTATCTCATTGACGTACGCACTCAAGCTGTTCATCAGGGTGCGATTGAATCGCTCGACCAATCCGTCAGACTGGGGGTGGTAAGGGGAGGTCCTTGTCTTTTGGATGCCCAGAATCGAGCACATTTCTTGAAAGACGTTGCTCTCGAAAGTTCTGCCTTGGTCAGAGTGTAGTGCTGATGGTATCCCGTAGCTACTGAAGAAGTTGCGGACGAGGCTGTTGGCGAGCTGCTTGCTTTCTTGAGTTTTCAGAGGGAACGCTTCAACCCATCGAATGAAATAGTCACTCACTACCAAGATGTACTTGTGGCCTCTTTCCGTCGTTGGGAACGGACCAGTGATGTCAATAGCCACGCGCTCAAAAGAGAAGGTGGCCGCTTCCTGAATCAGTGGTGCTCGTGGTCTGGGGTTTGGTGCCTTAACTTAACATATCTCGAGCACCAGTCGGCTACACTTCTTCAGTGTCTTGGCGCGGCCAAGATGCCCGCGCCCGGCCGGTGCATCATGAACGGAGTCTAGGGCCAGCGGTATCCATGTCTCGGGGATCGAGGGAACGGGGGTTGACTCTGGTGTTTTTGCCCACATGAGGCAGCCGTCGACGAGCCTTAGCTTCTGCCGGTTGTGGAAGAGCACTCCCGCGCTGCATCGACGTATCTCTCCTGCCGGCGTGCCTGCAAGCAGGGCGTCGATGATGGGCGAAAGCTGCGCGTCATGTTGTTGTTCTTCTCGAAGGTCTGTCATGGCGAATGAAGACTAAGCAACTGTCATGAGCACGACGTGTTCGCCTTCATTCGCCGGGGAAGGCCGTCGGGACAACGAATCTGCATTACCATGTTGCTTTCCCGGCCGATGCGAAGCGACAAAGTCATACTCGCTGAGTTGGTCAATCCAGCGGGCGACTTGGCCTTCCGGTTCTTTGAAGCTGAGCAGCCATTAAAGCGCGCTGTGATCCGTCCTGCAGGTGAATCGCCGTCCAAGCAGGTAGTGCCTAAAGTAACGGACGAAATAAACCAGGGCCAGCATTTCTTTCCTGGTCACACTGTAGCGGCGTTCAGGCTTCGTGAGGGTGCGACTGCCGTAGGCGATTACCCTTTCCTTCCCATCCTGTACTTGGGATAGTACCGCGCCGATGCCGTTTTCACTTGCATCTGTGTCGAGGATAAAAGGTAGGTCGCAATTTGGAAACCCCAGAACTGGAGAGTTTCTGAGGCGCTGTATCAGCTCTTCGAAGGAGTCTTGGCACTGTGGTGTCCAGAAGAATTGGACTTGCTTCTCCAGCAATTTGTGAAGCGGGGCCGCGATGCCGGCGAGTTTTGCAAGAAATTTTCGGTAGTACGAGGCAAGTCCTAAGAACGAGCGAAGATCCTCGACGCTTAAAGGCACTTCGAGACCTTTTCTGTTTTCGTCTCGTCGGTTCCGATTCCCATAGCGGAAATTTTGTGGCCCAAGTGCAAAACGCTGTTGCTGAAGAAGCGGCACTTTGAAAGTTTCAACTTGAGACCTGCATATCTCAATGCCCTCAGAACTTGTCGAAGGTGCATGATATGTTCGGCTTCCGTTTTGGTGAAGATGATAAGATCGTCGAGATAGCAGAGTCAGAAGTCAAAGTTTCCCACGATCATTTGCATCAACCCTTGAAACGTCACAGGAGCGTTGCACAGCCCAAATGGAAGGACATTAAATTCGAAAAGTCCCTGATGTGAGGCAAACGCTGTTTTCTCTCGAGACCCCGCCGACATCTCCACCTGCCAATATCCTGACGCCAGATCGATGGTGCTGAAATATTTAGCACCGTTCAGAGCTTCGACAGTGTCGTCGATCCTAGGCAGTGGATATGCGTCCTTGTGTGCGGCCTCGTTCAGCCGACGGTAATCTACGCAGAAGCGCAAGCTTCCGTCCATCTTTTTCACCAGAACGACCGGCGCAGCCGATGGGCTGTTAGAAGGACGAATTACTCCCGTGTCCAGCATTTCATGCGTTTTCGCGGTCACAACTTCGCATCGGTTCGGAGGTAAGCGGCGCGGGGCTTCTTTGATTGGGCCTGCTGCACCAGTGTCGATTGAATGCGTCAGAACTGATGCTCTTCCCAAGTCCAAATCACCTTGAGAAATTAAATCCTCGAAGTCAAGAAGCGTACCTTCGATGAGTTTTTGTTGGTCACCCTAGAGGTGTTGTGATGCGGCAAGCTCATCTTGCAGCGAGGTGAGTGTCCATTTCCTTCATTTCGTCGCAGAGCAGACGCTGTCTCGTGCCGCCTGCGCGTGCCTCTTGTCAAGTAGAGCAGCGGAGTACTCGCCTTCAGGGTGGTCAAACGCCGTCAGGATTCCGAGACTTGTACCCTTGAATAAGGTGACCGGCTCTTCGGAATGGTTGATGTCACATACTGGTAGCCTATCGGACACTGTCAAAACGCTCCAGGTGACTTCAGTATTCTTTTTCGCGAGGAGATCCGGGCGAGGTTCGAGAAGCCCAGTACCGAACTCTGCCGTATTCGGTGAAATGGTCCCGAAAACGATGGTTGCGGTCCTCGGAGACAGGACCGACGTGACTGAAAGCTGAACTCTTTGGGTCTGGGCACACGGGCTCTCTACTTGTTTTCGTTTGAGTTTTCTCTCGCTGAAGTCAACCCGGAATCGGTGTTTTATTAAAAAGTCCAGTCCCAGGACGAACTCATGTAGGATGCCGGGAATAACAATGACAGGATGGCTCACTGAGAGATCTGCAACCTCAATGTTTATGCTGCATGTTCCCCAAACTTCGAAGGCGGCGCCGTTAAGGCCAATGACTCCCTCTCGGTGAGTGAACTCAAGGTCGGGGTTGTCGTGCGAGAGCTCAAGCCACTTGTCGCCTCGTAAAATGGTAGCTGACGAACCGGAGTCAACAAGCATGTTTATGAAAATTCCGCCCACTTTCCCGCTCACTGTTACTTCGGGGTGCGGAAGAATTCCCGAGGAAAGAGCCCAGTCATTATCATTTCGCGTCCCCGGTGGGCTCTGACCGAATACGCCATTTAGTTTCCCTGATTTTCACGTTTTACAAATGTACGGTTGTCACTTCGCAGTGGCGCGCGCTGGTCAGCGTTGACACACGATCTTGCGAGGTGGCCAGTACCGCCACACTGAAAACATCGTGGGGGCCTTCTTCCAGTGTTTCCGCGGGGAAAGCTTTGGCCGTGCTCCTGGGGGTGACTCTGCGACTCGATGAAACTGTTCACTGTGGCGCGAAGTTCGGCCACGCTGCTGGTCAACGCCGCAATGGGATCGTCCGTGGGTCGTGTAGTGGCTTCTGAAGTGTTACCCACGGCGGCGCATGGTATTGGTGTCCCCGTAGTCGCAGACAGTTGCCCGATGGATGTTAGCCTTGAGGCTATCTCAAGAGCTTTCTCAAACGTTGCAGGGTCAGCGGCGAGGACTTTGTCACGCAGCTTGGATTGGAGACCCACAATGAACTGGTCCCGTATCATCGGGTCGCCCACCTGTAGTGGCATCTCTGGATAAGCCTGTCCAAAGAGGTCCACAAGGTCCTAGGCGTAAACGTCCAGGGCTTCCGTGGGTTAATGACCGCGGGACCGAAACTGTGCCGCCGACACAGCACGCTGGCCCGACGACGCCAAACGAAGTGTCAGCGCCTTCACTAGTGTGGGAAAAGTGGCCTTGTCTTGGTCGGGAAGGTGCTCAAAAACGTCGAAGGACCTTCCTCGGTGGCGTGTCGGCAGGTACACCAACGTTTTGGCGTCGTCCCAACCGTTGGCTGCCGCGGAAGCCGAGGACAGCTTTGCTTATGACTGAAAGCTTCCCTCACCGGTGAAGACGTCCGGGAGAACGGGGTTTATAGGTTCGGTGGCCATCTCGCCGCTGCCACCAATCCACCTCTTTCGGAATCATGGTTCCAGAGTTTCTGGTATGAAAACACATGTTCGCGTTCCATGGATTCACGAGCGGCCATGGCAGGCTTTCAAGCGAGATCTCGTGAGAGCGCTCGTGATGTGGACGCGCGTTCTCTACCCAAAACTCTTGAACCGGTGATTTCGTAAAGAGGTGGATTGTAACGTGATGGCCAAAAAGCGACCGTGTTCCATCTTAGGCTACCCCTTTTTTTCGATTAGCGTTCCACACGCACGCGCTCCCAGAGCGCGCTTCTTCTTCTTCATGGCGATACCGGCGATCATCACATACATATGGTCCTATCATACAGTAGCGTAGTAAAGTTTCATGTTCAAGGCCACACTTACAGATAAAGAATACCAGTTCATTCCATCGTGACGTCATGTGATCAATGTTGACAGGGGCGTCCTTATTTGGACAAGGGCGTGGTGACGTTTGGATGGGATTTAGAGTGACAGAATTTATACTTAGAGATCGAAGTCTTTTCGCATAACTCTTCGTAGACAGACAAGGATGTCAGGGAAGGGACCGCGGTCAGTCCTTGATGGAACGTCTTTTTGAGCCCATTGAAGACTCCTTGACGTCCAAAACCACTACCTTCAAGGCAAAGTGCCAAGCCTACGGGAAAGTAATTTCGGGATCAAAAACTTCCACTTCAAACTTCAAGCTTCATCTCAGTTGGCGTCTCAAACAGATTCGAAAAATGTATTGCAGTATCACTATTTCTGTATTTGTATTTCTGCCCTCCCTAAAATGTATTCCTGTATTTGTATTTCCAAAGACTTTTTGCTTACTTTTAAAATGTATTTCCGATACGTATCGCGATACATTTTTACAGATATATTTTAGTATCAGTATTTTAGCTACTATTTTAATGTATCCCAGTATTGGTATTTCCAAATACATTTCTGAGTATTTCTGCAAACATGGACTCCACCAGCATAGTGGGGGAGTGCGCGCTTTATGCTTAGACAGTTTTTACGTTAAAGGGGCGGTGCAGCGATATTCAATTGGAATGTTTTTCACTTTACACGAGCTTACTCGCACTAGTGGGACCCAAGGATACTCGCACGCAACGCCACTGACCAAGAAACTCCTTTGTTGCGCTGTAATTTCGAGGACAAACCCGAGCGTTTTCATTCAGTCTCTCCTTCGCAAAACCTGATGACGTAGCTGGGCGGTAGCAGTACCACCCAGTGATGATATTTGAATGCGGCTCATAGATTGGACCCGAGAATCGCGTGGGCACTCGATTTGGGCTCGTGATAATCTATAGCTCGAGAAGAATTTGGGTAGTGTCCTGTGTCCAATCGCTGCAATGACGACAACAGCCGAACCATAACAATGTCATGGAACTCAGCGCGTGTCCTGTGCCTTGCCAACCTGAGCGCATTGCTATGATCAACATTGGCGGCACATATTAGGCTCCAGATCACGTGGCCGCTTGTTCTGGCTGCGAGTTGAGGCGGTGAACTCTGCTCGTTTTTCTTCATTTGTTTCTGCGACTTCGATTGCGTGTGGTGAGAAACGAACAGGTATTTCACAGGTCATTAACGTCAGGGATTCATTCTAAGCGGTATTTGCGCAAAATACAAAAATTGTTGCATCGCCCCTTTAAAGCTCGCAAACTTCTTTGGGCTCATGCTTATAATCAGTCGGGCTCGGGCTGAGCCGGGACAGTGTATCTACCGGGTCGGTTTGGGCCGGGCCTAGAAATTCCAGCCCATGCAGTGCTCTACACCAGACTATGAAGACTGCTCCTCGTCTTCGGCCATATCTTAACTGAATAAAAAGTTAGTGTTCTTACCAACCCGGTTCAAGACCATTTTTAACTTTGAGTCTGGAGCAACCCAAGACGCTACAGAACTATATATATATATATATATATATATATATAGTTCTATATATATATATATATATATAGTTCTATAGAACTATATATATATATATATATATATATATATATATATATATATATACTATAATAGACAACTCTCTTAGTTTTCCCACACACTGGTGCTTTAAGTACCAGTCCTCTCCCAGTCCTTGATTGTTACGAAGAAAGCCTTGTGATTTGAGAAGTGGCAGGATATGTGTTCAAGGGGCTGGACCAAGGACTGATTCTGAAAGACCAGGTCTGTGCATGTGCTTCGAGAGGTCGACACAGCACTGGGAGGAGTTATGAGGGAGAGGAATGGGACACCCATAATGCAACGTACAGTGTTGCATTATGGGAAGTCACAGACTTACACTCCAATTCTTCGCTAAATTTAGCGGGGAATTGAATTGGTGTATAGGTAGGGCTCCGTGTTTTCGGATAAATCCAAAAAACTCAGAATTTTTTATATGCCAATAACCCCTCTCCCCCCCAAATAAGCTAAATAAATACGGTATTTTACAATTAAGTTTGATCAGCGCACAGGGTCAATGATCCCGGGAAAATGTCACCACAATTATTTTTCAAGTTTCGGATCATTGACAAAAGGGGTCTTACCGCTTATCTTGTCAAGGTTGAGGACGACATGTCGTTGTACTTTCGGGGCGCGACAAAAGCCTCTGTATTGGTTTCCAGTTTGGTCTAGACTATTTGGGTTTTAAAAGAAAGGAGAGGTTGTGTTTTTGAAACAGCTAAAGTTATGGATCATAGAGATTGCATAAAATTGGAAGAGGGGCAGTTGAAATTTTCCTATTATATCCTTTCACCATTCCACCTCGCGCGGCCGCGGGATAGCATGGGATAGGATGGGATGCATACGTGCTTTTCAGCGACTACCTCCGGCAGTTTATTTTTAAGGTATCGACGTTTATCGAAGCCACACATGTGTGCAACCTTTGCCGTGGGACAAATTAGTATTGCCAATGGCAATGGCACCAACACCAAATCCAGCTGAAGAAATATTGATTGATATAAGCGCGTTTTATTTTTCTTTATCTAGCATACGTTTACACTCGGATATTATTTAATTATTTTTCATAGGAAACACTGCTAAATTAAGCTCCGAATTTCGGAAATTTTAGAATCAAGCAAAGATAAACTCAGAATTTCGGGAAAAAAAAACTTTGAAAAACACTCTCAAAGTTTGACGAAAATTACACTCCGTTCCCGCAAAAAGCGGTTGCACCGACGGCGACGCCGACGCCGCTATATGCGGGAACGGGTGCTGCGCTCTAGAACGTCAATATCCGCTGCATCGAGGGTGTTATGCAAGTGTTGTATAACACAACAAAAGAAACAATTTCTATAGAACATTTCGTGTTAAAAAGTCAGAATACATCGAACCTCAGATATGACGCATTTCCGGAATCTCTCCAAAACATTCCTAGAATATAAACATGCTTTCGTATATCAACTGAGATGTAACAACAATGACCGAGGAACCTTTGCCAGACATTCTTTACTCCGCCCTTATGTCTTGAACAATGTTGTTAGAAATACCCGAAACCGAAATAAATTCTGCGATAGGCATATGCATTGTATATTTTAAAGGTCATTCTTTAATGAAGACCTTAATCGCGAGAGATCTGTGCGTTCGCCGGAACTTTTCCCACGCTTGCAGATTTAATAAAAAAAAAAAAAGCGTGCGTCAATATATTTCGAAGAGTGATACTAGGGTTGACGAGCTGCACTATAAAAGCAGCATGGCCAGCTGAGCGGCTTGCATCATCACAGGGTGCATCATCACGACAATATGCGTTCGGCTATTCTCATAGCCTCTTTCTTCATAGTGGTGAGTATGTTGGGCGCAGTATTAGTAATGTACTCTGAGCGACACTGTTAGCGCGACAGTGATGACCGTTTTTTTTATGCTTTTGTATTTTTATTTGACTTAAATAGCTGTCATCAAATCAACTAATCACTATCGACTTAAAAAAACGTAAAGCGTTGCGAGTTCCCGGCTTCACATTATAACTTCTCGGCCAATGGCATTGCGACATATTCAGATAAGAACGCCAATGAGCGAATCACAACGCAAGGGGCGTGGTCATGATAGAGGCCGCACCCTGCGTTGCTTACGGTGTCATTGACTATACGGCGTGCAAGTTTGTCTGCTCCTTGCGCACTTCGTGCGTTTGTTTACTCCCGAAAGAACCCGTCCACGTGCCTTGGTTTTCCCCCCGCCCTCAACCAATTGACGGTGCGCGTTGGGTTGTCTCGTCATCGTGCGTTCCCTACGTGCAATTTATAGGTTGTCGTTTGATTGGCGTGCCTCCCCTTGCGTTCGAATGCACCAATGACGTATTTTGGGGCACTTGCTGACCGTATAGTATGCTACACGGTGCTCATTCGGGGCACTAACCTACTAAGCGGTTAAAATGACTGAGCACCAGTGTCCTTTTAGATTAAAAGGCAAAAAGCTTCGATATTGTGTTTGTATATACTAGCAGTCTAGCGCAGTGTACGCGTATTACATTGTGTTATTGCCCGCCGAAAAATGTTTAATCGAATTGCCAATCGGGCGTCAGGTATATATATATATATATATATATATATATAACTTTAATGCAATAAATATTGAATTTATTGCATTAACTTTAATGCAATAAATTCAATAATCACCTTCTCCCCTCTTCGTTCATCACTCATTACTACGCTGCACTTGTCATTCCATTCATATATATCATATATATATATATATATATATATATATATATATATATATATATATATATATATATATCATTCGCAAGTTGTTCCTGTTTTTTCTTTCCTTAGAAATAAATGACTATCCCCCAATATCCTACCTTGATAGCAAGTGCTTCATTGGGGTACCGACTATGAGTGGTAAATCTTGAAGCTCCTTGCAGTTCTGTCAGAGTAAAATGTGAAAAAAAAAAACCACCAACGTCTTGTTCGCGGTAACTGTGTCGTGTAGTGTCGTTCTATTTGCATTCCACCCAAGCAAGAGCGCGGCGGCAATAGGGAAAAACTTAAATTTATTAGAAAAGGTGTTCTAGCCTTAATTAAACTAAAGAATAAAATAGCTGCATTGGGCGTGGTTCAATATTCAAGGTAACCCGGCATTGCCCGGGGGCTTTACGGCAAAAACATGTCTTTATTTAAACAGCACACATGCACTTCCGACAGCCAACTCTACGGTAAATTGTTTTTACACAAACAAACGAATATTCACACGTATGTACATTTCTAATTTAAAAGCATGATTATTCAGCCTAGAAAGTTTTTCGATTTTAGTTTCTTATTAAATAGTGTAAAACAAACTTTTAGTTGTATTATTTAACGGTGTGATTCCCAATTAAATTAATCTCTTCATTTTACTACATCTTTTTTGTCGCAAGACGCTTTGCACACGGGCCAGATTACAGCCGCCATTGCTGACCTCTTGTCTTACCCTGATGAAAGCGGGCGTTAACGAGTCTCCACAAGGGCCAATGCTGGGGAGAATGACATGATAGAATCTAGAATGACAATATTCTGGTCTGCTATGATGATGATGAAGTGAAATAAACGTTATGCAAGTAAACAAAAAAAATTGAAGGTCGGTTATGGAGGGGCTCATGAACAGCTGTTGCAAAAAAGTCAATGCCGCCTTTGGACGAGCGTAGGAGCTTTATTTTTGCACTTTTCCCAGTTGATAGGTCAAGCCCGTTTGTCCAGGGCAAGAAACACCGGCACACGGATATTCTAAGATTGGCCTACCAGAAGTCGAAGAGGTCTCTTTATTTCAGAACGCGGTTCAAAAATTCTGCTTAAAAAAGTAATCATCCATCTATATGACCGGCCACCGTGATTGCTTATAGTCTCAAAAATAAAAAAAAATTAATAAAAACGCATTGATAACGACGATGATGAATGAATAAAGAACCACGTTTTCTTACTTGAATTAATTAATATTAAAATGGTTTGACGAACATAAATCTTAATTTTTTGTGCCTTCGACTATTTTTCTTATTGTTCACCCGTTTATGCTTTGTAATCTTCAAGAGTTACCATGATGAGCAGGGCATTTTTTTACCTTCTTGGCTTTAATTTTAGATCACGTGCACCTGTTGGGGTGAGCGACTAATATCGAGTTGTTAAAGATTTAAGCCTTCATGCAGAATAAATGTTTGAATAACGCACTTCTTTCCTAAATTATAAAAAAAATAGCACCTCTGAAATATATTTTTTTTATAACGTCTTGATTCTTACAATGTCAACTCATCATATACTGTTTCCATTTTTCTGTATACAGGAAGTGGTTTCTAAAGGTAAGAATATTACTTTTGCAAGTACGTTTGCACTGATTGTTTATGATCTTATTCACCATAACGATAAGCAATGACTTGTATTGTTTCAATAATAATAGTCTGTATTGGTCAGTGTGTTTTTAATTCAGTTCAGTAATACAGGCTGCCTGGTCAGTGGCGTCACTAGGGTCAGCGGCACCCGGGGCACTAATCCGCCGCGACCAGCCCCCCCCCCCCCCCCCCCCCCCCCCCCTCCCCTTGTGACGCCAGTGTGCCTGGTTACAATGTTGGATGTTAGAAAAAGTTTTTATCACCTTCACTGCCCAACACCTAGTAGATATCAAAGCTAGATTACTGGATTTTCTGCGCCCACTACCGGAGCTTAGCGTGGGGCAAAGACCGCACACCAGGGCAGATTAAACACGAGTCCCAGTCAAACACTGACGCTGTGCTAGTGTCCAGTCTCTGTTCATTACTTGCTTCCGTAATGTGCTGTAGAAAATCGGGTAGCGAATATAGTATACCGTAGTATATAGAGTATACCGATTTGAAAGCCTTGCCTCATGGCGGATTAAAATCAAAACACGTATTCGACAAACTCTGTTTTGTTATCATTCTTGATATCCATAACTGTGTCAGCTGTTCTGCCGTTGTACAGTTATGAACAGACACTCAGAAACTGACCTCTTTCGAGAGGGGTGTATTACTTTGAAGAGATAGTAAACCGATATTCGGGCAAGAATTGTTGGTTGTAATGGCAAATTTGGCACACCAATTACGTTACGTTGTCTTAAGCGAGATCGTGTCCAAAATGTATTAAATAAAAATATCAATATTGTACACAACCCCTGGCGCTCATTTTTGGAAGCTCGCTTCATGACGTCACGTTACTTGCAACGGGCAGACAGGCCAGCTTGGGCAGGCGCTTTGTCCGGTCTAGGTTAGGTGGCGCAAGCTGCCGCCTGTTACAAAGGGTACAGCCGCTTGTTACCCGTTTATCCGGCATAATCCACATGAATGAATGACATATTTGGGTACTCTACCAACCCGGGAAGCTAGCTAGGGCAATAATTTTTAAACTTCGTATTTCGGTTCAGTATCCCTTTAAACTGTTAATTATAATAATAATAATAATAATAATAATAATAATAATAATAATAATCTTTATTTTATGTGTCCACAAACAGCACATGGCCTTTTGTGTGGTACACAACATATTTTCGAACATAACACAGGAAATCAAATACATTAAAAATAAAACTATACAGAAGAAAATTGGCTGAATGCAAAAACATGCGTAAGCACAAGATGGCTTCACCAAACTATACAAGTAATATGCCTTCCAGATTACGGCTAAAAGTTGATGAGTCACTAAATATGTCTAGCCGTGAAGAATCGATCTTATTAAATTCCGCTTGCATTCTTACCAACGGTGATGTGACAAAAAATGTGAGTGGGTAAAAAAGTCTGTGACTACGGCTCGAGCGTGATGGGGCATGGAACAAATCGAGTCAAATAGTGACTAATTCGACGAGTCTAGATTTCGTTGATTGAGATATATAAAGTCATAGACACACCAAATCGGAACCCGTGCGAGCGCTTCCGTCGTTTACTTTGCCGAGTATATGCACGGCAATGTGTAACGTAGGAAGGCCACTGTTGAGGTGGAAAGTGAAACGTGAAACACATGTTTGCCAAAACTGCGTCGCGCCGCCCCTCCGAGCGGCGTAACCATGGCAACTGCGGAACACGCTATGACGGGGCTGAATGCCGTGCCGCCACGGCGCGATGCCACGCAGTTTTTGCGCACATCCGTTTAATCCACAACTCCCTTAAGCCCCTCGATTAGACAGTGTTTAGGACGATCGCCAACCAGGCGTAACCAACATGTGTGGCGCATCTAAACGTTCCAGGGAAGCAAAACAAGATGAGACAACGAAGTCAAGGCCGCAGCGGTGCGTTAAAATAATACTGAACCGAAATTAGGATTTTGCAAAATAAGGCCGCAGAAGCGTTGAACGGGACGCTACGTAGTCCAAAACATCACTCGTATATCAACATTTCAAACGGATGGCCGTACGTTTGGGAAAAAAGGGTGTAATCAAGCGAGGGCTATGACGTCATGGTCCTCCTGGAACATTTGAGAAAGATGGGAAGCAACTTCGCTTCTCTCCTCCTCGCTTCGGTTCACCAGCTGAAGGGAACGTAGCGAGGAGGAGAGGGAATGAGATTCGCGCCGTCACTTGTCTCGTCGACCTCGTCGGCCGTATTCAATCGCGCACTTATTTTCCAAAAATACGGCGATCCGTTAGAGATATCGTTGCATGAGTGATGCTTTTGGGGTTTGCAGCGTCCCGCCTGTTCGTCCAGCCTTGTTTTGTGAGCTCGAAATTTTGGCTCAGTATCCCTTTAAATTATTGGGAGGACATAACGAACGGATGCATGGATACTGCAGAACTCTTTAGATTGGGTGGCGGCTTGCGCCAACGAGGCAGTGTTGACCCCTGGAATGGACTGTCATAATTTTCTAGTGCCGAATTGCAACAGTGGGTTTCATTTTTCTCCATCGGCTGGTGTTCCGTTGAGAGAGATCATAGTGCCGCCCACTGTATGTTTTATTTACGAGGGGCGTTCATAAAGTTAGTATTATTGTCACGAAGGAATAGAGATTCAGCAATCAAACTCGAGTAAGAGTTGAGGCTTTCTCTACATGTTCGCCACCGAAAGTTACCCACTTTTTCCAGCGATGCACCACATGCCGGAGGCCATTGTTACAGAACTCCTCGTCTTGAGTGTTCAGGAATCGCCCCACTTCAGCAATAACTTGGTCGCCATCCTTGAAATGCTTTGCTCTTATTTGGCCACACTAGAAGCGTCTGTACCATTTAATCAAAAGTGTCGTAAACTGGGACGTTGTCCCCGAACAACGCTCCCAGATTGGAATGAATATCCTTGGCATTGCTTCCATTCAAATGAAAAAAAAAAACGGATCACTGCATGTGCTTGGCATCGACCGGCAGTGCCATTTTTGTTTCGTCTCCCTAGCGCCGTTCCGAGCTACTATAGCATGCGATCTTTATACTGTGCGGAAACTAGAGGGACGCGCGCTCATGTTGATGCCTGTTTTGTTCCGTTTTCTTTAATTTTGTGTGCCGATAACACGAACTTTATGAACGCCCCTCGTACTTTTGTTTACGAACGTAAGCCCTTTTGTACAGCGGCAACTCCTTATGGCACCTGTGTTTGAAACTAAAAAGAATGATCATATCTGAAGAGAAACTGAGACATGTTCTGTTTTTCGGCGTTCAATTTCTTTACAGATGAGACAGTGATATTCGATTTGACGAAATGCGTCAAGAATTTCGTTACGAAGATGGCAAAGGAAAAACACCGAGAAATAGTTTCATTGAACCTTTCGGCCGCTGCCAGTTTCCCATTAGAGGGGAAGTATGTGCTTCCATATGATTCTATCATCCACAAATTATCATTGATTCATTAGATCTAAATGCAGTGATCACTATCTACGAGATTCACTAATTCATTCATTTCAAGATATGCAAATATGAAGAAATTGACCGAGAAGTTTTTGTTGGTTGACCATAGTGGGAAAACAAAAGAGCACAAAAATGAGAAGCATAGAGTGATCAAATAAAAATAATAAAAAGTATATAGGGATAAGCATGGCAGGGCAAATATCACAATCGAAAATGGCATCTTCAGTTTTCTTCATGAACGTACGTGACGTGCCATGCACGTCACGGACAGCGCGATAATCTATAGACTCCTTGAGAGAAAGGTGAAATTTCGGCCGTTTCAGAACGGCGGGGTATTAACGCGGATATTGGGTGTCTCAATGGGACGTAGTACCTAGCACGCCAAACCCATCATCTGCTTTCTTTACTCATTTATTTTTCTTCTTATTTCTCTTGGGACCGCCGATGTCAGCTCTTACGATTTGCCGCGTTCTGCTCCCGTTTTTATCCCCGGCTTGACCATGCACGAATGAACACAAAGTCTGGGTTGGTTTCCATGAGGATGCAAGCCTGCAGTTATATTCTGATGGCACCGCTGTAAGAGAATGCACATGCGCTAAACCACCTTGTGATTTTCGTATACCTGTGCTGACGTCTCGGACCACAGTCACCGAGGGTTTGTTCCGGATTGCATATGGATGGACAGATGAATAGATTAATGGATGGATGGATGCGAAAGATGGAACCCTTTAAATCGGGCGTCAGCTTGCGTCACCTAGACAGTGTTTAATACCGATAGTTAACCCCTTCAGCACGGTAGTCTACTGCACTGTATCCTCTCTCTTTCTGGCGCTCTTATCTGGTTCAAACTGTTCCTTGTCCAAAATAAACCGTTTCATTCGGCTTCGCCGACATTGTTTCAGAAATGTTCGTACGTACCCTGCTTTTTTGGTTTTTTTTTCTATCTTAAATATCCTATTCAGGCCACAGTTGGGGAAACCTATTAGCCCCGTGCGCGACCGAAAGCGTCGCTGTGGTCGGCCTTCCACGATTGGTCGAACGCTGGCTATGACGTCGGAAAGGGGATTTATCATCGACGGAAATAAGAGGAATGAAAGAACTTTAATTTTGACGGTGTTGGCAGTGTTCCTTTGAGAGCGCAATGATTTCAAGCTTCCACCATGCTAATAACAAACACCATCGAACTTGTTGTTTGCAAGGTAATGACGTCACAAGGGGGAACCACAGGAGGGCGCCACCACAACTTCTCGCCGCTAATAATGTTGATAATTCAACACCTCTCCAGACGTTTCATATTCCGGATTTGCTAGGCTTCTTTGTGTAGATTATCACTGCGGGTGACGATTGGCATACTTCACCGCGGAGTATAAAAGCTCGTGTATTTTGTGTCATTAAGCAAATATTTTATTAATTAGCCAGGATAATTTTCAATTTTCTTACGAAGAATATTATTTATTAGTAAATAAATAAAAAAAACGTTATTGTGGCCTTTTTTTTCTGCAGAACACCCCTAAGAATTGAAGTCAGAAACATCACATATGGAAACAAAGTCCACTCCAAGAAATCTGAAAAAACTACCAACTATTCTGCATATTTCAAGAATCAAGATTACACGAGACCTCAAGAAAGAACTTACAGAAGCAATATTCGGAGGCAATTAGCTGCAATTTGGAAATTCAATTCTGTCTTCCAGAGCGAATTTGCTCTAGGAATAGATACTGCGCCTCCGAAGGTATATACCGGTTCCCAAGAGCGAAACTACAAATTCGATCTCAACGATACATTGATGCTGGAACGGAAGGGATTCACGTACCTCATCAGGAACAAAACGTTCAAGGTACCACCCAGGAAAATGACGCAAGTGACTCTTACAGTTCGAGACGAAACGAAGGTACGCTTGATTCGCTTATGATATTCACTATTTACAGTTAGGAAATGACGTGCGTCCCAAACTTAAAATGCTGCAGCCATCTTTCCACCTTATGCAGATGAACGCCTCATGCAGATAGTCCCTCGCTCAATTCAAGTGTGTCCCTGAAAAAAAAAAAAACAGTGTTTGGTTTAGCGCATAACTTCACTACGCATCACCGAACGCTCAGTCTTCACCAAAATGTAGAGCTAGCGGCTCGGACCAGACAACTAACCGGTATTTTATTTAAAAAGGGGATAAGCGATTTGATGAAACTTTAAACGGAAAAATTGGACCCGTTTCTGGTCGCTGACGCGAATCACCTCCTTGTATTTGCGGGCTCCGTCGGAGGTCATTTTCCAAATAAAAATTTCCACAAATCTTTTATTTTTTTATTTTTTGACTCAGTGAACGGCAAGCTCTAATACTTTCGCATCTGGCCCGGAACGATAGCGCAGCATACGAACTCTAAGGTATCTGGACCATCTGTTTTTTTTTCGCAAGTCACTTGGGAGAGACAATAGCTGTACTCAATGGAGGGAACTTGTCGAATAACCTATTTTAGCATATGTTATAGAACTAATATAGAAAACCAGCGCTGTGACTCTGACCATGCCGTTTTACCAAGCTCAGTGTCATAGCGTAGATTTTTGTTTTATTGTCTCTAAACATATTTTAACATTCGTCATTCGCCAAGTTTGAAATTGCAGAAATTGTCCGTAAATTGCAGCAATTGGCAAGCTTGAGAGGGTCGGCAACACTGGCACTTGACTGCACGTGTCGTCACGTTCGTGCGGCGTGGAACGCTTGGCTTGCTCAGTTGCTCAAATGTTTCTTTTTAAGAAGGAGGGCAAATTCCTTTAAATTTATTGATTTTCTTTTTAGATATGGAGTGCGTGTAATAAACATTAATTTGCATTTCTAAAGTTGACAACCCAAAAAGTGAGTTGGACCTGCGGCTAGCAGCGGTATATTTCAGTGGCTAAACTTCTCATCTATATACAACGGCGTAGACACCAGACACCATCGGGCTGCTAACTGCCCGCTTTCTAAATATACACACAACGTAACTCTTTTTTTTTTCGTTCCATAGAGTTTAGATTTAAAGGAGCTGTGCAACAGTTTCAGTGCTTTGCTTAAATAATTTGGGAGTTGGTGTCTCGACCTTTCTGAAGTAAAGAACAAAAACCGCTTTGCCTGCATGTCCTAGTTTTTATTTTAAAAATGAACAAAGATTGAGGTTTTCGGCGCCTCTCAACTCCTTCACCGTCTTCTGAGTGACGTGCGTTGTGACGTCAATGGGGTTGGCGCGGGGTTTTGGGGAAGCTCTCTCTCTAGAGCCATCAGTGAGCAGCGAGAACTCATCCGCTCGCAACCGCGTGACCACGTGCTGGCGGGCGCAGCGCGAACAATATGGTGAAAGGAGGAAAGTCTCATTCGGGTCCGGCCATACCCGTCCGGCCCTGTCCCCTCCCCCTCCAGCTTCTGGCGGCTGTTCGCGGTAGCAGTTGAGCTGACGGTTTTGTGGACCTCGGATAGAGGGCGCCACTAAAACTCCGTATAATAATAGTTTTGTCGACGATACCAGGTTTTTGACGCATTTATACTTATGTTGGAACGACAAGATTTATAGAAAAGTTACCTTTTATCGAGCAGGTATTCGCACAACTTGATATATTTCTACAAGAACCCCATTGACGTCATGCCGCGTGTTTCTCACGGCCGCCGCTCGCGGCTGCTGGTCGGGGAATATTCTAATTTTTGCCTCGCGATTACGCGGCGGAATCGCAACATTTCGAAGGAAGGTGTGTTTTCTGTCCTTTGCGACAAGGTGAACAATTTCAAAAATAGAAGATGCCAATTCTTTCAACGTCAAAATCGTTGCAGATCTCCTTTAACTATCAGGCGACCCCGTGACCTAACGTAGCATTACTTGCCTTTTTTTATTATCTGCGTTTTAATTTCCTCTGCCCATTTTAGCTCATTAGTCGTTCAGTGTCTTGGTTCTAACTTTAGTCTATCCGGAATTCTCAGTATTATTTTGGAGACTATCACACTCGAAACTTACAAGTTGTCAATCCTTGTTTTTTTTTTTTTCTAGAGACGATTATTCGGAGCCAACATCGTTTTGAAGGGCTATTTCGGCGTCAAAATAAGGCCGAGGGGAGACGAGCCCAGTTGCTGGATAATCTGCGTCACCCAACTTCCCTGTGAACACCTGACGAAAACAGCCGATGACGAGATGACATTTCTCGTGAATGGCACCTTCGAGGAACACTATCCGGTCTCAAAAATCACGCTGACAAGGCACGACTTGATGGAGAGTGAAGAGGAGATAGAGGTTCCCCCGATATTTCCACCCAAAGAAAGAATTTTATGAAATGCCGCTACAGTAAACTGTCTCATAGCAAAATGAGAAATTTAATTTAAGATAACAAGACTGTGCTGCCTATTCGTACCCTTGTTCATAAATAAATACGTTACAACAGCACCAGCTCCCCTGTTTGCTCACTGTTGACACGGTTCTACACACGCGTTATTTGTGAGCGAAGCTGAAGCTTTAAACACCACCATGTTGCCCAGAACCACCTGAGCGTTATTTGCATTGCACGAGCGCGTTTCGGCGTGAACCCGGCTTCGTTTCTTTATTCTTTATTCGTTCTTTCTTTCTTGTGTCCAGGAACAGCCGAAGCCTGAATTGTGGTACACACAAATACATACACTCTTTGTACAAAAATGAAACACAAAAGCATTGATCCCAATAAAGCTGAATGCTTAGGGGATTTTTAAACGAGCGTTCACTGTCGAAGATATCAACCTCCGCGCTGAGTATATTAAAACTATTTTGAATACTCAACATGGGGGAAAGTGAACGAAGGTCTTGCACATAAAATGTGTTGGGGTTGCGACTGCTCACGCGTGGAACGGATAAAGAGAGCAGAGACACAAGTTCAGAACAACTTATGTTCCATGCACAGCTTTATGCAAAAATGCATAATCTCGAAAATTTAGCCGAGCTACTAATGTCTGCAAATTCATCCTGTGTAACATTAACTCGTGACCAAAAGAAATCCGGCGACCGTAATAACGGTCGTACACAATGCGTGCCAGCTTTCTCTGAACATGTTCTAACCTCTCAGAGCCTGCCACACTCAAACAGTTCCAGACTACGGAGCGGAACTCAAATTTTGAACGCACAATAGAGGTGTAAAGCCTAAAAAGACACGAGGGCTCTTTGAAATCGCGGGTTATTCTCGAAACCAAACCTAAAAGTCGGAAGCATGAACTCACTAAATTTGACAAATGTGCATCAAAACTGAGGGTGGAATCCACATAGACGCCCCAATCCCGCACACAATCCACTCGACGTAATGGTTCATTATTTAGCTTATACAAAAAATTGAGAACACATTTTTTACGTGATAAAGAAATGACAAGCGTTTTTTTTTCCTATTTAAACGCAAGTTTTGCACCTCACACCATAACGAGATTGCAGATGTCTTTTTGCAAAAGTTTGCCATCAGCATCCGATTTGATATGTCTGTAGATCTTAATGTCATCGGCGAACTGGAGCAATTTGGAATGTTTTACAAAACGATAAAGGTCATTAACAAAAATAATAAATAGCGAAGGTCCTAGAGTTGAACCCTGGGGAACACCAGAAGGACATATCTATGATCTCGATAACTCACCTCTAACACAAACTCTGTTAATGCGCCCAGTCAAGTATGTTTTGAATCACAGACATAATGGCAAAGACACTCCATATTCTGACAGTTTGTAAAGTAATAGTTCATGATGCACAAGGTCAAATGCCTTGCTCAGATCAAAATAAATGGCGTCGACCTGACCATGGTTGGCGACGATAGGACCAACGCAACTGAAATAGTTGGCCAAGTTTGTTTCCACGGAACTAGACTTAATAAAGCCATGTTGTGATTCGTTTAAAATTTCTTTAAAATTACCAGAAAGATGCACTTCTACTACGCTCTCAAAAACCTTTGAAAATGACGACAGTAATGACACAGGTCTATAGTTTACAACATCTGACGAGTTCCCTGATTTGAAAATTGGCACTACTACTGCTAAATTCCCTTTTTCTGAAAAAATGCAATTTTCAAGTGACAAATTAAAAGGGTAAGTCAAGACAGGTGCAAACCATCCGAACAGCCTTTAACAATAAATGATGGTATGGTATCAAAACCGGACGAAAGTTTTGGTTTCAGACGTCTAACGCATTTTTCCACTGCTGCATGATCAATCTTGAAAGGGCCGAGGACGCTATCAGTCTTAAGTCAGCACCGTCAAGCGCTTGTGTATGTGAGTTTTCAGATTGTATATCATGGATAAAGACGTTTGAAAAGTATGACGCAAGCAGCTCACATACAACAGCGGGGTCGGTGTGAAAACCGGTATCATTCGCCAACGTAACGTTCCTCGCTCCCGTTTCCAGTGCATCTTTTTGTCTGCTTCCAAACATAGTTAGGATTATTCAGTAAGTCATTCTGAGTGTTGTTCCTTAAGTTTTCTTTATCTTTTTTATAAAGAAACTTTACCTCCGCCCTCGCACGACTAAATTTCGCATACCACATGTCCCAATTGCTACGTTTGTATTGACGATGAAACCGAGATTTTTCTTTCCTTTTGCGCCTCAGTTCATATGAAAACCACCATGGATACCTCTGCTGTTTATTTTTCTTAAGCGGAATAAAGCGCTGTACACCATTTGTTACAAGCTGGGTAAAAGCATTACAAGCTGAATTTACGTCAGGGTTAGTTAAAACTGAAGACCAGTCCAGGTTTGCGAAGTGATGGTAAAGACCGAGATCATTTCCCCGCCTAAAGTGAAAAGCCAGAGAGTTGCCCGTAGGCTTAAACTGAAAAGGCAACCTTACAGTCGCGAACGACTCCGGCGTAACCGTTTGGCGAATACTCAAATTCAATCACAAGTTTCGTGTAAAAAAAAATGGCGACCGCCAATGTTGCCCGATGGTGTTTTGAAGGGTGTCTATTAAAACGCAGTATACTATATCGTCGTGAGTGGCGAGTGGAGAGGCGTCAAAGGGTTGACAAGAACAGAAGTTTAACGAGGCAAAGTACAGGGTGTCACAAAATAAAATTTCCACGGTCTTTTTTGCCGCAAAAATACACTAGGCATTGCCGAACACTCCTTCTCCGCCCAAAGGTACAGCTAGAGGTCACAACCAGATGCCAAAGTTTGAGCCCGATCCAATAACTTAATCAAAAGTTATAAGTGACTCTCTGAAAATTTCAATGGGAAAATTGAGCCCATGTTTGCCCGTTTTCGGTTTCTGGTGCCATAGAGCCCCATGTGTTCGAATGCTCCGTCGGCCTCCATTTTCCCATTGAAATTTGCAGAAAATCAGTTATAACTTTTGAATTAGGTAAACACTCGCGAAACACTGGCCCGATGCAGCAAGCTACAGCCCCTTTAATACAGTATCCAGGGTGACGAACATTAGAAACCAGAATGCACGGTAAGTTTCCTGGGTTCCAATAGCGCTTCTATCGCTGGAGCGTGGTACCTCCTGAAATGGATCTCGTTGCGGCAAGGTACCTCGCGGTATTGTAGCTTTTGAGGAGGAAGCGTCAGCGATGGAAGGAGAAAATATAGTGTTTTATCGTCAATACGTTCGACGGTGAGGAGATTATCGATTCAGCGCAGTGCTGCATTTGTGAACTTTAGTGTGCGTCCATCACTGGCGTTTCAATAAAGGCCTTTGTTGTTTGTTTTGTTCTACGGCTAATACGGTGGACCACGCGGAATGCTGATACGGATGTCCTATTTACCATAATAGACCCTTCTCCAAAGTCCATGAGGCAGCACTGGTGGCCGCCATATTGTGGGCATCGCTTCCTCAGCGAAACGTCCAAGTGAGTGGACTTGAGTTCACGCCGAACGCTGATGCACCATTCGTGTTCGATGCATGCTAAAAGTGCATGCCCAAAAATGTGGAGGACGCTTAAGCTTCGCCTTTAAGAGTGGAACGCGATAGCGTTATCGGGCCCCGTTCGCAAAGGCTTCTCATATAAACCCGAGCTTTTTCCCAAGCCGTGAGAGCGTGTGTGCGCGGCCTAGTCGGTAGCGTCACGTGTGACGTCGCACGTGTGACGTCACGTGAAGTTACACGTGAGCGTTGTGGGATGTTCGAAATTTCCGCGCGAAGTCATGTGGCGTGACTTCACACGTGGCTCTGACGTCATGACTCGCTAAATTTGTCGGGAAAATGTTCTGCCCAATTTTCCCGCTAAATTTGGCAGAAAAATGTTCCGCTAAATTTAGCAAAACATTTTCCCGCTAAATTCCGTGGAAACAAATTTCCGCCAAATTTAGCTGGTCGATAGTCATGACGTTACAGCCGCGTGTGACGTCACACGTGACGTCACACGTGGTTGTGACCTCATGACCCTATCGACCAATCAGGATTTCCTAGTCCTCGGATAGTTGCAAAAATTACTGGAGGGCGCGCATTTTTGAAAAGGGTCAATTAAGAGATGTTAACGAACGCCCTAATAGACTTCTGCGAGTACGGCCCCTGGGCGCCGCCATATCTTGGTGCTGGCATGGCTGGATAGTCTTATATAGTCAAGCATTGCTGAGGTGTGCCCACAGTTGTCAGACAGACGGCAAAACTGTGCATTTTTCATTCTTGTTGGCCAGACTAGTTTTCAGACATAACACATTCTCGAGATTGCAGATGAGCAAAGGACGAAACACACACACGAAAAGTCTTAAACATAGCTGTGTGCGAAACTTTTCATGTGTGTTTAGTCATTCGTTTACCTGCTGTTTCAGAATAATGTCATGTCGAATCTCCACCAGCTTGTTTGCACCCTAAAGTTCTGTCAAATAATTTTATTTTTGTAGCGGCTTTTGCACATGGCAGCAGGGTGCTTCTGCTCGGTGTCGTGTGTCAGATCGTAGGCTGCCTTCACTTGACATCAATCCGCCATTCTCCTGAATCCTGCTTAATGTCAGTGCAGTATATGTTCACATCTAGATATGAAGGTTCCCTCAAGTACGAAACCCGATGTACAAAATATGCGCCTTTCAAAGCGTCGACCTTCCGGTTTTTGCTCTTACTGTGCTCCAAACTCCGTTGAAACGAAGCACAGATCCTTTCTTCACTGCACCACACATTGAGGTCGTTTAAATAAACCCCCGCGAGAGACTCAGAGGTCCCGTTGTACAATATAAAAGTCAAGGGCTCGGTGAGAACGACTCAGCAAATACAATCGACGCTTTGCTGACTCATGCCCAATAATGTTTTGTAAATACAAACACTTTTGACTACATTTAAATTTGTTATTCTTATTAGTTTCATGACCTTTAACCCGCTCTGGAGACTAGTTCTTCGACATTAAAGGCATGTTTACACATACACCAGATGTCTCTACCTCAGTGCTAGTAATCAGCGCTGGAAATAGCGCCGGCCTTGCAACCGCTTAGCTCTGTATTACAGCGTCAATACAGCACTGCTTCAGTGCTAAGTTACGTTCACGTCAACGCTGTATCAGCGCTGTTCCCTGTTCCCTTATTTCGTTTTAAGTCCAAACCCTATACGATCTAATGGGACCGATCAAGCGGAGGCAAAAGCTCAAGTCACTGGGCCTTTCCTGTTTATGACTGCTTCAGTGATGAAAACACACACAAAAACATGACAAACACCATGACCGTGAACTTTTGACGCTGTCTGATTGGTCCCACAGCTCGTATCGCTGGCTGCGTCGGGTGGATTGCTCACCAGACAAAGACAAACAAATACCTCACGCATCAAGCTAAGGTCGGGTTAAGGCCAAAGCCTTACTTGTCCCATTGAGCGAAAAGTCGGAGTAAACGGCCGTGAAAACGGAATTGCGCGGCACGCCCCGCTCAATCATATGCTCAAGGGCGACGCTGTCCTTGGCCTCGCCCTTGCGGTCGTCCTAGAAGTGGTCCTAGACCACTAGAACGACCTCACTTGCCACAGTACGTGAAAAACAAGAGGTGGCGGTGGCGGCGTTGTGACACCACCTCGTAGACAGCTTTCAAAGCCGGCGCGTCACGTGACATGACGTCAGGTCCCGGAGGCCTGCAAGGGGCGCTGATTGGATGCGAGTGCCGCGTCAGCGTTCGCGTGGGATTCGTTTCCTATCATAGTCCCACGCGAAGGCTGACGCGGCACTCGCATCCAATCAGCGCCCGTGCAGGCCTCCGGGACGTGACGTCATGTCACGTGACGCGCAGGCTTTGAAAGCGTTCTACAAGGTGTTGGTTGTGATGGCCATAAAATACGTCATCAAGCGTCATCATACGTCATCAATGTGATATCACCGCCCCGGAGCGCCGTGTGCAAAAGGTGCGCTTCGGACTTCGTCTGTGCTCGTTGTGTGCTTCGTGCGATGGACTGTGAGGCGACCGCGTCTGCATCTACGGCCTCGAGATCGGCAGCAGCGTCTACATCTACGGCGGCTTCCGCAGGCAAACGTGGCCGCCCACGCAAATTCGCCACAGCCCCCATAACTGTCCTCATCTAGGCGTCGTTCTCGACGTGGTCCTAGATGTCTACCTCTAGGCATCGTTCTCGATGTCGTCCTAGACGTCGTCCTTAAGGTCGTCCTAGAAATCGTTCTAGACGTTGTTTTTGACGTCGTCATAGAAATCGTTCTTGGCGTCGTCCTAGAGGTCGTCCTAGACGTCGTTCTCGACGTCGTCCTAGACGTCGTCCTTGACCGTCTTTCGCCTTCCTACACTTCAGCAGTCTTAAAGGACACATGCAAAGAAAAAAAAATTTTTTTTTAAACAGCTTAGATGGAAAAAGGATATCATAAAACGATTTTACAACGAAGAAAAAAAAATTTTAGAGCTATATTTACCGCGCTATACGAATTTGTAGTCGGCGCCCGCGGGCGCCGCGGAAAAGTGGCCCTTATTTATCACGTGACGGGCCCATATTCGTCACGTGGTGCTCGCGCTCTTTCGGAAGCTTCCTATGGCCTCTAAAAGTAATTTATTCATCTTTGTTTGAAGTATAACAAAAAACTAAGATGAATAAGTAACTTTTAGAGCCCAAAGGAAACTCCTGAAAAAGCGCAAGCAGACGTGATAGACCTGTGCGCCGGTCAGATGACGGCGGCGGCGCCCCGAACCAGACAAACTTGTGCGGCGGCGGCGACGGCGGCGTGGAGAAACGCGTTGAAGCGGCGTTCGCACAACGCTCAGCGTGCGGCGGCGGCGTCGCTTTACGGCTCCGGCGACGCAGGGCGGCTGGCGCGCGGGCCTACCACGTGACCAGCGGCGGCCTCCAGCGGGCGCCAACTACAAATTCGTATAGCGCCGTAAATATAGCTCTAAAAATTTTTTTCTTCGTTGTAAAATCGTTTTATAATATCCTTCTTCCATCTAAGCTGTTTAAAAAAAATGTTTTTTTTCTTTGCATGTGTCCTTGGACTCGTGTAATTTTTTTCTTCAATTGCGTCATGTTGAACATTAATACCACAAGTCCACTGGACGCGACATAAGGATGAAAGATACATATTTGTGTTTTTTAATATTTGCTCTTAAATAATAAAACAAGCTATTTATGAAGTTTTTTCTCTTTTTTTTGAACAGTTATATGATCTATAGAACTATAGTTTTCACGTATCTTCTATCGTTTTGTGTTCAGAGGCAAAAACAACTACATAGAAAGATCTGGTTTTCAGACATCTAGACCATTATATATATATATATATATATATATATATATATATATATATATATATATATATATATATATATATATATATATATATATATATAGAAAAATACTGTTGCGTAGGACGACGAAAAGTGCATAGGAAAGTAAACGTACCTCGAAGCGTTTCGTGGAGTTTTATTACATATAGGACGACGTTTCGGCCTGAGCCAGACCTTTTTCGAGACTGGTACATGAGATGTCAGATTGACGCTCCTTGACTACGTCACGTGGTATTCCAAACATCTGGTTTCTCTCAAGAGTTGACGGTGGGGGAGGGAGGAGGAGGTGGGGGTGGGAGGAGGAGGGGCAGCCACAAGAACAGCAGGCGCCAAACTCTCGCAAAAAAGAAAAAAAAACCAACAACAACAACAGCTTTCGGGAAAAATGCCTCGAGCGGTGTCCGAGCAGTGCACCAGCCGCCCCCTCTGTCCGTGAAAAAACACACATATACATGTCCCCTCCTCACGTAATGAACTTCAAGGAAGGGAAGACGAGGGGTCGTTCTGGACTTCCCCGCCGAAAGAGGGAAAATGAACGAAAAAGAAAACGGTTGTAGCTTCTGAGAAAACTTGCCCCAAGCGGTGAACGAGCGGTGCACGAGCTGCCTCCTCAATGCGAAAAAAAAAAAAAAAAAAAAAAACATACATATCTTTTTTTAATTTCCCTTTCCCTCCCTTTTCACATAATAAACTTCAAGACGGGGTAGGCGAGGGGAGGTTGTAGACTTTAAAACCGATGTGACTGCTTAAGATGTGTTAACTGCGTGCATGAACGTCATTATTCCAGGGTGTTCATTGATCCCAGCTTTAATAGTGTTGAACTTGTAAATTAAATATGACTCCCTCTGCTCGCGATCCCGGTTAGTTTTAAAACCAGATTGTAGAAATGTCACCTCAAGCTTATCGAATGAGTGTCCGGAAATACTCATGTGTTTTGAGAAGGGGATACTTGGGCGAAATCTTACATGGGACCTATGATTATTGAATCTTAACATATATATATATATATATATATATATATATATATATATATATATATATATATATATATATATATATATATATATATATATATATATATATATATATTTATATATATATAATATATATATGGGTGGTTTCATCTCAAATCGTGCAGGCAAAAAGGGTCGAATTTTTAATTTCACTGAAAAAATTATATGTTATGGCGCCGTCTCTAAAAACGCAGTAGCCACAAACCGCCAGTTCGTTGGATTTTTGGTTCTCGACTTACGAATTTTAAAAGAGGCCGCGGCGGAAAGCAGTGTTTTTCACACCCGTCGTGGGTCGGATGTTTCGCTCGATCTCCCGTCGGGGAATTTCAGTCCACATTATATTAACTTTTTTGAAGCACTCTGTGAGCACAGGTAAAAAGCTCTAATGCCATGAAATAAGTTTAGGCGCTTTGCTTTTTTTTTCTGTAAAAATGTCAAAAACGCCACGCCCCCTCGGTTAATTGTTGACGAAGTTTGACAATTAAATACTGACGATCTACTTGAGTTACGTCGATACTTTTTTATGTCTATGGAGAGCCCAAAACACGCTCTCTATATATATTATAAAATCACTCAGCTGTATGAAATTCCATTTGCGGTACGTTTACGTTAATGTTACGCGAAAACCAAAAAATACCAATTTTAAAATCGATTTTCTCAAAAAACCCATTTTTTATTTTTCTATTTTTTGTTAAAATGTCGATATGATAGTTGTCTACTCGAAAAGCAAGTCGAGAAAGTGTGCATTTTGTTTGTATGTTCTATATTTAAGCATACATATCGTACAAAAACGTGTTTTTACGGCTCGAAACGGACCTGCGATGCGCGTCTTCACAAGTTTGAAAATATTTTTTGCCTTTTTGCAACGTTCCTACATAAAACTTAAATACAGTAGTTCCACCCTGTTATATTTATTGATCATTTAAATTTTATTATGGGCGGCAAGCTACATTGGAGGAGTTCAAAAGAAAAAGCAACACTTCTTAACAGACCAGCAGGCGTCGTAAATGTTTAATGTGTAGAAATCGGCAGACGTCGTATTGATTCGGGGCCTTCATTTGCCTATATGCATGTCCCGCCCTTTCGGAACCAGCAGATGACCACGACCTTTCGCGCTCGTTGTGTTAGATAGGACGGCCCGTGACAGTAAAGCGAGCAGCGCACCCTGTGTCACGAGGAGTGAAATGGTACGAATGTGTCGTTGACGCGGCGAACAGTGACGGCCACCCTGGAGGAGTCAGTTAGTCGAAACCAAAGAAAGTGTTGCCTGGGAGGATGAGGACACCACGGCCTTACAATATCGACGATCAACAACAGTTCTGCCGGCCAAAACAACGCCGCGAGCGCGCTAAAACTGGCGCCGCGGGACAAAAATCCCGCAGACGCACACGCCAAGATGGGCCAGCCATTCGTACACGCGTGAAACGATACCGCGTATTTGCCCAAACTTCGAGCGCCCTATCCTTGAAACGGCCGTGCCCTATCTCTCTCCGCGGAGATCCGATAGCACCGAAAGGTTATCTCTTTTGGAAACAGCAAAGCCCGGAGACAGACATTAAAAACGAGCGTGTTGGTAAATATATTTGTGTTATATTCTGCCCGGAGACTAGTTGGGTCGAAGTCAGCCTTCTTGACAACTATAACCGTTTGTGAAGAGTGGTCTTCTCCCGAGATGAAAAGTTAGCGCCGGCTGACGTGTTCTTTTGAAAAAAGGGAGGGGAAAGAGACGGTCGGAGGCGAGGGTTTTCGTAGCACCGGAGAGCGTTGAAAACCCTCGCCTCCGACCGTCGTATTGCGCGATCGGACGTCGGATCGGACGCTTTCGTCGTACGTGTGTTTCGCGCTTAAGTGCAGTAACTACCTCGAAAGCTCGTCTTCCGATATGAAGCTCGAGGCATGTTACGTCTCGGTTACCTTCTCGCGCATCGCTGCTAGAATCTATTCTTAACTTTGTTCTGCACAGCCACTGTTCCGCACAGACGTCGTGGCTGTGCGGAACATAGTGAAGAATAGATTCGAGCACCATCTGGAGCATCATCTGTTTTTATTATTTTTTTTGTGTGTGTTTCTTTGTTCCGCTGAACTTTGTTTCTCAGTTGTGGTTCTGCTGAACGTTTCTTTTTTTTTTTTAATGTTTTCTTACTAACTGTTTCTTAGCATTGTTTAGTTGTTGGGTTTATTTCGTCATGGTGTAGCGGCCTGACGGTGCTGTAGAGAGCGTGCTCGCACGCATTTGGTTGCGTCCCGTTTAGGGAATGCCCAGAGGGGTTGGTTTTTGTTCTTGCCGTGCGCGGCTGAGTTTTCCCGTCTTGATTAAATTTTTTATTTTTATTTTACCTTTACGTGTCGTCGACTTCTTTGTCTGACTCTCCACGAGGCGTGGACCAATTGGCCTTGGCACCACTCGAACCTAAATATTTTATCGTTTAAACGCAATTTTCGTTAATATCGGAGTTGGGTAATATTATTCTTATTCATTTAATTTTGTTCCCTACCCCTTCTCCGTGACAATCTCTCCGTGTGTTTCGGACCGTTTCTGTGCCTTCACTTTTGTGTATTACGGAAGTGAAAGGCCATTCCCTGGTGATCTGAGCGATGTGCGGTGAACAAACCCTAGCGTTTGGTTTCGGAAAGAATTGTATATAATATATCGATGATGTGGTGACTTTCTATGTCTTAGTAATATGACAGCTAGTAGCTAGTCATGCTAGTTTACAGTGAAAGTTTTATAAATCGAAACAATAGAACGTCTGTGCCTCTTCGATATTGAAGGTCTACTCGGCCTGCTGATTTGATTATATATGTTTCTCGTGGTTTCCCGCTCTTATAAAAAACATAAATAACTATTCAATACCAAAAAATGCGTTTATAATTGATTACCAAACGCAGACAAAAATTCACGAAAACTGTTTCAGAATTCATAGAAACGCACGGGTCGCTATGTTTGACTTAGGTCTTACAAAACGAAGACGTCTTTTTCTGATATTGAGGCTTAAATATAGAACATACAGACAAAATACACACTTTCTCGACTTGCTTTGCGAGTAGACAACTATCATATCTACATTTTAACGAAAAATAGAAAAAAAAATAAAAAAATGTTTTTTTTTAGAAAATTGATTTCAAAATTGGCACTTTGTGGTTTTCGCATAACATTAACGTAAACGTACCGCAAATGGAATTGTATACAGCTGAGTGATTTTATTATATCTATAAAAAGAGTGTTTTGGGCTCTCCATAGTCATAAAAAGTATCGACGTAACCTAAATAGATCGCCAGTATTTAATTGTCAAAGTTCGTGAACAATTAACCGAGAGGGCGTTTTATACATTTTTACAGAAAAAAAGCAAAACGCCTAAAATTATTTTATCGTATTAGAGCCTTTTACCTGTGCTCACAGAGTGTTTGAAAAAACGTTAATATAATGTGGACTGAAAATCCACGGCGGGAGATCGAGCGAAACATCCGACCCACGACGGATGTGAAAAACACTTTTCTGCCGCGGCCTTTTTTAAAATTCGTAAATCGAGAACCCGAAATCCTACGAGCTTGCGGTTTGTGGCTACTGCGTTTTTAGAGACGACGCCAAAACATATATTTTTTTTCAGCGAAATTAAAAATTCGACCTTTTTTGCCTGCACTATTTGAGATGAAAACACCCATACATATATATACAGGGTGTTTTTTTTAAGCTTAACAGATTTGTTTAAAAAGAGCCGTGAAAGTTACACTTATGCCGCTTGTGGAGGTGAGTTATACGGCCAGGGGGACATATTATAGGGGGCTAATCGTAATGATCAGTCGGCTAATTAATTAAAATTTATTAATTAACTTTTTAATTGATGAAAATAGACATATGGTTCCAATTAGAAACTTACTCAGCGTCATCGAAAACCCCAAAATCAGTCATTTTCAGAAAGACTTCGAGCGCGTGAGAAGCGTAGTAGTGCACTGAAGTTACCACTCGTGGAGCAGGTACAAGGCTGGGGCTAGATAAGAGACGGAAAAATCGCACGGGCGCCTTATCGCAACTTCTAGCTTTGTACCTGCTCCACGAGTGGTAACTTCAGTGCACTACTACGCTTCTCACGCGCTCGAAGTCTTTCTGAAAATGACTGATTTTGGGGTTTTCGATGACGCTGAGTAAGTTTCTAATTGGAACCATATGTCTATTTTCATCAATTAAAAAGTTAATTAACGAATTTTAATTAATTAGCCGACTGATCATTACGATTAGCCCATTATAATACGTCCCCCTGGCCGTATAACTCACCTCCACAAGCGGCATAAGTGTAACTTCCACGGCTTTTTTTAAACAAATCTGTTAAGCTTAAAAAAAAAACACCCTGTATATATATATATATATATATATATATATATATATATATATATATATATATATATATATATATATATATATATATATATATATATTTTTTTTTAACGAGCATGGTGCAATAGTTAATTATACTCCCTATGAAGTGACGAGCGCCAGTATTTAACCAAAAGCTGCGTACAACTTTTTTTATTTAATATAAAAAGTGTCACAAAGCCTTCTTTTTAGAAGCCCTTTAAGAGTTAGTTAATATTTGCAAAAACATAACTAAGATATTGCAATTCCAAATAAATATCGGCACATTACCGTATCCTCAGGATAATAAATAAACTTTTCATTATGTCTGGAAGACTCTGAGTGTCAAAAAGGTATTACTCAAACTGTAAGGGCAGACCAAAGCAGAACGAGAAATAAGCATCTGAAAGTTCAAGAGATGTAGAGAAGCTTTGCAGGGGCAGATGTGCAACGGCGCCACCATAACCGACCTTCAATTCTTGTTTACTTTTATTGCGTTTACTTCACTTCATTATGACAGCAGCCGAGCCCTTTTATTGCTATATTATACCCCTGTCAGACGGGAAAGTAAATGTCATTTTGATCGAATGTCATTCACCGCTCGGCGAATCAGCTCGTGATCCTCGTTCTTCACGTGATCGTGGTTCTTCATCGCTCACGCTCATTGGTCGAGCTGTAATGTCATTTTGCTTAAATGTCATTTAACGTGCCCGTCTGACAGGGGTATTAGATTCTCTGAAGTTGAACAGACGTCATGACCGGCTGCAATGGTGTAGTGGGTGGGCCTGCCGCTGGGTTGTGTGTCGTACAGATGAAAGATTGCAATAAGAAGACTGTTGTGAACGTAAATGGCAACGTTTACATGGATGCGACTGCAGCGCATCGGATCCAGTTAACGAATCGAATCGGTCCATGTAAACAACTCGGATCGGATCGGATCGGATCCGATTCGATCCGATGGGACGGGGTGGTTTGAGATGGTCAATTCGAATCGAGACTCTCCATGTATACGCTAGCGGATCGAATCGAGTGCTCGAGCGAGAGATTACGGGAGCTTTGCGTTGCATGCCGCTAGGCAAACCGGACGCCTCGGAAACAATCTGAAGGTCACAAGGTTTGCGTTGTGATCCTTCGACACGAGGTGCCGCTACTGGTCGATCCGAATCCATGTAAACGTAGTGGTTGAAGTGAATCCGATTCGCTAACTGGATCCGATGCGCTGCTGTCGCATCCATGTAAACGTAGCCAATGACAGCTATACGATGTGCTGACTGCAAGACGGAGGTGTGCATGTCCTTCCTTATTTTCTTCGACTCGAGGTTTTTAATTATGATGTTGGCTGAAGTGTCTTTACTCTGAAGCTTGACCTATTTAGTGCAAAAGATGGCAAAGTTACTTTCAAGAGTAATTAAATTACGTTACTATAGTTGATTGCAAGCTAAGAAAAAACCGGAAATGCCTCTCAGAGGAAAATGTATTCCTACGCCGAGAAACGCCAGCCAATCGTTTTCATGACGTCACGATTCCGTGGACCAATCGCGATCCTTTTGAAAAAAAAAAAGCTCAACATGGCTGCTGGCCTTAGCAACGCGACGCTAGTTTCTCGTGACAATTATTCTGCTTTTTTGCACCGTGTTTTACGTGCCCGAGGTTACGCCACGAAATCTTAATGGTATCGGCTTGCGTTTGCAGCAGTTTTTGCGCAACAACGTGAGAATCCAGCGACGCTATCGCCAACGAAAATTTCGAAGCGGGCGCGAGGCTTAGCACTGCTGAGAGGTGAGAAGCTACGCCGGACGTCGTCTGCTTCGTTGGATTTCTGTAGCCTCTGCCCCACGTTGCTACTCAACATAGCACCGGCACCGCTGCTTCAATTCGCTGTGGTTTCCGCGGGTGAGCTGAGATTGCCGTGCACCTCAGTGGGATCCATGACGGAAGACAAAGAGAGCGGGGCGTAGGGTGCCTACATGTCTGTCTGTCTCAGGGTGAAGATATCCATTGTTGCACTGAATGTTCAGCGCGTGACGCTCTCGCGCACTCGTTGCGTGACCTGGGCGCTAAAATGGCATCTATGCATTAGCCAAAGCTACGCGCTCGAGCTGATTGACACCGGATTGCGCGTACTTCAAAATGCATAAAAAAACGATTGGGCGTAAAAATGGCTGAGATGTCACCACTCAAGCAAAAGCGCGCGTTTGTATGAAGGCACCCTAGCGGGGCGCGGTGGTGGTGTCGATGACTTGGGAGGGTGCCGATTTGTCAAAACCCGAAAAGTATAATTATTCTTGTTTTCTATTCATCCAACAAAATAAAGGCACACATTTCGTGCGCAAAGCCCACAAAACTAAGTAAATCACTAAATATTTATTATTTGCAGGAACTATAAGCGCTTTGTTATTTATAATTTTGGCGAGAGAAAGGTTGGTTTTGTTTTCGCCGCTTTCCCTCAATCGAAGGCGCTGGAAGACGGTATGTTAGACAGTATCTTGGACAGAAAATGAATTGGGAAGACGGTACATTGGACATGACTTTCTTTCTTTACTAAACAGCGATTTCGTTGACAAAAACGTATTCTAACTTATTTAAACGTCCTGAATGAATTAAATAAATATTGTAGTAGTTTAAGACACGTTTACTGGAGGAAGAAAAAGCAACGTTGCTAGCGAACTACTTTCTCGACGGCGGAGGCACTTCAGATGGGCGCAATGCGCTTGTGGGTGGAGCTAAAAGATTGTTCTTAGGTTGCATCCGACTATACTTACATTTTGAAAACTACAAAATATAATTAAATTACATTATAAATAGGGTTCGGCGTTTGCGGTTTTTATTTTTTCAAATTTCGACTTACTTTTTTGGGTGTTTATTTTAAAATTCAATTTTCATTTTTTTTTCGGTGTATATTTATTCCCAAAAAAGTTTATCGGTATTTTTTTCGGTGAATATGAAAGAAACACAATCGAACACCGGATCAGATGATCCTTGTAGCTGTAATATTTGTGATCACTCAAAGAATAACGACACATATGCATGCGTCGTCTTCGCTACAACTTCCGTCAGGACACACCTCCAAATTGTGGAATTCGCGGGCATAATCTTCAGCGCGCTTCTTTTTCCTTCCCATTCTGACGATGTGACCGTCTGAGGTGATGACCGTACAATGACCAGCGGAATGGCAAAAAAAAAAAAAAAGCCATTGTATTTATGTTTTTAACCACAGGGAAGTTTGAGAGAGGGTGTTAAGGAAGGTATTAACGGCTTTCCTCGATGTCCTCTGAAGTGCATGAAGCGAAACACCTTATACTAGCCCACATCCGAACTTTTTTTTTTTAGGACCGGGAACTTGACACACTAAGCCTGATCACAGAAAGGACACAGATGTCCCGCGAAGGCCAATCCAAGACCTCTTTTGTTGCGTGTTGAATCTTGGAACTTGTAAGAGGGCAATTACGAAGGCCTCACACAATGTCGAACCTTGCAAAGTCCTCTCTCTCCCCCCCCCTCTCCCACCCACCTCGACGCGGCCCTAAAAAACTGACCTTTTTCGATTAAAACCGAATTTTAGCAAACGGATTAGACATATTTTTATCGGTTTTTATCGGTTTAAACCGAAAACGCCGAACCTACAAAGTGACCTTTTTCGGTTAAAACCGAATTTTCGAAAATGGATTCGGCATACTTTTATCGGTTTTCATCGGTTTAAACCGAAAACTCCGAACCCTAATTATAAACTACTGTAGACTAAAAGTAATGACATTACATTACAATAACTTTCTATACGTAATGAAATTGCTTTGACATTACTTTTTAATACCTTGAGGCAGTAATTCGTCCTGATTTTATTTACCATACATGTACCTCAACTCAGACCTTCCTGTTTACACCGCAACATCTTTATGCACCTCAAAGTGAACCATACTGAACAGTCATTTTTCTGGCGCACACGACGTAAGTTAAACATTATGAATAGAGCTCTTCTTTAGATGTGACTCACAGACAGTCGACTATCCGGTTTCGCTGTTCATTCAACGGTAAAGGTCCTTAGTTAAAGGGTGATGTGCTTCCGTCTTCCTGATTTAGAACAAGTTATAGTTCGCGTCAGAATATTAAGTCGGGCCATGGGAGCTCGTTCTTACAACGAGTCGTCACGTGAAACGGCTCCCTTCCGCCTCGAACGCAACCTAATCATATTCTCCCAAGAGGACTTGTTGACATATTCCCGGTCATTCCCCGCAACGAGTATTGTTCCTAAACACCCGAAGAGCTAAAGTTACTGCGCGTTGTCACACAAAGGGGCTGGATATTTGCTGGGCAGAAGCGTCGCCAGTTGAGGAAAGGGATGTGGCGAGCTTCCTAAAATGCGTACTTTTCCAACAAACGGGTACCGATATCTGCTCGTAGGCTTATTCCCGAATAAACTTCCCAAGGAAAGGTAGCGAGGCATACCGCGAGCGGCAACTCCTTTGCTCGATTCCCGGTTTTTCCGACTACGAAAAGCACCTTTACTTAACAAGGCCAAGAACACGCACGAAACGTTCCGGGGTCTTTGAGAAGCCATTTGGTATTAACTATTCATTCCGTTCGTTTGTTGTTACAAATGGTCGAAGCTTGCGGTTTGACCTTGCTTGACGAAAGAGCAAGAAGGTTGGGGATCTGTTTGTCCGGTAACCGGACAAAAGCTCACCGGACAAAAGCTCACCGGACAGAAGCTCACCGGACAAAAGCTCACCCGTTTTTTGACAGACCCGGACAAAAGCTCACCCATTTTTTGACAGACCCGGACAAAAGCTCACCTCGATTTTTTGTTTTGCTACCCGGGCGAAACACAGGCTGAAATAAAGTGCGGACGCGATGGACATTGGACCATTTTTAGGAGAACTTGTACCTCATCCACCATTGAGTTACAATTTTTTAAAAATACTTTGAAAGAACGGGAGTTGGGCCTTTTGGAAAAGTACAAGACAGATGACCAATTCAGCAAACTGTGCGGGATTTTAGACAGGCTCGCGTTCCTTCCACCACAGCTTGTTCCACAAGAACTAACCACCAGGGAAAAGTCTACCGGTGACATCGGCTACCTGCTGGACTATTTGATTGCACGTATGTCAACGGCCGCTTCCGTTATGCTTCTGTTCCATCTGCGGCGGCACCCAGAGCGAATTCTTCCCTTCGCCTGACTCTGCGCCGACGACGACCGGAGTTTCCCCCGTTACGGTGGAATATGTACGACGCCACTCTTCAAGATAAAGACCGGATGAACAACACCTGCGAAGGATGAGTACCGGGTTCCAGAAGCTCGTCAGCCACGCCCATCCAAGCGTCTTGAGGCTGATTGAATTCTTACAGCAAAATCAGGCGCTCGTTGCCACGGCATTGACACAACCCCGGAGAAATGGGGCCCCAGTAAAGCGGGTGCGAAAAACCACTCTGCGCCTGCAGAATCGTTTTAGAAATATTTGCGAGGGCTTGCATGTACATCGAGATCTACCAAGACTGCTGGAGCTAGTAGGGGACTGCATTCGCTCCTAACCAATCGATAAATAAACTTGTTTGTATTAAAATCAACAAACCATGCGCCTGTCAGATTTAATTTATCGTTGCCTTTTTGTGTCGCACGCATGCACCTAAGTTGTCCGCACTCGTGTTAAGACCAACATAAAATTTTCTCGTGGTGAGCTTTTGTCCGGGTCTGGGAAAAAATGGGTGAGCTTTTGTCCGGGTCTGTGAAAAAATGGGTGAGCTTCTGTCCGGTGAGCTTTTGTCCGGTGAGCTTTTGTCCGGGATTCGTTTGTCCTGTCCTCTCAGGTTTTAAAATGGGTTTACCTCACTAGTGATGTGCACTTCGCCTTGTAACCTATCAGCCGTTCATCCCTAAGCTGAGAGTGCGGTCGAAGGTAAGTGCTCGTTGGAACAGTCACAGATCTATCTTTCGTTACGTAACCGGGCTGTCGTTCATACCCACGCGCAGTGAAAGGGACTGGTCAGGTGATCAAAGGAAGGTGGTTGATTGGTGCTGGTGAGTTGGTAGCTCCCACCGCACTGTCAGCTTAGGGGTGAACGAAGTATAGTATCCTAGTGATTACGTGACGCCGTGAGCCTGTCTTGCCTGAAATTTGTGAGCCCAGGCCTTCTAGCGATGTCTTTACACTTAAGCATTTCTCCTTGGCTTTTAGAGCCAGCCTTTCTGCGTCAGTCAAGTTCTTCGTACGAAGCTGTGCGCTCAGATGGCCGTCGTTTATTTGGCCTGTTGTCTCTTTCACGACATTTCACCACACAAAATATTTTTATATTTTTTTTAAAAAGCTTGCAAACGATTTTTCTTATTTGAGACAAAAATAATTTAAGAAATAATGAGTAATTTTCTCGAAATTACTGCCTGAAAGTAATTTATTACATTACTAAATTACCAACTTAGAAAGGTAATTAATTACATTACTCATTACCACAAAAGTAATTTACTTTTGTGGTAATGAGTTTTGGAATAAAATATTTGTTACTCCAAACTGAGCTATGGCTTTATGGTCTGGGGTACAACGACTGGAACAAACTACAATAAGTTAAGTCTACTACAGAAAAGTTTACGTATATGCAAAAATTATAATAATAATAATAATAATTTGTTTATTTAATGTGCCCAAAAACAACCACACGGGTCTTCACATTGGCGCACACAAGACAAAAAGAAGAAACACAGCACACGCACAGCTTCAATGTACAAATTAGCATGACTACAAATAGGTTGCACACTTCACACAAAATGTAATAGAGTTTCAACTTTCAACTAGACTTGCCAAGTTCCGGCGAAAAACTGGGAGATCTGTGAAGATGTCCAAAGTAGAGGATGCGATTGTATTAAATGAAATTTGCATACGGGACAGTGGTGAGAGTTTAGACATGAATTGAACATAAAAGACAGTAAAATTTCTGGTAACGCGACAAGGAACATGAAAATCGACAGAATTCAGAAGTTGGTTAGCATCAGTCCAACCATTTACCACCCTGTGTAAAAAAATCAGATCACGCTCGAATCTTCTATTTGACAAAGACTTAAGTAAAACGCTCTTAAGAAGAAATTCATAATCATAATAAAAGCGACGCTGAAAGTGTCTATCATACAAAATGCGTATCATTCTTTTCTGCACTGATTCAATACTTAAAGACTGTGTACTTGTTAGAGAATTCCAAACAACACAGGCAAATTCAAGCCGTGAACGAACTAAAGCACAAAATAAACGAATAATACAAGCAGGGCGTCTGAACTTTTGAGTTATACGAGATATGATACCAAGAGTTTGCATCGCACGGCCAACAATAAAAGAAACATGAGCATTGAATGACAACGTGCTATCAAGGCACACACCAAGATCTTTCATCACAGTCACGCGTTCGATTGGGGTTCCTCCCAAACAGTAAGTAAAATGCATAACAGTGTGTCGTCTGCTCAAAGAAAGAACCTTAGTTTTGGTAGGATTTAGGAGCAAATTATTCGCCAAAGACCATTGCAGTATATTATTCACTTCGTGCTGAAGAGCATTACAATCAAGAGGAGTAGCAACGCGCATAAAAATCTTAATATCATCCGCAAAGAGTAGGAGCTCAGCTTTTTTAACACATGAGGCTATATCATTAACAAATATCAGAAACAGAAGAGGCCCCAGAATAGACCCCTGGGGGACACCGGAAGTTGAGTAAAATAGTTTAGAAGGGACACTAGAAATTCGAACATGATTCGTACACTGCAAATATAAAGTATAAAGTATAAAGGAGATAGAAGGAGGTAAATATAAAGTATAAAGTATAAAGGAGATAGAAGGCATCTACGCACACAGCCACAATTTATCGAATATAATATGCTGAAGGCAGACCAGATCTATTATTTCAAACTCTTCCAATGGATGCAGGTAAACAAACTTCACACCGCACAACAAATAGTTTGAATCCATACACATTACGAGATACAAAGCGAAGGATGCCAGCCATAAGGACGAACACCGGTTGGCAAGCCTTAACTTATCAGATAACTAGAACTTTAAACAGAAAAGATATAGACATAGATTTTGATCAAGCGTTATATACTTTCAAAAAACATTGCAGAAAGATTCTGCTGTTAAATGACATTACATTTTCAATTGTATAATGTGCTCTCCAGTTTAGGATGTCTCCACCATATAGTTTATTCGAACTAATGTCCTTTTCATGAACTGTTCATCTTGTTTTTTTTTTTTTTTTGAAAGAATAGACTTTTTTAAAAAAAATAATGCCTACAGAGTTTCATCGCAAAGAATTTGTGCATTTTGGTATATCTCGTAACAGTGGCGTGACTGATGTTCTGTATGTCTACTGTTGCCTTCTATTTGTTTCATAGTTTTTCCAGAGTTATTTCATATTGGTTCCATAGTTGTTTTATATTTTTTCAATAGTTGTTTCTTAGTTTGTAGACTGTATATATTGTGTTGCTGAACTGTAAAAAAAGGGGGGGGGGGGGGCAGAGGCTCCGTCAGGCACCATGCCTTTATTTCTGCCCCCCTACTTTAGTGGCTCTACTCAAGCCTTGCTAAGGCATGTCCACGGTTGCCAGTCTGATGTCTAAACAATGCGTTTTTTTTTTTACCTACGGTGGACGCTCGCACTTTTGAAGCGTGGTTGCTTTCAAACGTGATTTTCGAGCTTTTTGTTTCGCCTTCCAACAGAAGGTATCTTAAAGTCGTAACGCAACGAAAATTGCAAAATGTCAGACGACGTCGATTCTCCGAAACAAACAACCCCCTGACTTTTACAAAAGCAACACAGAACCTAGCATTAAGCATTCTTACTTATCCTTCAAGTGTCAGTGATCTATGCACGACCTCCCCTATGCTTATGACCACGTCAGAGCCGTTTATACTGAGAACGTCTGGGCAAGGGGCGGAGCTTGCTGCACGCTAGAACCAGCAGATTTCGCGATAACACAAAATTGCGTTACTTCTTTCTCTTCTTTATTCCTGAGAAATCGCAAAGAATTCCTATGAGTCAGAGCCACAAAATGGCGGACGAAGGCAATCATCCCCCGGTTTGAATGGATGGATAAATGGTAATGGCTATGCCCTTCGTACCGGACGGCAGCTTGCGCCACCTAGCCTAACATTTCGTCATCCATTCTTTTTTTTTTAATTTGTATAAATTTTGTTTTCACGCAACCCTCCCCCTCTCCCCCTTCCCCGTTTTAAAGTATTTCCATTGTTTAGTTTTATCTGTATTTGGACCTCTCCCTAGATCTAGTCCACCAATCTTCCAGTCTCTTCATAGTTACCGCAATTCTTTCCCTATCCATTCGTCCATCCATGTCTGCAAATTTCAGTGCCCCCTCGAAATCCGTAGTTATCCCCCCCCAAAAGGGTGGTTACGAAGATCCGTGCACCTTAAAATTACATGTTCTATAGTTCCCCTTTCGCGGTTGCATATGTTGCATAGAGTGTCAATTGCCTAGAATTTAGCCCTATATGTTTTCGTTCTTAGCACCCCCGTTCTAGCTTCAAACAGTAATGAGCTCCCCAATGAATTATCATACAACTGTTTCTTCTTTAGTTTTTGTTTTTGTGCCCTGTATATTGTTAAAGCTGATTTCACCTGCATTCTCTCTTCCCACTACTTCCTCTCTGTTTCCTTTACTCCCTTTTCTACTGATATGCTCCGATCGGCTCCCTCTCGTTGAATGTACTTAGATCTCAACTTGCGGGTTCGGTTTGTCCACTTAGTGTTTAGACTTTTTATATATAGATACTTGTACACTTTCGCTGCCCACCGTGTATCCTCAATTTAAGCTAGACTTTGTTCAAATTTTACTTTACTGATCGCTTCTCCACTCTTGAAAGATTCCCAACCCATATCCCCCTGTACTCCCTCATTTGGTGTATTCCTATGTGCCTCCAATGCCAACCTACCCACACTCCTTTGCTGTATCTCTAAGCCTGCCTGAATTTCTGACCTCATACACAATACCGCATTCTCAAATGACACTCCTGGCACCATGACTCCCTTCCATACACCCCTAACGACTTCATATCTATTATAGTTCTAAAGCGCCCTGTGCTTTATAATAGCTGAATCTCGTTTCCCCTTCTTTATTACAATATCTTCATGGTCTTTTAGATACTAACTTCCTTCACTTAACCATACTCCCAGATATTTGTACTTTTCTACGTGTTCTATCACTGTGTCCTGTATCTCCAAAGGTTCCCTCTTCTCGTCGTTGAAAACTATTATATCCGACTCTTATCCCTACTGAATTTTAGTCCTAAACTGTCCCCTTCCCAGCTGCAAATCCTTATCAGTTCCTGTATTGTCTCACGACTTTCTGATACGCGTACAATGTCGTCTGCATACATTAACCCTGGCAGTACTTGATTTACTTTATGTCCTTCCTCCATGTAAGTCAGGTCGAAACCTAGGTTGCACTGCTCTAGTCTTTTTTCCATCTCATTAAGGTAAATCATGGCTTTTCAGACTACGCAGCTGTGGTTGCCAGACTGTCAAAAACTCCCAAGCTCTCGCGGTATAAACGGCTCTGTACCACGTCGCCCGCGAGTGCCACTGCTCCCACCTTTGTAGCACCCTGCTTTGCACTCTTTCCGAGAGACTAATATGCACCTTCTTAGACGTCGCTAAGGCTTATGACAGCGTTCCACATGACAAGCTTCTATCAAGGCTGGAGCAACTCGATATGCTGACACAGTGGACCGAGCTTATTAATCGTTTATACACAGGCAACACGGTGACAACCCAGGTGGGAGAGGTCAGATCAGAAGAAGTAGTAACACGTGGATTGCCGCCAAGGATGTCCACTCTCGCCGCTTTTCTACATGCTGTATGTCGCACGACTAGAGGAGCGGTCGATAGAATCAGGACTGGGCTTCTCGCTACTGCACCTGGAAAACGAAGAGGCCGTGGACTGGGTGCTACCGGGTCCGTCCTTCGTGGACGACATTGTGCTGATGGCGGGCTGTGAAAGGGAGATGCGACAACTTCTCGACATGTGTGCCGATGAGGGTGCCGTGCTTGGTCTCGAGTTAAACACATCCAAGTCCGCCGCTATACAATTCACGGCCACTGAGAAAGAAAATCTTGATAGCCTGAGATTGGCCCTTGACGTATTACAGGTAATGAACAAGTATAAGTACCTAGTTGTGGAGTTGTCCAACGAGGCAGACTATCTGAAAGATCATTACGTCCACCTACATCAATCCGCCACACGGGGAGCTAACATCCTCCGTATGCGCAGCCTATGGACCTGTAATAGATTCATAGTGAGCCGCGAAACGTGGAAGGCGGTGGTGGTGCCAGGGTGCACGGACGTTCGCCAAAGCAGTGGTGTGTGTACCATGTGACATAAGAACCTTTTTGGAGCGCATACAACGAGAAGTGAGACGCCAAGCGCTGGGCTGCCATAGCATGATGGCGAATGAGGCAGTGCAGGGGGACCTGGGCCGGTCGTCTTTCGAAGCGATGGAGTCGACAAGCAAGGTTTCCTAAGACGGGCGGATTTGACTCATGGACCGGTGCCGCTGGACCAAGAGGCTGTTCGTATACACACATATGACTTCTCTGCAGAGCCGTTGGCGAAAGCGCCTTTACCAGCTGGAGAAAAAGCTCAGCTTCTTCACAGAACCGGTGGAGGCGACCACAGAAAAAGAATGGGAGTCTGTGGTGCGCAAAAGGGTTCGCGAACAGGAGAATGTGCAATGGTTGGAGGCTGCCCGGACAAAGTTAACCCTGACAATGTATACGGAAATGAAACAGCAAATCACGGCAGAGACGCGGCTGTACGACAACAGCTTGGGCAGCCGACAATTGTTTCAGGGCGCACACTGGTGTACAAACAGCGCTTCGACAATAATGTGCAGTCGATTGTGTGCCGAGTGTGCGAGGTTGAAAGCGAAACAGCGGAGCACATCATACTCCGTTAAAGCGGAATCCGACCATCTGCCACTTCTCCCATCGAAGTGGCGAACCGACTACAGGGAGGTGTCCCGCCTCTAGCGACAGCGCTGGGCTTCTCAAGAACAAGCGAGACACCCGATAATACTGAGGCCTTTTGGAAGACCATCGAGCAGACGAAAAGGCGACTGGACGATTGGTGGCATCAAACACAACACAGGGGGCGCTGAATTTACCCCCAGGCTTGGGCACGATTAATTGAGCCCGCCCGTTATAAAGGAAGCAGCCGCAGTATCATCATCATCATCATCCTAGAGTAACTGTATATGCTCCGCATGCGGAACAGAGTACCGCGAAGGAGCTTCCAGGGCGGCCATGTTGGATCCAAGGCTGCACAGCGGGAAGCGACCGTCGCTTCTGCAGAGCCACGGATGCGCGAGCTACGCGATCATCCTCCGTGTCTTCTTCATCCCAGAATTTGAAAACATGTTTTCAAACTTCGCTCGCGTTATAAAACAACGCGATTATATTGTATCCAGTGATTACACATGATGTTGAACGGTCAAGGAACCTTCCAGTTTGTTCTATATTAGTGTAGTGTGAGCGGTGGAAGCGGGCGTAAAGGGGTAAAAAGACTTTAATTTGGTAGAAAAGGGGCTGGGTTACAAGTTCGTTAACACACGAGGCTTATGGCGGCTCTTCACTCTACTCGCGCGCTGGGGTGCCCAAGGTTGTTAGACCTGGTCTCGGTGTCCCCTGTTTGGAGCTCGCATCAGCTCACATCCCACCCCACCTGCAAGTCTAAGTCCTATTGGAACAAAAGAGCGAACTAATCTTGCAGCGACAGGTCATAGTCCTGTAGTCGCTTTGGTTTTGTCCGATGACGCTGCGGTCTTTGGTTTGAAGGGTGGCCTGGAGCCTCACGTTGGGGCAAGGGCACCAAGTTAGGTTCAGCTTCAAGTCCCGCGGAGTTGTGTACAGGGGCTTGATCTTCAGTGGTCGACTCAGCCAGAATTGGATTGAAATAGGGGGGCCGGTATCTTTTCATTTGACTTAAGTGAGCGACTCAGGAGTCTGCTGTAATTGTCGTCGAGTTTGTCACACGCCGCACGTCATATGTAATTGGAGTTCTCTTGCGTGTGACTTGATATAATCCTTTGAATTTGGGAGAAAGTTTCTCCGATCCTTGAAGGATAGGCTCTTGTTGTCGTATCCATACAAAGTCACCGATGTCATAAGATGCATCGCGGTGGGTCCTGTCATATATCGTCTTCCGTGCTTCCTGAGCTTGTTCAGAGTTACTGGCTGCTTCGCTTCGTAGTTCTGGCAGTGCTAGAAGTCTTTCGCTGAGGTCAGAGGCTTGATGTGGGCGGACTTTTTGTTGTGGCAGCTTTGGTATGAACCCGAAAAAAAGTTCGAAGGGCGAAAATCCAGTGCTTCGGTGGCGGGTTGTGTTCACAGCAAAGGCGGCTTCTTCCAGTTTAGTGACCCAAAGTGTCTGATCACCGTCACACAGTTTCCGAAGTACTGTTACAAGTGTCCCGTTGGCACGTTCAACAAGTCCGTTGCTGGCTGAACGGTATGCTATTGAAAAGTGCATGTTCACACCATGCATGCGCATAAAGCTCCTGAACTGGTGGGACTCGAATGACTTGGGATGGTCGGAGAGGCAGTCATCACAGGCTCCGAATCTCTAGAACAGTGAATGAAAATGTTTCAGCACATCTTTTGTTGAAGTTGTAGGCACCGCTGCTGGGACGATGTATCTGGTCGCGAAGTCGATGACGTTGAGTATGTTCTTCTCTTCTGTTCCTGGCATTGTGATGTGATCAAGGGCTATGGCGCTGAAGCGGATCTCTGTAGTGGGCATGGAACACATCGTGCCAACTGATCGCGTGGGGGGCCGGTTGTGCGCTTGGCAAACTTGACAGGCTTCGACATACTCTTCTGTAGTAGTAGACGTCATCTTCGGCCACCAATAACGGTCTTTGACCTTTGTGAGGGTGCGTGACAGATCCATGTGTCCATTGGCGTCATGAGCAAGTTCAAGGACCTGGTGTTGCATCTTGGCCGGGACAACAATTGTGCACAGTTCTGGATTCAAAACTATGCACAGGGTCTCGTCGACCACAACAAAGTTCTGGGTGTCCTGTCCTGACAGAAGTTTTGCACGAATTGCCTTGCATGTTTTGTCTTCAGCTTGCAATGCGATGAGTGTGTTGACCTGGGACACCGTGGCAGATGAGTATCGCGAAAGTATTTCAGCCACATGGTTCTGACGTCCTGGTCGGTGCTCAACCGAGAAGTCAAACTCGGCTAGGTCGAGTCGCATTCCCGTGAAGCGTCGCGACGGCTTGGAGTTTGTGGTCAAACAGGTGGCTGACCAGTTGTCAGTCAGAAGATGAAACCGTCGTCCAAATAGGTAATGTCGAAATTTCACTTTGATGGCCCAATGCACGGCCATGGCTTCCCAAACATTGCTATGCTGTTTCCGTTCAGGCTCCGTGAGCAATCGGCTGGCATACTCAATCACAGTCTCTTTTCCGTCTTGCTTCTGGGTGAGTACTGCTCCAAGGGCTGTAGCAGATGCGTCCGTGGCGACTGTCGTAGGTGCGTCAGCATCAAAGTGGCCCAACATGGTGGTGACGTTAGTGCAGAGCGAATAGTTTCAGAAGCCTGGTGGCACTGAATCTTCAAAAATTCACGTATGAAGCGTCTGTAAAAATTGGCCGTTTGGAGCCACGATAGCAGCTGTTTCGACGTTGTTGGCGCTGGGATTCGCAGGAGTGCTTCGATCTTTGAAGGGCCGGTCAGGTTGTTTGCCTTGTTCAGAGATCAGAAATCCAAGAAACTTCACAGAAGGAACCGCAAACTTGCACTTCTTCAAGAAAACCTTGAAGCAAGCCTGCTGCAGGAGAGCCAGGGTCTCTTCGAAAAGATCCAGGAACTCCGAAAAGGTGTCGGCAAAGATGATGAAGTCATCCAGGTATGTGCGCACACTTGATTTGAACTGTCGGGGCTTCAGCTGAGAAAATATCTTGTGCATCGTCTTTTGAAAGGTGGACGGTGATTTCTTCAAGCCAAAAGGCATTTGCGTCCACTTGAAGGTACCTTGGTGAGTGATGAATGTGGTTTTCTCTTGGTCTTCATCTTTCACTCTGATCTGCCAGTACGCACAGCATAAGTCCAAGACCACAAAAAGAGAGCTTCCACCAAGGTCATCAAAAATGTCGTCAGCTCGGGGGAGTCACTGCAGGACATTCACTGTCATCTGGTTCAGAGGTATGTAGTTCACACACAGCCTCTTTTTGTCTTTTTGCGTCACAACAATTGCTGGGAATCCCCATGGTCCAGAGGATGGGCGAATGATGTCACTCTCGAGCAGAGATGCTGTCTGACGCTCGAGGAATTGTCTGTCACTGGCTGTGTAGCGGTATGTCTGTCGACCGTAGGGCTTGGCGTCGGGCATCAGCTTGATCTCGTGTTCAATGCCTTCATAAAGCCCAATGTCTTCAGGGTTGCTGCTGAAAAGACCAGCATGACGTTGTATAATGCTCTTCACGGCTTCTTGTTCTTCGTGGCTTAGCTGAGCTCCGAGGCAGATATCGGTCAGATTATCACCAAGAATGATAGCAGGTTGGACTGAAGGCAACGGTCTTGAGGGGCTTGTCTCGAAATGGCTTGAGGAGCGAGTTGTGTTCACTTGAGCCAAGGTTGCCTTGTTGAGTAGGCTCCACAAGCGTTCGTTTTCATCTGGCTCGTACTCGACTTGGAGTGGCTCTGCTGTAGAGTGCGGGGGGTCAAAACGTGACAACGTAGAAGTTGTCAAGATTACTGCATTCGACATCCTTGGCAAGAGTTCCGCCTTACACTGCACAATAATGTTGTTTGACGGTTGGCAGATCACAGGTAGGAGCGGTGGTTTGAAATGCAGTTCAGTTTGGGCTGCGTAGAACCAGTCTTCTCCCAAAATGAGCGAGAGGGCGTTCCTTTCAAGCACGGCTGCTTCGACAACTGCAGACAGAGTTCCGATAGTTATCCGCAGAAAGTCTCATCCTTCGGCATGACTGAGCTTCCTCCGACGACAAGCAAAGGTGGCTTGGTCCATGGTTACAGCTTGAGGTTTGATGCTAGGCTTGCTGCAAGGATGGTGACGTTCGAACCATTGTCTGGGGAGGCACTGATCTCTCCCAGTCCTTTGACTTGTGCGCTGAGTACGGCACATCTAAACTTGGATCCAGACAAGAGGTCCTCGGCGCGGCCAACACAAGCCGTTGGTGCTTTGGGGACTGTCTGCTTGTCACGAAAAGGCTGTTTTGGTTCAGTGCATTTGCTTGCGAGGTGGCCCTTCTTTTGGCAGTTGTAGCACACAGCATCTCTCATGTCTTGTCCTCGTCTGTATGCTGGGGCACCGTACTTCGTTGAAATGGCCTCATACCTTGATTCTTGGTCAGGAGGTGGTAGGCTCGTGATGCGAGGAGGCGTCATAACCCGAGGGGTGTGCTGGAAGGTAGATGATCGAACAGACTGTGGGGAGTTCACGGCACTGTCAGATTTGGCGATGGCACTTTGAGGCGTGGGACGTCCTGAGGCTTGCTCTGTTGACTTTGAAGATCGGGCTAGGCGGGTGTGGTCCAATGCTCGATCCACTTCAGACACTTCGCTGAGGAAGTCGTCCACGGTCCAGGGTCACTGAACAGCGATGGATGGGGCTACCTGTTCGTCACGAATGCCTTGAACGAGGTATTCGATGCGTTCCTTGTCGGCAATGTGAACTGGACAGCGTGACATGCGCTTCAGCTTTGCGAAGGCGTACTGCTGCAGGCTCTCTCCGGCTTTCTGCGTGATCGCTGCGACTCTCTGGTGTCACTGTATGAGTTAATGTTGTTCACCAAATTGCTCTTCAAATCTGGCCTTCCAAATGGACCAAGTTGTAAGTTGTCGCCCTGTTTACACATGCCAGTCTGCTGCGACACCACGTAGCTTTCCTTGCGCGATGGCCAAGAGAGTTGGGTCTTCCCATCGTGCAAGTCTTTGAGTACGCTCGAGCTCTTCGACCCAATGCTTGAAGGTAGGGGTGCCACTTCCGTTGAAGGTAAGCAACGAACCTGAGAGATCCAGTAGGGTTGTTAGGTGCACTGGATTCGCTTGACTCGCTATCGTTGTCATCATCACGGCCATGTTCTGATGAAGAAGGCTGTCATGCGCTGCATGTTCTCTGCTGGGTCTGATGTAAAGGTTGGCATTTCCGGGAATGACATTGTAGGTGCTGGCACGGTTGGAAACGACGTTGAAGGTGCGGGCACGTTTGGCGGTGGTTCTTGGGCGGTATCGGCCAAAAGTCGGTCGATCAATTCCTCCTTGTTGCCGGTTGTGGAGAGGCTCCGGCGCTGCAGCTCGGTTTTTATCATCTGTACATTCAGGGTGGCAAGGTCTTCGGCGGTGGCAACACGCCAGATGATGAAAGGCATCGTTGTTGACGGGCTAGGCAGAGTAGGCTTAGGAGGTGGTTGGCGTTCCAACAACGCTGAATCAAATGCGGAGAGGCTTACTTGACGGGCAAGGCGGCTGCGGCAGGTTGCGGGCGTCGACTGCGCCATGTGTGAGCGGTGGAAGCGGGCGTAAAGGGTAAAAAAGCATTAATTTGGTAGAAAAGGGGCTGGGTTACAAGTTCGTTAACATACGAGGCTCATGGCGGCTCTTCACACTACTCGCGCGCTGGGGTGCCTAAGGTTGTTAGACCTGGTCTCGGTGTCCCCTGTTTGTAGCTCGCATCAGCTCACAATACGCGTAAGATGTATATTTCGCTAACGCAAAGAGAGAAACATGATCCGCCCGAAACTCGACGCCTGCAAGGTTGCTTTCCCGCACGAAGTATGTATCCAGCTCAGTGAACGTGACCGATTCTCCACCAATATGGGGTTGACGGCGAAAGGAAAAGGAAAGCGATACTCGGGCTCTCCAAGCAGAGCCATAGTATGACCAAAAGAAGGGCGCCCACCACGAAGTAGGACACAACATTTGGCGGATTGCAGATCGGATGTGGATATCCGCGGGTCAGGACATACATCTCTGCTGAGGCGGCCCACAAACTGTAGAGGAAATAATAATAATAATAATAATAATAATAATAATAATAATAATAATAATATAATAATAATAATAATAATAATAATAATAATTTGTATTCAGGAACATCCATAAATTCATACAGGAGTGCGGGGGCAATCAAAGCCAACAGTGGCTTGTGTGACGCCGCCCAAAAAAACAAAAAAATCAGAGGTTGAATGTCCAAGAACACAGTCAGTAAAAAATTAGCACAAATCAAGCAGAGAAGGGGAAAGAAAACGATGATAAAGAAGTTAGGAGTGCACAAGACAAGATGACCAATATATACACAAATGGAAATGCAGTAAATATAGACACCATTGTGAAGCGACCAAGAACAAAGTCAGTACAAAAGTTCGCAAAAATAATGCAATGGGGACGTTAGAAAACAAGAATAAACAGTTAGGAGTGCACAAAACATGAATAATATGTACACAAATACGTATATGTACTAAATATAAACATTGCTATGTAATCTCTCCTCCAGAAAGATAAAGCTTCATACTTTTCTTCAGCTGGCTTAAAGAGTTAGCCTGCAGAATTTCGGAGTGCAAATTGTTAAAGGTCTCAGGCACATAATATTCGCGCGTATTCCTACCGTATCGAGTACGGACAAAAGGGATTTTAAATTTTTCTTGAGAACGAAGGGAATGAGTAGGTACGTTTTCTCTTTTGAAATCATCAGACCAGAAGTAACGTTGGACAACAGTTCGAGTAAACAGACTTTTGAGACATGAGAATTGCAAAAAATTAAACAGGTCACTGTCATCAGGTATTTGCAAGCCATAAGATACACTTTTCAAAATATTTTTCAAAATGCTATCTATTTTACCATGCCACTGGGCAGAACAGTTTCCAAACACTGTTATCCCATACCTTAGCACGCTATATGCTAGCGTGTGGGCGATTATTTTACGTACCGAAAAAGGCATAAGCGATTTGGTGTTATATAAAAGGCAACTTACACTCCTTAGCTTTGCACAAAGTGACATGAACTGAGTATTCCAAGTTAGGCCGCAGTCAAATAAAATTCCAAGGTACTTGACAGATTCAACATATTCTAATGAAACACACTTGCATGGTATACATTTTGAGTGATGTAAAACAAGAGGGAAATCCAGATGCACGTATTTAAGGGGATTATGGAAACAGATAAGTTTAGTCTTATTTACGTTAACGTCCATAAGGTTTTGCTGAAACCAATCCATGAGTGAAGTCGCAGCACACTGTAGTGAGCGTGCGGCATTTTCAAAATTAAGATGTCGAGTGACTATTACGGTATCGTCCGCATATTGATAAAGCTTGACTTCAGAGAGAGATTTTGAAATATCATTAACGAACAGATTATATAGAAGTGGAGACAGAATTGAGCCCTGGGGTACCCCTGCTTTTAACATTGTTCGCGGACTGCGGGACTCAGCTGCAATTACAAGCTGTGAGCGATTCATAAGGTAATTGGACAGGAAAGAAAAAAACGGGCCACGAAAGCCGTAGCTATACAGCTTTCTCAAGAGGACTGAATGGCTGACCGTATCAAACGCCTAAGATACGTCTAAAAAAAGGGCACAGCTAACAAGATTTCTTTCAAAACCGGAAAAGAGTAAATCTGAAAAGTCTTCCAGCAGAGGTTGAGTTCCTTTTCCCCGAATGAAACCAAACTGACTAGGTGAGAAAACATTATGCACGTCTAAAAAGGATGACATAACTTGGAACACGTGTTTTTCTAAGATTTGAACAATAATTGGTAATATAGAAATTGGGCGGTAATTTTCAATCCTATTCGCTCCGCCTCCTTTGTATAAGGGCCTTACAATAGCGGTTTTTAGTTCATCTGGAAGAACGCAACTCTCAATAAAGCCATTCAACATATAAAGCAATACATGCTTGATAACCTCATAATTTCTGCGAAGATCGGAAACTCGGATGCCGTCAATGCCTGGAGATTTGGAGGACTTGAAACTAAACAGCAACGAGGGAAGGTCGACATCATTCAGCGGTGGAAGAAAAGCAGAAGCTGTGACGACATTGTCGAAAGTGATAGAAGAATCTCTGCTTTTACCAGAAAAGGTTGCAAAAAAACTGTTGAAATCTCTTACAACAGTTGAGAGATTAGGACCGAAGTTTTTTTTCAAAACGTTATCAACAGAACTTGCAGAAGGGTTGCCACGAAACTCATTGATGAGATGCCAAGTCTGTGTCATGTTCGAGCGAGACTCTGAAAATATTTTATGAAAATACTTTCGCTTTGCCGAGCGAATCATAGCATTTACCATGTTTCTGCAAATTTGGAAGTCTGATTTAAGTACAGTATTACCAGGCGAACGCCTATATCGAGCCCACAAGTTATTCTTTTCCGCTATTGCCGCCAAAATGTCTGCATTCAACCAGTAGTGATCAGGCCGACGTCTTTTAACGCAAATTTCGTTTTTTGAGGAAACGTAAAACATATTAATGACATGAGCAAACTTTTGGTATATGTCCGTGGAACTAACTGATTGAAGGAAGCCATTCCAGTCGAAGGAAGAAACAAGAAGATCAAATTTAGCGGTGTCAATAACAGATGTTCTAGTGCCCAGTAAGCTACATTGCGGGGAAGGATTAACATTGGACCACCGACATGAAATAAAATAATGATCCGCAAGCTTCTGTGTGATAACTGCTGACTGGACTCTTTGTGAACAGGTTCGGAGATTGATATGATCTATACATGAGACGACCAACCGACCCGAAAGAATTTCTTCCCGGGTCGGAGCATTTATCAAGCTGCTAATCCCGTTACCAGAAAGAGTGTTGAGATAAGTGCATACTGAAGACTTTGAAGGGGTCAAAATGTCGATGTTAAAATCGCCGAGAATGCATAATTGATCATAAGTGGACAACTGCCGAAGAGCACCATCTAGTTCATCCAAAAAATCGCGTACGTGTTCTGATGGAGGCCTATATATTGCTAAAAAACATATCGAGCTAAGTTCATTTGTGATATTGAGCGCAATACATTCGGCGTGATTGAACGTAACCGTTAGGTTATTGACGGACCAGTTATCACGAACATAGACTGCAATCCCACCCCCTCTGCCACATGGCCGAGTGGTAAACGTGCTGTTATAGCCTGACATAGAAAACTGACTTGTCATTTCTGCTGCAATATTAATTTCGGAGAGAACAAAAACGTCAACTGAATTGTTGATATTACTACATATCACTTTGAATTCATTCCAATGCTTTCGAAGGCTCCTGATATTAACATGAACTACAGTGCACGATGTGTCTAGAGAGTCTTCAAAAAAATTACGAAGACTGTGAAAATCTGACACTCGAGCAAAATTCATTAGGGGCCTATACAATGCTGTCGATGTCCGTTATCTGGTTGACACGAATGAGGTCCGAACCCTCGCTCTTCTTGGCAAATATTTTTCCCCTTTTCACCCATACGAATTTGTAGCCTTGGGCCTTACCTTTCTGTCTTGCTAGCCAAAACAGCTCCTTGTTCGCTCGGGTCAGGATATCATTGAAGTAGAGCCGTGGGATGCCCCCTGTTTGACCCAGCAAACGAAGGGCACCACGCTCAGCCATCCAGGCTTCCTTCAGACTGACTGAAGAGAATCGGATTAGGACTGGTGGAATCCCGTCACGCCTACCTGGCAAGCGATGTACTTCCTGAATGTCAGAACACTGGAATGTCTTAGCAATAGACAGCTTACTCGCGAGCTCGGCTATAGACGCTACGAGGTTTTCTCCCGGAGAGATCGGTAGGCCGTGCAATTCCATGTTAGCAAGACGTGAGTACTGTTTGCTCTCATTTTGCTCAGTACGTATCTTTAGGATCTCTGTTGCTTGGGACTGTACCTTGGCTTGGAGATCGGAGACCTCGGCCTCGAGGGCTTTCACCGTTTGATTATTTGATGTTGCTAGCGTTAAAAGAGAGTTATATTTTGCAGAGAAGTCACTAATCGATGTTTCGACGTCTTTCACAGTCGTCTGGAGGCACTGAACAATAGGCCCCAGGACGAGGAGCTCGTCAAGCTTGGCGGGGAGCACTTCCAGGGAGTCGACGCTCTGCTTCAGGGAAAGTAAGGCTTCAAGTTTGGCGTTCATGGATGTTAGCTCTTCCCTTAGGGAGCCAGTTTCTTTTGGTGGACTGGAATGCGCTGGCTTGGAACTGAGAGGCTCTTATTACTGCGACAAGACCTGCAGATCCAATTGTCTCTCTTCACTTGACTCATGGCGGTAAACGTTGATTCACAAACGCCTGCGCAGTTTTTATTAAGATGAAAGGCGTTCCTGCAAGTCGCACAAATCAGGTGTTTGCCATCGTTCCGAATTTCTTTGCTGCACTTAGCGCATTCCACAGAAGACGCCATGATCTGCACCAGTTCAGTCTCTGCTCAGAAGGCTCGTGCAGATGAACGAGAAATCGGTTAGCTCACCGCGAAGATGGTCTTGCTGGAGAGCTGGCTTTGGACGAACACAAAGCTCTGCAGGGTAATAAGGCGGAAGCCTGCCCTGGCAGCCGAGGCCGAAAACGACAGTTCTGACCAGGTCCGGATTCACTTCACCTGCTGCGAAGGACCCAGGGCTTGCGTTTGTGTCTCGGACAGCTTGAAACGGAGTAGAAGAGCTTTGAAAACAGATTTCAGATGATAAATAATGAGAGCAGCTCGAAAGAACGACTGCTCTCGGCGACGTCTTCTTCTAGTAATAATAATATTCATAATAATAATAATATATTTTAGTACTTGAAAAGAAAAAAGGTACAGAATCAGGCCTGCCACATCTGGCTTGTCTGGTAGCGCCTGGCAGTCAGTGAGACAAAACCGCACATATATAGTCAGCAAACAATGAGACACACAAACAAAACGTAACATTTATTAAACAATATTAGAAACTAATACTTCTCAAGGCTTTTTTAAGCTTGTATTTTTTATAATATGAAATTTAAAAGGAAGTTTGTTGAAGATTGCTGGCACGTAATACTTACGAATTTGTTTTCCAGATTTTGCTGAGCATCGAGGTATACAATAAGTGTAATTGGGTCTAAGATAATGCGACGGAATGTACGGGGTTTTATATTGGCAAGCCCAATAGTGCCTCTGAACAATAGTTTCTATCAAAAGCGGGCTAAAGTTAGGAAAATCCAATATTTTAAATACATGGACATCCTCCTCTGGACACAGGTCATAGGAAATATTTTTTTAACAAAGAACGTAAAGGGCAGTGAATTCTATCTTGCCAGCGAAGAGCACAATGACCGTGAACAGTTATACCATACCGAAGCACACTACATACAAGAGCATGAACAACAACTTTTCGGACCGAAAAGGCCATAAAATATCGGATATTATACAACATGCAACATACTGCACGAAGTTTCTAACAAACATGCGAAAGATGAGAATAAGTGATACTATGAAGTACGCCACCGAATGTTTCGCGGGAGAAAAATACTGTCTCGGAGAAAAGCAGCCAATTGAGGAGTAAATTGTTCTTTAGGCTAAGAAAGACCTGATTCTCGCTGAAGACCGTTTTAGACCATTTTATCTCAGCAAAAATGCTGCCCATAGAAAAGCTATAAAACATGCAGGGGCATCAATAGTTTTCGGCAGTTGGCTCTCACAAAAAGAGAAAATAGATTAAAATGTTCTTCCATTTGAGCGCATCTTCTGGGTGGAATGTCGCAGCTCCCAGAACAATCTCATAACTGCGATCATGTTTCCAGCGACGCTAAGTGAGTTTCATCATATTCTGACTCGGAGAGCTCTTGTACAAAGATAAGCAAACGGCATAGAAGGAACCATCCAGATACTTTCTTTTTAAATTCACACTTGATTTAATGATGTAACATGGATGCGCAGATCGCGGGTCGGATGCGGCTTTAAGTTTTGCGGGTGCGGTTTGGATGCGGACACAAAGTCTATGGATGCGAATCGGATGCGGATGATCCAACTATTATCCGCGCAGGGCTTTATAGTCATCACGCTCTGGGATAGTAGGGATGCCGTATGTCCCCCAAAAAGCGCCTGTCTTCGATCATTTGGATCTGAACATCCTTGAAATTGGGGTAAAATTCCGTGGAGCTCACCTCGAATGACCCAAACAAGGAACTATTCAAGATTTGTAGTTCGGAAAAACTTTGGTGTCGATAGTCACGACGGTTTGCGGAAAGTCGCCAACGGCAAATGAAGACTATAACCGGAAGCTTTAATTAAGACAGAAAGCAATCGTCTCTAAGCTCTCACCGTGTTTGTTGGCGGAACACGAAAACCCCGTCGCCCAACTCAGTTTCTTTGTGTATTTTGAAGTGTTTGGTTGACAACTCCTGTTTCTCTAGGAAACAAGTTCTCTTGTCCTTGTGTTCTGCGTCGTGTCCGCCAGGTAGGAAGGCGGACTTTGACAAACAGGCTGTCTGTCGGTGTCGTTTGTTGCTCGCTGTCGTGTGTCGCTGTAGTTTGTTGCTGTTTGTCGCCTTAGTGGGACGCGGCCATAAGAATTCAGCAGAAGCTCTGCCTGCAGCACGCACTCGTTACAGGGCATGGACTGTGCGTGCAACGAAGTGTAATCAAAGGCAGAATTCTAAGTGGAGAGAGTCAAAACAAAATTGGAAAATGAAGTCCTTTCCAACTTGTACCACACGAGATATAACAGGTGTAATCAAAGGCAGAAAACTCGCGTGGACGGGAGGCATTTACTGAATTTTTTGCCTGCCACCCACCACCTCTACGAGTTTGCATCGGATGGCCTTCATCTCCGCCTTTGTGACCTTAGAATTATTTTCAGAAAACAAGCATGCAGGAAGCGAAACCTCTCCAGTCCTCCCACGTAACGCATTTTAAAGGCAGCTGGGCATCGTCCTCAACGCAAAACTTCAGAGCATATGTTCTACACGTTCTCCGCAACCTTTACTAAGCGTGATGAATGTAACAAACAATTTAACTTAAGGAATCCGTTAAAGTATTCTAGCGCACCTGTAAAATCAGTTGGGCAGTGTGAACTGCCTGCAGAACATCATAGAGCTTGTTGACGCCATGCGGCTGGGTATTCTCACTGCAACTTTGTTCATAGTGGTGAGTACATTATCAGCGTGGATGTCTTACCCACGGGTTAGATTGCCTGCTTTAATTGTTATGGAATTGCATGACGGGAAGTCATCTGCAGTCCCGCTTACGTTTAACCAGAAAAATACAGCCCGGGTTTATGATGAAGGTCCTTTACCGCTACAATATAATAATTCATTGTATACTTTTTCCTTTTCCCTTGCAGGGAGTGGCTTCAAAAAGTGAGTTCCCTTGTTGGAGATGGTTTCATTTTTTATTTATTTATTTATTTATTCGCACATTTACATCGCCCAGAGGGCATTATTTCAAGGGGTTTATATAAGGGAATAGAGATTATACAAAAATATAAACAATGCACTGAAAAAATAAAAGCAAACAGTATCTAAAAAGTATATTTAACTTTATCTTGAGTACCTGTAAGGAAAATATGGTTGAATTAAGAATTTCACAATTAAAACAATTCTATTCGCGTTTTTTTTTTTTTTAAGAGCTGGGAAAACATTAACACGACAGTTCAACTTTCGCGCCTTTCTTTCATGATCATTCCGTTGCAAAATAAAACTATGGTTCCCTCATATATGTCATCGATGCCGGTTTGATTGTTATAGCATAAAATATTTTAGGCGCAGGTATTTTTCCTGTTGAGGAAAGACTGCATCCGAGATGATTTCTAATCTTAGTAATGCTAGAAGTGAAATTGTGATTGTCACTAACAAAACAAGAAGTCCGGTTTTAGACACGTTTCAACTTGTTAAATGCATTCTGAATATGAGAATCCTATGGGGCACACGCATATTCTAGAATTGGCCTCACAATACTTGGAACCAAATTTAGTACAGCTTTGTTATGTTCAATATTTGTATGTGCTTGTTCCACGTAGGGTTACCCGCGAAATACACACCAAAATACTTATAATTATCAACGTTAACATGCAAGTGACCTTATGGATAGTAAGCTCACAAAAGAAGTTTATGTTTTCTGATAAACGAATAAAACAATATATTTTATCTCATCTTTCATTCATTACATTTTAGTAATACGTACAGAGTCGAGGTTACGCTGTAGGGCATCAACATTAGACACATCCTGGACGCTTCTATAATTTACACAATCATCCGCGTAAAATGTTAAGCTTGATAATATTGCAGGCAATATGTCATTAATGCGCACCAGAAAGAGCAAGGCCCTAAAAAAAAGAAGGCGTACCTTAATGGACGCCCTCTCAGACGGCGTCGACGGAACCAGATGCAAGACCATTCACAACAAGACAGCGTATTCTATTAGACAAAGAATCTTTTAGCCAAACAAGAACAGGAATTTCAATCAGTCCAACTTCGCACTGAGGGCAATTCCTCCTGGTTTTAACTGAAAACAATATTTTAGTAACAATCCCGTTTGGGCTCGTGTGCATTGAATTCCCCAAAATTAAGAGAGTCGGCACGCAAAAAGCATGTTAGAACCTAGGAGTCGTTTTAAAGTCATGCAAGTGAAAAGTGAGAAAGAGGCTCCGCCTCTTTCTCACTTTTCACTTGCATGACTTTAAAACTTTTCACTTTCACTTATTAAAGTATAAATAAATTTAAACGACAGCAATGAAATTTTCAGGGTTTTTTACTTTGAAACGACTCTACTACTTTTAGGAATGGTTCAGGTACAAGTAGACAAATCAATTTTTAATTTTCATTTAAATATCGCTCATGGAGCGATATCGGGTTGGAATGTTCATGACTTTGCAGAGGCGCACTGGTCCTAGTCTGGTTCAAGTATACACGCACAAACTGCCACTGTGAAATTGGGAGGAGAAAAGGGTACTATATCTTTCACTCTTGCCTTCGCAAAGCTTGATAGACTAATTGTATGATGGAAACCACCCGCCTGACGACAGTCGAGCGCGGCTCATGAATAGGACACTATAGAACTGCGTGAGCACTCGACTTCGGATCGTAACAATCAGTGCGCAGGGGCCATGATAATCTTCTCTGTATCGTTCCAGTTTTAGTATATGTACTTTGGAAGTACATATACTAAAGTTGTTGTACTGCACTGGCTAAATTTATCATCTACAGCGAGTGACTCGTCGCATCTTTGAAATGGCTGACAAACTACACGCTGCCTAAATATTCCCATAACCCCAATTATTATTATTAAAAATCAGTGCCTCGGCGGACACTTGGGTGGTGACTCGTGTGAAACCACTGCGGTGATGAGAAAAGCCGAACTCTAACAATGTCTGGACCTCAGCACGTGTTTTCTACTTTGCCAACCCCAGCGCGTGGCTATGATTAACGTTGGCGGCTTAGGATGGGCACCAGGTCACGTGGCCGCTTGTTCTGGCTCAGAGTTGAGGGGATGAACGATGTATATATTCCTAGAATTTGTTCGGCGAATGACATTGCCTAGAAAGAAAATCTAAGGCAAGTTTATTCAGTTAATAACGTTAGGGAGTGATTCTAACCAGTATAGCGAAAGAAGAAAAATGAAAGCAGTATAGGAAAAAGACTCAATATCAAGTTAGCATGTTTATCCTCTATATTAATTGCTTTTTTGTACCACCATTTCTTGTCACTATAGTCAATGACATTTAATAAAAAACGCAGGTCGTAGGGAGTCCCGTGCATCTTAATATTTTTCCTTAGCCAATCAGATTGCGGCATTAACCGATAAAAACGCCGATTAACCAATCAGCAAGAAGCGTGAACATGATAAGCCACGCTCTTTGTTTCTTAAGCTGCCAGGGAATATAGAGCACTTGCAGAAACACTCCGTAGTGTCGTACGTCGCAGCATTGCGTGTCTTATTTTTATTTTTGTGTTTTGCTACACAGTGCATATAAAAAATATATGTGATGGTCTTTTTTTTCTTAGAATCCTCAAAGAATAAAGATCACGTAAGTCACCCCAAAAAAAAGGGTAAGAAATCTCTTCAGTGTACCTTCAACAGGGACAGGGCAGTTGTAGACCGGTCACTGGACATCGAGTGTCAGCACCAGCCGATAACAGCAGTGCGGGGCCAATCGAAAGCGGCGACCACAGGTCTTAGTTAGCCAAAGTCTATCGTCCTTGAAGTTGTTAAATACGAAGCGAAAAAATCATAACAACTTCAGTCCCAATACTTCTTCCATGGCATTCCGAGAATGGCTAAACAGATAAAACCATCGCTTATGTCCCATGTAAAATTACCGGAATAGTACTTAACAAATAAGAAGCAAAAAATAAACGATTGGCTTTTAACAAACCTTAGTGCTTAGTTTTACGGCGAGTATACTCAGGGATCCAAGTACTGAAATCTACAGGTCGAACTCGACGAATGGCAAAGGAGAAAACCGGCTCGTGCCAACACCACCGGTACACAGGGCCTACACTGTTCCCTCTTCACAACATAAGACCTAACACTACACTAACCGAACTTAAGAAACACAGAGTATGGGTTATGATGCTCACGTTTCTTGCTTTCTGATTCGTTCTTCGGGCGTTCTTATCCGCTAACGCCACTATCCCATTGGCTGCCGAGTGATCATAAAACCCTCGGGACTGGCACCTTGGGGCAGCGTTGAGCGCACCAGCAAATTTACTCAAATATGACTTAAAGTTTCAAAACGAAAGAAAGAGAAAGAAAGAGAGGCATCGAATCAACGACACGCGTCGCCCGTTATCGGACTTTATATGTAACGTCATGGGGGGAGTAAGGAGGCCTTGTCAGTATCTATGCACCCCCTCTTTCTCTTTCGCTTCCTCTTTCTTCTCGCTGCATATGCTCCATAGCCAATGGTATCGCAGCATTTGCTGATAAGTACGCCATAGAACGAGTCATACTACAAGGGTGTTTGAGTTGAGCTGCTGCATGATCACTGATGGTGGGGAAATAGCTTGAACACTAAACACTTGCACAGAGACAGGATAACGGCGATGTGTTCGCTTCGTAGTTCACTTTCTTATTTTCATTTGATTTATTTTTCTTATGTATCGCTTCATTTTTCTTTAACGTACTTGTTTTATCAGTCTGTATGTGCGTGTGTGTGTGTGTGTGTGTGTGTGTGTGTGTTAAATATAGTCAGATTTGTGTATGTATCTTGTTCTGTTTTTTGTGTAATCGTTTAGTGTTCAAGCTCTTTCCCCACCATCAGTGACCAGAAGTATGAACACAAAAAGCAACGCGCAGCGTTTTTTAAGCTGTCTATGATGTAGATGATTATAGGCGGTGTTGATCTAGCCATGCATGCCGAGTGCCACATGTATACGCGTCCGTTTCGCTGCAAAGGTTTATCTGGATTTTCACTGGCCGAGCTGCCTGCGTAAGTCGCGGTGAATGGGTCTTCCAGCGCCAATCAAGAGCACAGTCATGTCACCCAGTCGGCCCTAATGCAGCGAATTGAAATCAATTCAAGGACTTTTGATAGAGTGACTTTAATTCGACCATTCGAGAAGGGTCATGTTCGTCTGCTTGCGCGCAGATATGTTTACTTGGGCCTCATTTTGGGGGGGGGGGGGGGGGGGGGTAGCCTCCATCCTGCAGGGATAGTGAGTTCTTAGATTTAAATACACTTCGAAGTACTCACGTATCTGACTCTCTATTAGTATTATATCAGATTTTTCAAGAAATCTATGATCAAAGTATCATAATCATGCATACGGTAATTAAGAAAATAAGTGAAGACACTAAAAAACTTCAACGTTTTTGTTACTAACACATCTGTTTTCTAGAATATAGTTTCCGCAGAAAATCATTATTCGTTTTAAACAGACGAATTAACACATAAAACGCACCCTTTATTTTGGACAAAACATTGTTAATTATGCATTTTTTTATTAACGGGGAGGACCTTCAAGCACCTGCAATTTCTGTATCTCATGTCGTGTTTAATAACTTCTTCAAGGTCATGCGGCTTTTTTACATTATGTACAAAATAATTACGTCAGTAGAATACAATGGTATAATAACTATTTATTCTATGCGACTCTTCTACGTAAGAAACGTACATCCCTATACGTCTCTTTTTTTAATATTTCTACAAACTCGGGTTGATCCTCATCATCATAAGTAGTTCTTGACATGCATGTTCTTTAAAATCGGCCATTCCACCGTTCCGCAGTATGTCTAGACATGCTAACATACGAAAGGTGACTTTTGAAGGGAGTTAATTCTCTCAATTTACAAGCTCATGGGTTAATTCGGTGGCTCTGGATTCCTCTTATTTGTGTACAGTGGTGGACGAAATACACAAAAACACAGAGCGCATTTCGTCGCTCACGTTAGCGAGCATGTAAAGCTTGAATTCTCAAGTGTTACGTCGGTTCCGTTCATCGCCACCAGGTGGAACCAACCAAACCTGGGCGCACGCCCAATTCCCTTTCGTCCACGACTGTAATTTGCTTCAAGAGAATGGTTGATACGTGTTTTTTTTTTATGAATTGAATTGAAGTGTTTTTCTTTTTTTTTTTCAGATGCGCCAGTAATTTTCGATTTGACCGAATGCGTCACAAATTTTGCAACGAAGTTCGCAAAGGAAAAACATCGAGACCTCATCTCATGTAACCTTTCGGCTGCTGGCGAGTTTTCAGAAATCGTTCGCAAGAAAAGGTGCGTAACCGCCATATATGGTATAGTCTCTGACACTTAAAAAACAGAGGACGTGGCCAGCCCCAGCCCATGAAACCGCGGCATCAGCTGATAAGAACGGCAAAAATATCAAATCAAGAAGCAAGGAATGTGAACCAAACAAACCACGAGTTGTGTTTCCTAAGCCGTCATAGACGACAGGAGCGCCACTCCATGCGAATTTTATTACCATTCATCTTTTAGGCACGAATGTACCGATCAACGCTACACGGCGAGGAAGTGTGCCAAATGGGCAGGGCGGGCCAATCAGAGGGCAACACGGGGAACACGCGGGAAATCCGCGATGACGAGGCAGCCGAGGTCGTGTTCGTCAATGATTGAGGTTGGGGTAAACAAAAGCGCGGGGGCACATTTCGCGGGTAAACAAAACGCGCGAGGATCGCGAGGAGCAGGTGAACTTCCACGAAGTACACTCAGTGACAACTTAAGAATCGCGGGACGTGGCTTATTATTTTTATGCTTTTTCACTTCGAAATTTATTTCTCGGTGACATTATCGGCTAATGCGGTGATCTCATTGGCCGTGAAGCGACGAAAAGAAGGTCGGGGGACCCTCTATGCCTCGAGTTTCTTACGCTTTCGGTTACAATAATAAACTGAGGAAGGCATCTTTGTGGAGGCAGTACGCTGTGCCTCTAAGAATGAGAGAGTGCCGCTCACTTCTGTTGCAAACCGGTGTTCCTACAGGCAGCTCAATTGTCTTAAAAGAGTGATAGTGGCATTTATTTTAGCTTCAGAGAGCAGCGGTGCGACAGGATCGAAGGAAAAGGCATTTAGGCACCACGAAATACCCAAATGGAACCAACACCATCAGCGCAGAGACAAAAAAAAAAGAAAGCCGGCGTTAGATCATAATGTAACTGACGCACCGGAAAAAGTCACGAGCTTTAAGAAACACTTCTCCAAATTATCTAAAGCAAAGCTAAAAAAAATAACAATCATGAGAGAAATAGGTTGCCCTACCCTATTTAATACGCGTACACGTTAAAGCGAGCCAGGATTTTCGTGTTTGTGCGCTAATGTCCTACGTCACTGTGACGTCACTATAACGTTACAGTGACGTCATTACACCCATCGCTGCTTTCAGATTGAATATTAGGGACTGGCAACGTTCCCTTGAGCACAAAACCTGAAAGACAAGACCTGCACTCCCCCCCCCCCCCCCCCCCGCCCCCAAACATAATCTGTAGTGGATGCAAGCAGCGCTGCCTACATTGCGTTAGCATTGTCGCCTGCGCGTCTTGCAACATTTCACAACGAGCGCGTCGAGCTTCCACGTGTTTGCCACTCAGAGAGGGCCAGGGATCCACCAACGATGACATCACGCGCAGGCCTTGTCTTGGAGGTGGTATTGCTCGAGCACCGTTGTCTAACCAATAAGGTGAAAGGACACTGCTCGGATATACCGAAGCCAGATTGCTCTTTTTATTTCGTACAAGATTTCCCTAATTTTATCCAGATTCCTTCCTTCTCCTCTTTTTCTTTTTCATCTGTGTGTTTTGCTGTTCGCGGACGTCGCAACAGAACATGGCACGCGCCAACAGATTTCTGGGTTTTGCGGTTGTACACATAAATTATTCGCTGCTAACAACGCTGCGCTTATATCGATATGATCAGTTTTAACAAAGAAACACGCGACAAATAGTTCCAAGATAATAATTACTGCGGCGGTATTTTTTCAGAACACCTTTTAAGATCAAGCTCGGAAATATCACTTACGGAACGCGTGTTCACTCGAGGATGTCTGAAGAAAGTACCAACTATACTCAATATTTTATGAATCCGACTACGGAACCCCAACCTGGAACCTACATGAGTAATGTGCGGGCAGCAATAGCTGCTGTATGGAATTTCGATTCAGTCTTCAAGAGCGAATTCCCGTTAGAGACCTCAACGGAACCTCCGAAAGTATATAACGGTTCCCAAGAGAGAATTTACAAATTCGATTTCAACGATACATTAAAGCTGGAACGCAAGGGATACACTAACCATATTAGAAACAAGACATTCACGGTAAAACCGGGAAAAGAAGTAGAAGTGACTGAGACGGTCAGGGAAACAACAAAGGTATGTGTAATGCATCTCACTCATTCATTGTTTATTTTGTAGGACAATACATAAAAAAACTTCACTAAGTATGCTTATTTTGGAGTGTTCTCTGCGTCTTTATTAGAACATGGGTCCCATACTCACCTCTTCTGAACGTCTACGTGTTTAAATTTGAATGATGTTGGACAGTTCATCGTACGAAAATTAATTTAGAACCTCGAAAGCCCAAAGGAGCGGAAGCAGAACCAAGCTTGATATCCTTTGGCCAGAGTCTAGGTATTTTGGTCCTAAATCTCCAAACAATTGCCAGGGTTGGGCTTCACTGGTTTGTTGTTCGGCTGTCACCTGCCATTTTTGGGCCACAATCACCCAGTAAATGCTTAGGTTAGGCTTCACTGCTGGCTGTGCGGTTGTCGTCTGGCAACCTTAGCTGATGCAAGCACTATATAAAAAACAACTTGTGAGTTTACTACAGAACGCAGAGAGAGCCAATCATCGCAAACAATTGAAGAATTCCGGCGATTGACGATGATCAAAGTACGATTAGACCTAAAAGAAATGCAATGTGCGCTGGGACAGCGGGCAAGTGAAGCCTCATGCTTATTGTCTTTGCGAACATCACACTTGGTTGGTATAATCTCATTACATTCATGTCTCGTTAATATGAACCCCGTTAATACGAATACGCCGCTATATCGAAAACATTTTCGGAGGCGAACTGGCTATATATACATGCATGTTTTTGTATTGCTATTATGAACAACTCACATTATGAACGCTCTTTTTGGGGAAGCAGGGGTGTCGATATTAACATGCAATCCCTGTATCAGCCTCGTAATTCGCTGGGATCCCTTTAATGTTTTCTGGCACGATGCCTGTCTCTGAGTTCTGCAGGGAAGTGAACTCGTGGACCTTTTCTTCAAAGTCTGGCACTTTGGCACACCTGTGGTGAACCAGAGAAGTGCCAAAGTTTGGCCTTTGTCTGGAATTAAGCCTATATAGGCACTAAATGACCTACGCTTCAGATATCGAAACTCTGTTCCCGGATTATCTTGTGGCCACTGCCATCTCTGTGATTTGAGAAGAGCAGACGCAACTCAAGATAGTCGCAATTCAAAAATGCGATTTTCTCAGCTTTATGTACGGTGTTAGAAAGCTCATATGATATCGCTTTGCTCTGTCGCGAACTGTTTTAACAATTCTGGAGGACTTAAAAGGTTTTCCTGCGATTTAAAATACAGCTTAAGATAACTGGCAACCGTGATTTTAAGCACCGAGATGTCTTAGTTGTGTCGTTACTCTGAAGCGTATACATTATCTAGTGACTCTGGTTAGGGCCAAGGCAAAGTACTCATGCCCTAACAAGTGCCTTAGAGCAATACCCTAATAAAACCGCGTTAGGTCCCTTGGATTGTCAAACTTGGGTCAAATCAGGTCTCCCTCTGACATGCTGCCTGTTACGTTTATAACAAAGCTGGGGTGCGGCGTTAGAGGTTATTGAACAAAAATACAGAAATGCACAGATAGTTGTGACATAGGCATCATGATGCCTCGCCAAGTACAACCAAAAAACCTGCTTCGCGCAGCCAGTGCAGACGATTCCGCAAGAGGACAAGAGCGGTTTCCGTGCTTGCTTACTTGAATTATTGACGGCTGGCAATAATTCCGTTGCATTCGTTATCATCGCATGACCTTACATTAACGTGGGGCACCCTCCTTATGAGTAGCCTTATAATAAAAATGATGCAAGCACAAATGCCCCTGCACTGTCATCGTGCAGAGCCGCATGAGTAGCGACTTCGCTCAAGACTACAAAGATTTCATTTTGCTTAGTATTAACACGATAACGTTAAGGAATGCGTGTCAGAGAAAAGACACCGTTGGCGTCGGTGTCGATGGGACGGGAAGATCCTGATTGGTCGATAGGGTCATGACGTAACAGTCACATGACCTCGCGCGGGAGTTTCAAACAACACACAACGCTCACGTGAGACGTGACGTGCTGCTGAAGGATACGAATGGGAAATCGTTGACGGACCATCCGATCATTAGGCAGTGCTACTAAATTTGTTTGATAGCGATGCGCTTTTTACAGAAAGAAATGTTAAACTGTTGAACTTCAATATTGCCGACGATTACGTCATTATCGACGAATTTGTTTTTGACTATGATGACTTTGTATCCCTATCGGTGACATCAGATTGTGTAGATGAGTTATGAATACGTTTTTTACTATACTTGCTCGATGCGTCTTAAAATATGTTCCTTATTGTAACAAAAAAAATCATTATAATAACGAGGGAAGTGATACACATAAAAAGAAAATATAACAGATTGTAGAAATTTAAAAAAAACGATCGGGCTCCTTTTTATCAAAGCATCCTATACTTCCTGTAGCAGGAAATTTAAACAAATAGTATGCGAATCAAAGCGAAGGTATTATAACGTTTCTCTTTCATTATTCATAAAAACTGAACCTCAGAATTTCTGGCTGCATATAAGTGCACCCAAAAGAAAAAAAAAATGTCCATGTCTTGTTGTGAACGGCGGTGTAGTTGATGATGAATTTGAAATCGCTACTATTTTAGGTGTTCGAGTTTATTTCGTGTTTACAAGAGATAATGGCAATGTGCCTGACCACGACAACCTGTCTCAGTTACCAGGTCTAGAGAACATCACTGTCAACGAGGCAGGTATTTTGTCATTATTACTCAACTATGATGTAAAGAAAAACTGTGGCCCAGATGGTATCCCCACTATGTTCCTCAAACGCTACGCGGAATGAGTTTCAAAATATTTGTTTCTTACCTTCAAAATGTTATTGAAAACTTCGAGATTGCCGGTTGATTGGAAGCTTGCAATTGTTAAGCCCATACATAAATCAGGCGACCCTGATGAAACAGTTAACTACCGCCCCAGTTCTTTAAAATGTATTAGTTGTAACTTACTTGGCATATCATTGCTAAACATATTGTTCAAAACGTCACGGAACATAAACTACTGTCAAATGTACAACATGGCTTTAGAACTGGGTTCTGAACAATAACCCAGTTAGTCGAAACAGTGCACAAGCATTAATCGCCGAGGTCAAGTTGGCGTCGTCTACTTGACTTTTCCAAAGCCTTTGATAAAGCTTCTCACACAGACTGGATTGGGGATTTTCTAATGAAAAGGGGGCAGTACGTGATGTTTAACTAGACTGCATCTCATATTGCAAATGTAGAATCCGGGGTACCAACAGGATCTATCTCTCTTGGGGGTCGCTGCTTTTCTAGTTATAAAAATTAATGTGAATGTAAGCTTTTATACGACGATTGCATTTTCTACCATGAAATCAAAAGTCCAGATGATCTACTTATCCTAAATAGTAGCCTCTAGGAGATGACAAAGTGGTGAAAACATTGGCAAATGGTACTCAACAAAGAGAAAACTATATTTATGTCTATCACCCATAAGAAGGAACCATCACTTTTAACAGACCACATGGGCAAACACACACTGGTTCGGGTTTACGAATACATTTATCTAGGCCTATGTATAACCCACATTTTAACATATTACTGCTGTTATAGATAACGCATCTAGAGAGCTATGGGTCTTTTATTAAAACGCAAATTACGACAATTAAGCCCCTCCTGATACTAAATTACCAGCATACAAAACTTTTGAGCTCCCTATCCTGGAATATGCAAATGTAATTTGGAATCCTTACACAAAAGCGAACATCAATAGGCTAGAAATGGTACAAAAAAGCGGGTAAATTTATTTTAGGGCAATATAATAGTTTAGCTTCTGCAACCGACTTTATTAAGCACACCTACCAACCTTAAATACCAGAAATGCTCTTAACAGCTGAAACTACTGTACCAGATAATTCACGGCATGATCAACATCAATCGGGAGAAGTTCATATCATTTTCTGGTCGGTTCAATACACGTAGCCAACATCAGTATTAAATTGTTGAACCCTTGCCACGTAATAATGTATTCCAGTATTCATTATTTTCTCGCAGCTTCGGAGACTGGAATCGCCTACCCACTGAAATAGTACACTCGAGTTCTTTAATAGCATTCCTAAACTATTTAAGAAAACCCTTCAACATTGAGTGAATACTAAATTTGAAATGCTTGTATCTTTTTTGTTTTTATACGCTTTTTCCCCCAAGTGTTTCTTCATACATTTGTGACTTGTTTTTTTACTGGAATTCATATTGTTTGCCATTCTGAACTTGTGTTTGTTTGTGTATTGTTATTTATGTACCCTTCCTATGACGGTCCTGAACAAGAACCAGTACTATGAATAAATACAAAATAACTTTCAGCCTTTCCATTTTGGTGAAGAAAGAAGAGCAGCGGAACTGTAACTTTTGTTCTCGGTGGTGGCTTTCCAGGCGAGCGATCTGCTGTCCTTTCGCAAGGGAATCTGAAGCGCTCGACGCAGTGAAACTTTAGGCGATAGCGGCTTCGCAGCGGTTGCGGAACCTATCGCGGTCCTGCGCACATCGCCGCTCGTTCCGTTCCCGCTCTTCTTCCTTCGAAGAAATGTTGCCGCCATCTATGAGCCACGGCAGCAACCAGTTGTCTGGTTGCCGAGGCTGGAAAGGTTGCCGCGATTAATGGGCGACGACGGCCCAGCAGACAGCCGGCAAACACAACACTCTGGACAGCTACCGCCATCTATGAGCGACGGCGGCAACCAGAGTGTTGTGTTGACATGTGTTTGGTACCGGACACGATCCTGGAAAAAAACTAACCCTTAACAGCTCCACTGTAAAAAAAAAAAAAAATAAAAAGGCAAGGCCGTAGTGCTGACATTTTAGCGTCACCAGCGAAGGCAAACGCTGGACAGAGAATGAAACCCTTGGTCTCATTCTCCAAGGAGAATGAGCCAAACATTGACGCAATCGTCGCGTTTAATCTGTAGCGTTGGCCTTCTCTGATGACGCCATCTCATTCAGCACTACGGCTTTGTTATCTACGAGGTGTTGGACGTGACGCGTGGAATGAAAGTGATTAAAAAACACGACATGCAATGCGAAATAAAGGTCGCCACATGTCTCAAGTGATTTCACTTTATAAAGTAATTTCTTTGCATTAAAGAAAAGTTTTGAAGAATTTTAGGCGCGATTCGAACTCAAGACCCTTCGGTTGCGAGTCAGACAGGCTACTGACTAGGCCATGTGTGCCACCAGGCCAAGCAGGCACTCTTGTACGGCTTGGGAGAGAGCGGGAGTTTATATTTTCCACTCTTAAAGGCGAAGCTTACGCATCCTGCTGCAAATTTATTTTTACTTCCTCGTGTAATATCAAACAGCATTTAAAACTTCCACTGTCTACTACGTATACAAAGACTACCTCAGAATATACTTTAAAACCCTCCGCACCTTGTCATATTGGTTGCCAAGTGGTAGATTAATGAACGTAGCCAGATTAGCCAGCTTTTCTTAATTTGATTTGCGTCATTTTTATGCGTACAGTGCACACCTGCGATAGTTTGTGATGATAGAAAGCTGTATCACGTATAAGACGCGCTGCCAAGTATCTCGTACATATGTATTATACATACATACATACACACACACACACACACTATATATATATATATATATATATATATATATATATATATATATATATATATATATATATATATATATATATATATATATATATATATATATATATAGGAAAGTAAACGTACCTCGAAGCTTTTCGTGGAGTTTTATTACATATAGGTCGACGTTTCGGCCTGAGCCAGACCTTTTTCGAGACTGGTACATGAGATGTCAGATTGACGCTCCTTGACTACGTCACGTGGTATTCCAAACATCTGGTTTCTCTCAAGAGTTGACGGTGGGGGAGGGAGGAGGAGGTGGGGGTTATATATATATATATATATTCTCTAGCAAATGTTGCATCGCGTGTTTTGTGGCATACCCCAGACTCAAAACACTGAAAATGTTCCGGCAATTTATAGGTTTTGTCAATATCCATATGCGCCATTGACCATTGAGAAAAACATTATTGTAAACTGAGGAGAAGATTTCATGTACAAACCGTACAGCCAAGTAACGCGCGAGAGCTTTCTCTGAACCTATTTCATGTGCAAACCTGCACATAAACGGATATATACGGTAAACCTTCAGGCTGGTCCGCACACTTCTGTTTGCCTACAACCAACTACGCTACAACCGTATTTTAGCCTCTTGTGACTGCTTGCGACAGGTTGTGCAGCATCGCAGCCAGTCGTAAGCATCGCAGCGGTTGTAAGACTTAAAACTAGTTATTAAGCCTCTCCGGTCGCAAGCAATCGCAAATCTCTGAACTAGATTTTCGTCATGACTGCTTCAGCGCTCAACAGACAAAATAGAATAATTTATTATTTCAGTTTATATCGCATTTGGTGCCTGCTGCTTTTTTTCTCGACATCTCTAAAGAAAAAATAACCAACAATTCCAAAACACGCAAGAACAGCAAGTACTTACCGACTTGAATTATTACCTTTTCTTTTTATTTATAGGTGAGACCATTCTCTGTAAATGTCACCCTGGTGGGCTACTTTGGCATCAAACTAACTACAAGGGGAGACGAACCAGGTTCTTATGTCTTTTGCGTCACCCAGCTACCATGTGCACACCTCAAGAAGACGGGGGCAGAGGAAATGACATTTGAAGTTAATGGGACATTCGAGGAACACTATCCAGTCTCGGCAATCACACTGACAAGGCACGACTTAAAGAAGAACCAAGAGGACATTCAGGTGGCTTCCGACCCAAAATCCAACTTCATCTAGAGGAACACATTTATGAAGGACGACTTGCAATAATAAGTTGTCACGTTACAAAGCTATAGTACTAGGTTTCATCTTGGATCTCGAGTGGGAGACACGCACAAACAGAAAGTAAATAAAACAGTTTGTCATCCATGTGCATGTCCAGAAGTGAAGCGAATCGGTCTTCTAAATCTTGTGTTTCGTATAGATTTTTGTCTTTTTAATAGGGCAATGTTTGCCTGCCGTGGTGACTCGCTGCTTACTTGAAAAGTGCAATAGAAACATATATCAAAAATGTTTAACTGCAGAGTCCCTTTCGGTAAGGAACAAACAAAACAATTAGTATAGTTTGTTTTATTTCAGTTTTATCCCCAGTGTGGTGATTCATCTATTAAATTCAACCAGCCTATTGTTTTTTTTTAAAACTCGGCATATTTGTAATACATTATATCACTATTACGTAATCTAAACAAGGAGCCTCGAACTCCCAAGCTTTACTTACCGGGGCCATTTCTACCCCACAAGGTGCCTAGTAGCGCAGAAATAAAAAAAAATATGGTATTTTAACCAAAAGCCACCGACTAAAAAAAAAAAATTGTTTAAAATCCAAAATGTATTTGAAATTGTTAAGTAGAGTGAATATAGTATCCTCTCGTTCATATTACCCCACACATATCGCGCGAACCTTGTCAATACAAATTGTGGTGAGCGGAAAGCATTCTCACTTTCCACATAATATTCGGCTTTCTTTTATTTGCGAATCCAGCGACTTATTCGCGACGTGAGCGATCGAAAGCGTCGCTGTGGTCGGCCTTCCACGATTGGCCGAATGTTGACTATGAGCTCAGCAAAGAATTTCTCGTCGACGGAAAGAAGAGCAATGTAAGAATTCCCATTTTGACGATGTTGGCAGTGTTGGTTTCAGAGCGCTATGACTTCAAGCTTCCGCCATGCTCATTACAAACATATCGAACTTGTTGTTCGCAAGATAATGGCGTCACGAAAGGGGACGATAGGAGGGAGCCACCAAAACATCTCGCTGCCAATAGTGGTCATCGCTATCGGGTAAATATGGCTGCCTGAAAGCAGGTCGTGCTGTGCCATGGATGTGCAAGCTCAACGCACAACACTCGGGCGCCGCCAGCTTGCTGCCGGCGTGTGTAGATCGTCTGGTAGTCAAGCCTGGACGGACGGACGGGCGGACGGACGGACGGATGCGCGGACGGACGGACGGACGGACGGGCGGGCGGGCGGGCGGACGGACGGATGGACGGACGGACGGACGGACGGACGGACGAGCGGTCGGGCGGGCGGGCGGACGGACGGGCGGGTGGGCGGGCGGGCGGGCGGATGTTAACGGCTACACTCTTTGTAACGGGCGGTAGCTTGTGTAATTCGGACAACAGAGCGTGCCCAAAGTTCCCAGTATGGCGGCCCAAAAAATAATTTTTTATCCTCGGCGTCCAGACTGCTTTTGAAGCGTGACTGCTTGCAAACGTCCATACCTGTTTTCACCTCAAGAACCGAAGTAGAACAAGTCCGGCCCCTCGCGGAACATTACTAATTTCCCCCTTTAGGTGGATAATGAAGACATATGTAGGTGAATTTTAGATTAGATATATGTTATCTTATCAAGACGTACACGTTCGAAACGCCTAAAGCATCGCTTTTTCCTCCGACAACCCAATCTCGTAAGAACTATTTCGCGCCGCGTAAGAACAATGCGCAAAACCTACTTTTTTCTTAAGATGGAAACAGGTATCTATAGGGTTTGACTTTTTTTCAGAAAAGTGCAGGCATTATGACAGCGGCACTTGGTCTATCACTGACAGCTTAAGAAACCCTGGACGTGGCCTATATTGTTCCTCGCTTCGTGATTGGTTCTTGGCCGTTCTTATCGGATGATGTCGAAATTGTATTGGTTAAGAACCGATAATAAGATGCATGATACTCGCCACTCCTTGAATCTGCAAGTGGCTAAAGGAATCACGGTTTCTTTCCAGTGTGCAGCTCATGTCGCTAAGCTCAGGAACCAGAGGAAAAAAAAAAATACTGAAATAATTTTCATCTCCCGAGGGCCGTTGGAAGGAAAGTGTCTCGTCTACTATAAGCATTCCCACAACATTATCATAAATTAACATTTAGTTAGGGATGTTGGAAACATATTAAATAAAAACACATTAGTCGCCTATTTGCAGTTAGTGAAGAACTTTTTTTTCTTTCCTAGCTATTAAGAAATATGCGGTCGTGTGACTCTGAAAGCCTGCTTCTTCGAGCATAAACGTTTGGATGGGATTAAATAAACAATGAAATAAATAAAATTACTTTTTGCTTAGTGCCTGAATAGGCCATGTATAGACACGCCTTGCGCACGCGCCAGATTAGAGCCGCCATTGCTGGCCTTTTCTCGTCTTACCTAGATGCCGAACCAGTGGAACGGGCGTTGACGAGCTTACACAAAGGCCAGTGCTGGGAAGGGGGACACAGTAGAATCCAAAATGGCAATAACCTGCCCTGCTGTGGTCATGAGAAAGTGAAGTAAACGTGATACGAAGAAACAAAACTTGAAAGTCGGTTATGGTGGCACCATTGCACAGCTGCTGCAAAGCGTCTATACAAGAACATTTTTTCTACAAAACAGAACAAATTACCGCAAAAAAAAAAAAAACGCATTGTGAGAGATGTTTTGAGTTAGGAGCCATTTCAAAACATGCTTTGGTTTTTGACGTTGACCCCAAATTAGAAGCACATGTTTTAGAACGACGTAAATATTGTGTTAAAAGTTTTTTTCGGAGCAATTTTATTTTTGTGACATACACGTGTTCTATCCAGCTTTAGTTCAGTGACCTGTTAAGTCTCTATGCTGCTGTATTTTTCACCCTTGTTTTAACTATCTTCAATTTCTTACGTAATGTCTTTCAAAAGATAATGTACTAGAATGCGGAGTAAATTGCAATAAGCAGATTTATTTTTTCCTCGGATGATGTCGATTTATTTCACCAACTTTGGTTCGACAGAAACAACACCACAAACAGGAAGTCACAATTTACCACAAAAACTTTTTATTACTAGAATATGTTGAGCATTTTATCAACTTTATATGTGCCAGTGAACTTTTAGATTACTTTTCTATATTCTGGGTTATGGTACAATTTATAAACACAATCATATGGATAAAGCCTTCGGCTCGAAACCTAAGCGGCCTCCGACATTGCTTTCCGGGTTCCATTCAGCTTCTCAGCCATTACTTTCCGAATGTCGGGCTTGGAGACCTTGCCCACGCTGGTTCGAGGAAATTCGTCCACGATCACCACGTACTTGGGGACCTTCAGGCTGTTCACCTGTCAAGTTTTTATTGTAAAGATCGTCAACATTCAGAATGGCAAACACTGTGACACCATGTAAAGGAAGGATCATTACACAGGCACTAAGCATACTAGATACACGTACTAAAGGTGCTGCATAGTAGATATTCATAGGTACTAAATGTACTCCGTAAGTACTAGATATCGGATCTTTCAGGCGACGTAAATTTCCTTTTCTCGTTGTTAGGCGGAAGAGACTACAAACTCAATGCATTTTTTTTTATTACTGGGCGATGTTTAAGTTGGCAAAAATCGTGCCCCAGGTCTATGTTGTACAGTACTGTATGATATGTATATACAAGCTATCAATTCAAGAAAATAGAACGATTAATAAGTGCTTAGGGTTTATTCAAGCTGTAATAGCATTCAGATGACGGAAATGCAGTTTGTTACTATTGCACACTTTGTTACTAACCCAGTACGTGTTCGTCGTTCCATTGCTCCGTGCTTCGTGCTTGTCGTCTGTTTTGATTGTTTGATTTGGCTTAAATTAGCATCCTTTTGGTGTTGTGTCAAGCTGATTCACTCTGTGTGCTTTATAGCATGAACTATATGCGTAAATACGTGCCCTATAATAGTGGTCTGCAACGTCACCGCGTATATTATACGTGTGTATTGGGCTATTTTAGCGCAGTGTTCGACGCAATTAATTAAAAAAAATGCTATAACAGAGACATAATTTTGTACATTGGATCGTAAAACGTTCCAAACTTTTTGTTCTGTCACAACACTAAGCAATATTTGCTCTTATAATCGAGCGCGAAGAGAAAACGGATTTGCGTTTTCCCATAGGAATGCATTAGCGGAAGTCAAATTTCGACTGGTTGTTGTCTGCTTCACGATGCAACAGAAAACTAGCGCCACCTGAACCTCTAGCGTTTATGGTAATAACTCTATACTCTCACCGTCTTATGTCTTTACCCTATGCTTCGATCGACGGCGTTCGAATTTTCGTTGTTCCTTTGTATCTTCCTCGTGTTCTCGCGTTCCGCACCAGAGCAGGCACGTTTCTGTATGTGCGAAAGTTTGAAGCGCTGAAGTTTGTGCTACCCAAAAGAAGTCCTAACGAGTCCCATTTCGCAGCGCCCTCTGGGCAACGCAGGAGACCTATACCGTTTGGAAACGATGAAAACGAAACAAAAGTAAAAACTGAAGAGGCATGTGTGGAAGGTGAGGCGACGCTTCGAAATCATAGAGTTATTATAATGTACGCTAGAGGTTCAAGTGGCGCTAGTGTGCTGACGCAAATTGAAGCAGACAGCAACCAGTCAAAAATTGACTTCCGGTAATGCATTTCTATGGGAAAAAGTGAGTGCATTTTCTCCCTGCGCTCGATCATAAGAGCAAATATCCCAAATAATTCGTACGTACTAGGTAGCTTGGAACATTTCTCAGTCAGGCCGACGAAATATTGGGTCAGTTGCGGCGTTTTTCTTTCAAATTGATCGCACTAAAACGGTGCTAAACCGGCTTCGTACGTGTATTTATGTGCACTGTCGGACACTCTTAGCGCGAACACGACGTCGGCGCTTTTCAGCATGGGGGATATACGTGCCAAACGAACGAAGGACGTCTGGAAATTAAGGGAGACGGCAAGAACTACGCCGTAACACTGAATCAGTAACTACCCGCGCATGTACGATCAAAATAAATTGAAGGCCACGTAATATATTCCGAATTTAAATAAGTAAGTACCGCTTTATTTTTTCTGCTCTGTGCGAACATCTACGTTCAAAATATCACCAGCACGATCGAAATATTTGAGAACAAGTGCCCGATAAAAATTGCCCGGCAGAGAAAACAATACGAAGAGACACCTCTCATAGCCCACGTGCTTTGTTGTTTACGTTTTGAATGTTTTTATCCGCTCATATGCACGACGGGGTCATTTTCATATACTGACAGGACTGGCATATTAGCAATATATAAGCGTCACCGGAATGCTGGCGAGCCTTGAACACACTCTATATTCCTTTCGATTGTAATTTTGCTTTGAATCGTCGCTTATTTTTACATACGTGCTGCGGAACACACGTTTGGGATTGAAATGTAGCAAAGTTAAACATCGTTCATAAGTGAACAAAAATGCGTTCATAAGTGAAGAAACAAACTAAAGCAATTACACTATTACAATGTCAATCAAGGTACATACTATTCTTTACGACCCAAATAATCAAAGTGTTTCGTGTTATTTTCCGGCGAAGAGACAAAATGCACGCGCGTTTTCCCATAGGAATGCACAGGAGCACCGCAAAAGTAGACTGGTTGCTGTCTGCTTCAATTTGCGTCACGGAAGTCGCATAGACACTAGCGCCAGTTGAACCTGTAGCGTACATTATAATAACTCTATGTTCGAAATACTTGGCAAATTGCTGAACCCTTTCGGAAAAAAAAAAAAATAAAATATAAGCGATAATAAAAGAGTATGGGGCGACGGTTTGAAAAGACACGGCGACACGTGTCAGGAAAGTCGAGATTTAACGTCACTGTCTACTGCGCCCTTCATAACTGGATAGAAGCGCCGAAAGACAGGAACAAATTTGTGAAGGAGGTAACGACAACATGGAGCGCTCCATGTTGGCGTTACCTCCTTCACTTTGTCGAGGTCCTTCGGCGCTTCTATCCAGTCATGATCCAACTAGCCAAACTGAACGTTTCGTTCTTCATAACACGCAATTCTGCTCATGATGGTTTCATCGATAAATCGATATAGAGGTGCACGGTTTTTTTTTTTTTTTCATCATTATTATTAACAGAGCTACAACATTGTATTGTAATTTTTTGAGGCTGAGAATCAACTTGCCTTGGTCCTGCAGTACTGCTGCAGTTCTTCAATGTTGGCCGCAGAGCCCTTCCTGAGCTTCACCCAAGCGCACACCTCTTCGCCCAGACGCGCGTCGGGCACTCCAACGACGCTGGCTTCTAAAATGGCATCGTGGCCTGCAGATTTTTGAATAATGAAAAGGTTAATGTTTATTTATTTATCAACACAATTGTGACTGCAACAGGGATATCTCATAGTTTCTAGGTGACAAGGCCGCAGTGCGGGAATTTTTACGTCATTCATTGGAGGCCAGCGGGAGGACGCAGCCTGGTCAGGAGCGCTGCGGCAGCGTTGGGCTCTTATTCTCACTGAATGAGCGCAAGACCCAGGCAAAAGCTGACGGGGACCCAAAATCCCCAAACTTTAAATCATGCGCTGCTATTTCCCTTAATAAAAATTATAAAAACTTGATCAAAGATTGCCACACGATCTTTTTCACAAAAAAAAAAGTGCGTTTCTTGCAGGGGCGTGTAGCTATTTTCTTTTATAACGTTTCGATATGCAAATAAACCACTCATGACGATAGTAATCCCTAGAGAAGGGGAACAAGGGGGACAAAGAAGAAACACAAAATTCCAAACACAGCTAGGTGACTGGTGAGCGACCGCAATGTATATAGTTGTCATTCTTGCCTAGCTCGCTTGCACCTTTGCAATTTTTGCATTATCATCAAACCACTCATTACTGTTTTATTTAAAGAAGCGTGGGGTCGCGTTTATTGAATAATCGTCATAAAACGACGAACAAAAAAAAAACACATCTTTAGGGCTCCTTTAGCAGTACCAAAAAAACACAGATAGAAACTATGGCGGAAAAGGAAACGGCGCGCAATATACGAGTGTTGTTACCTAGAAGAGCAGTTTCCACTTCTTCGGGGCTAATGTTGACACCTCCCTTGATGACCAGGTCTTTGATGCGGCCTTTTATCTCGAATGTTCTCCTGGTCTGTCACCGCTCCCTGATCCCTGAAAAGAAGAAAACAAAAACACGAATGCAGGCTTTAGCCTAACAAAGCCGCTGTCACACATCCCATATACATCCCACGAAAGACAGCCTCTGCGGGCACTGTCTGTATTGGTTGTTTCTTATGGTCCTGTTCAGAGACGCGCTAATGACATTACTGTAATGGAATTACAGTAATTAAATTACTTTTGTGGTAATGATTGATGTAATTAATTACTTTTTATGCTGGTAATTTAATAATGTAATGAATTACTTCCAGGCAGTAATTTCAAGAAAATTACTCATTACTTTCGAAATTACTTTTGTCCCAAAAGAGAAAGTTGGTTTGCGATTTTTAAAAAAAAAAAAAAAAAAACGAAGAATCATTTTGCATGGTGAAACGTCGTGAAAGAGGCACCAGAGCAAATAAACGACCGCAATGTGAGCGCACAGTCTCGTCCGAAGATCTTGACAGACGCACTAAAGGCGGGCTGGAAAGGCGAAGGAGAAAAGCTTACGTGTAAAGGCATCGCTGGAAGGCCACGGCCCATGAACTCCAGGCACGACAGATTCACGGCGTCACGTCATCACAACGATATTGTACTTCGTTCACCCCTAAGATGAGCGTGCGGTGTGAGCTACGAGCTCATTAGAACCAATCAACCGCCTTCCTTTGATCCCCTGAACCGTCCCTCTCTTTGCGCGTGGGTATGAACGAGAGTGTGGTCACATAGCGAAAGGTAGATTTGTGACTGTTCCAACGAGCACGTAGCTTCCACCGCACCGTGAACTTAGGGCTGAACGGCTTACTGCAAGGCGAAGTGCACATCTCCAGTAAGGTCGTCCACACATTTTAAAACCTAAGAAAACAGGACAAACAGATGTCCAGCCTTCTCGCTCTTTCGTCAAGCAAGGTCAATTCGTAAGCTTCTACCATTGTGAAAAACAAACGACCGGAATAAATTATTCATCCCAAATGCCTCGTCAAGGCCCCAGAATCTTTCGTGCGCATCCTTGGCTTTGTTAAGTAAAGGTGCTTTTTGTAGTCGGAAAAGACGGGAATCGAGCAAAGCAGGTTTCACTCGCGGTAGGCCTCGTTGCCTTTGCTTAGGAGGCTTATTCGGCAATAAGATAAGAGCAGATATCGCCACCCGGCTTTTGGGAAAGTACACACTTTAGGAACCTCGCGCCATCCCTTGCCTCAACTGGCGACGCTTCTGCCTGGCAAATATCCAGCCCCCTTGAGTAAAAACGCGAAATGACTTGGGCCCTTCGGGTGTTCGGGAACAATATTCCCTGAGAGGAATGAACGGGAATACGTCGACTGTTGTTCTTGGGAGAATGTGATTAGATTGCATTCGAGACGGAAGGGAAACGTTTCACGTGACGACTCCTTGTAAGAACGAGCTCCCTAGCCCGACTTAACATTCTGACACGGTCTATAACTTCTTTTAAATCAGGAAGACAGAAACGACCTTCACCGTTGAGTGAACACCGAGACCGGTGAGTTGACTGTCTTTGAGCCACGTCTAAAGAAGAAGCTATTCATCATGTTTGACACTTATGTCGTGTGCGCCAGCAAAACGACTCTTCATTACGGTTCACTTTGAGGAGGAAGATCTGAGTTTTGGTACATATACTGCAAATAAAATGAGCACGAATTACTGCCTCAAGGTATTGAAAAGTAATTTCAAAGTAATTTCATTACTTTTAAAAAGTAATTATAATGAAATGTTATTACTTTTAGTCTGCGGTAATTTGTAATGTAATCTAATTAAGTATTCGCAGTTTTCAAAAAGTAATTAGTAATGTAATTCAATTACTTTTTAAAAGTAATTCTGCCATCTCTGGTCCTGTCGCGTTGGTCTCACCCCGTCGGCAGCCAGCCGTCGTCATAGACTCCGGTCACGCTGTGCTTCCAGTATCCCGCGAAGACGCTTGGACCTCTCACTTGGACCTCGCCGACCTCACCCACGGGAAGCACTGACCCAGCGGCATCCACAATGCGGATCTCGGTGTGCGGCGCAGGGTGGTACCCTGTCTTGTCCCGGTAGCCGAAGGCCACCGGGCCGGCGGTTTCTGTCAGTCCGTAGGCGGTCTGCGAACAAATCGGCAAGGAATTACAGGGGACTGAAAAAGGTACTAGACCACGAGAAACGATGTACCAGAAATCATGAACGAAAGTAATTATGAACGAATTACCCGCAACCATGGTTACCGGTAATCCGTTCATGATCACTTGTATTCTGTTCGTGCATTCAGCATATTGCGTGGTTACTGATAATCCGTACATAATTACTTTCGTTCAAAGTTACCGATAATTCGTTCATGGTTATGGGTAATCCATTCATGCTTATTATAAGCTGTTCACTTTCGTTCATTGTTACCGGCAATTTGTTGATTGTTACTGGTAATCCGTTCATGTTTATTTGTAGTCTGTTCATACACAAATTACAAGCATGAATGGATTACCAGTAACCATGAACGAAAGTAATCATGAACGGATATTCAAGAACCCTCAACAAAACAACTCTGCGCATCGTAGTTTAAATGCCAAACACATTAGATTACTCAGAAGATTGGTAATAATGGGTAATATGTTTATGTAAAAGACCTGGGGGATTTCAGAATGTTCTGTACAAGCATATCTGATACTTTTAAAGGGCAACGCCGGTCAGAAATAAAACCAAAGTTATACCCCTGTCAGAGGGGCATTTTAAAGGCTTTTAGAACAAGCTCCTTTATAAAATGGGCGAACCAGCGCATGCCGTAGGGCACGCGCGCACTGAACATCGCGAGCTGACTGGCCGGTTTCATAAAGGAGCTTAGTGAAAGGGACCTTTAGAACGCCGTCTAACAGGGGTATAAATTACTTATATTGCTTCTGTGGCACCAAACATGATTACAGCTGAGATATTACGTCAAAAGTAAAGCCGCATACTCCACTAAAGCCAATATTAAAGATGCGAACAGCTGATATTTAGCGGGTGGCAAGCGGGTTAGCGTTTAGTCAAGGAACACTGAGCGACGCGTACCGCAGCACCCCCCTTGACGTCACTTCGCAGTAGAGCTGCGGTTGATTCTGCCACCTGTTGTACCACGTACCGCAGCACTACGGTGACTTCACGTCGCGGACGGATGGATGCATGAATGTTAATGGCTATACCCTTTGTAACAGGCGGTCGCTTGCGCCACCTAGACTAAGTTTAAAAATACAAACATATGATTTCTCCCGTCCTTCTAAGCCAATTTTCTCTCCCTAACTATCACCAAGCAGTAAAGAATCTGGCAAAAAACTATAACTATCCCCCCCCCCCCCCCCCCCAATCTTCCCTCAGGCGAGGGAGTCGTCAGTTTTCCTCTGGTCAAGCCTTGTCGGCGTTACCTTAGCACCGGACCCACTGGGAGACAGTGTTGAGACTTCGGGCCGGAGCCACGCGGGATAGAGTCCCAATTTTCTTCTGTCTCGCCTGTTCCCAGCTGTGCTAGTTAGTTTTGCATAATTCAATTTCCCTAGAAAATTTCCACCATTCTTCTAGTCGCCTCTTTGTGACTGTAATCCTTTTCTCTTCCGTCCATCCATCGTCACCAGCAAAACCCAGGGCCCCGGCCAAATCTGTTAACCCCTTCAAGGAGGGCAGGGCGAAGCCCGGTGCACATGAAAACCAAGTTTTCTAGTGTCTCACTCTCATTATAGCAGGCGACACATAATGTGTCTGTCTCCTAAAATTTAGCTTTATACGCCCTTAACCTCAAAACTCCCGTTTTCGCCTCAAACAGTAAAGAACTTCCCAGTGAATTGCCAAACAGATTTTCCATTCTTATGTCCGGTTTTTGTGGCATGTACAGTGCACCCCAAACTTAACGCCGCCGCTGGGTTCCCAAACATTGAGCTCGTGTCGGCTACGTACTGTTAAATTTGTCACCGAAACGTTCAGGATGCCTTCTCAGGATGGGATAGAAATTGGCAACCCAAACATTCTTTAGATAGTTCAATAGGCCGCCGCAGGGACTGTCAGAAACGGCAAATGCCGTGGCGGCGTTAAGTATGAGGAGCACTGTACATTGTTAGAGCTAATTTTATTTTTCCTGCATTCTTATCTCTCATATTTTTCTTTCTGCCTCTTTCACTCCGTTTTCCACTGAGGTAGTCTGCTCAGCCCCATCACTAGTATGTAAGTATTTATATGTAAGCTTTCGGATTCGGTATGTCCATTTTGTGTTTAAGCTTTTCATGTATAAATACTTGAATACCATATGTGACCACCGTGTATCCTCAATTTGGGTCAACCTTTGTTCAAATATCAACTTAATAATTGCCTCCCTGCTCTCAAAAAACGACTATACTTCGTTTCACCTTATGTGCGAGCGAAGGCAAAGCTGGAAGCGCGAGCACGAAAGCTCCGTGCGTTCAGGCTTTGCTCGAGCGCGCGAGCTGGGGAGAAACGCAAAAAGCGCTGGTCTCGCGCTTCTAGCTTTGGCTTCGCTCGCAGATAAGGTGAAACGAAGTATAGCCCATCTCCCCCCTTGCTCCCTCATTTGCTTTTTTCCGTGTGCTCCCAGTGCCAATCCGCCTACGCATCTTTGTCGCATTTCTAATCCTGATTGAACCTCTGATTTCATGCACAACACCCCATTGTCAAAAGACAGCCCTGGTATCATCACCGCTTTCCATACACCTCTCACTACTTCATATATATTATAGTTCCATAGGGTATAGAGCCTCATATTCTCCTCATTTTGCTCTAGATATATCCTTCCCTCATTGAGCCAAACTCCGAGACATTTTTATGTTTCTACATGGTTTATTACAATGTCTTTTATCCTCAGTAGTTCCATCTTTTCGTCGTTAAACACCATTACTCCAGACTTGTCACTACTCAAACTCATGAACAAGGTGTCCCCTTCCTCTCCACATATGCTAGCTAGTTCCTGTAGTGTATCCTGGTTATCTGCCATAAGTACTATGTCGTCTGCATACATCAGTCCTGGTATTACATGTATTACATTTATCCCTCTTTCCATATAACTCACATCAAACCTAAGTTTCTTTGCTCCAATTTATTGTCAATTTCACTGAAATATGTCATGACAAGAAGAGGGTGACAGTAGACAGCCTTTCCTGAGCCCTCTTTTTATTGCTGCGGGTTGCGTAGTTTCTGCTTCCCATGTTATAACTACCTTATTGTCTGTGTACACTGCTGAAGAAACCTTATCAAATTTGCATCTAACTATACTCCTTCAGTGGACCCAGAGCGTTTCCCGGCTAACATAATCCCGCGCTCCCTTGATGTCGACTTAAGGTAACCATAAAGGAGTTTGGTTCTTTATTGCTATTTCTATACATGAGTGGTCCCGAATAAGTTATCTTCCAGACTTCTATCATCTTCGGAATTCATTTTGGAGCTCACCCAGTATTTGCGTATCTTCTGCCCATTCCTCCATTCTCCGCTTTACTATCTGCATTATCTTATGGTCGTCTCCATTGCTACGCAATTCTGCTCCTCCTCTACCCTGCTGCTGTCAGTGCTATCCATTGTTCCCCTTCTGCTCAAGCTGGGAGCAAGCCTCCTCGATTGTCTGCCTAATATATTCCCGTGCCTCTCCCCCTCTACTCTTCTCTCTCCTGTGTGGTCAGTAAGCTGTTGGAAACCCTCTGTCTTTCTCCTGCGCTTTAATGTGCTCTCAAAACATTTTTGCCTATTCCTATCTTCTTTCTCAGTCTTGTCCTTTAACTAACATGCCTAGACTTTCGCCTCTGTGTTCACCTCCCCTCCGGTTGAATCCCATCCAGGATTAGCCCGGTATGTACGGTACCTCATCTCTAAGGTGCGTATCTGCTGCCCCATACACTGTGAAATTTTCAGCCTCTAATTGCTCACCAATTTCCTCCCACTTTATTTTGTTTCTACCTCCCTGCATATGTTTATGAACTCTATATTGAGCCGACTCTTTATCTTATTTTTACGGGTCTTCCTACTGCTCTCCCTGATGTTCTCACTCACACCGAGGACCTTGCCCCGACTCTTGTACTGGTACATATGGTACTGGTACATCTACACCGGTGCCCTCCGGGCTCTGTGGGTCCCCAAAACAGCTGCAACGTGCCGACCCAGCCTTTCCCACTCTCCTACCTATGTCTGGATAGTAGTGGATTCGACCCTGTGTAAAATGGCAGGAGCCAGCCGCATAAACCTCCCAATTCATCTCTTTTTCGCCGTACTCAAGCCGTCGGCTCATCCCCTTAATCACTCGGTTAGCCTCAATGAGCCGCCTATCAATGTCAAAAACTGTCCCCGGACACTTGGGACAGTGCATATTTCCATATGCGTCCTCTCACTGACCGCTCTTAGTTTACCCAGTCCTGCCTTTATCTGTTTTTCCAGGTTTTGGCTCTTCCCATTCAACACGTTGTTCAGCCCTGCGTGGATCCACACTAGGTTTTCACCCTCCACGTTTTCCTACATTACCTCCTCCGCTTTGGCAATGGAATCTACCATTTACTTTCCTGGCTGCCTTTATTCGCACCCTTTTGTCCTCTTTCACCTTACCTAGCACTCCCTCTACGATCATTGCCACGTTGGAGTCTCCCACTACTAGGACTCTCCTAATTGCCAACGGCTGCCCACTCTCCTGGCGCCAGGCTGCTACACCCTCCATTTACCATCGGTACCAGGTTAGACTCTATCAATCCAGCTGTTTCCTTCTCCTTTTGCGCTGCTTCATTATATATCCTAGAAACCTCCGTCGTGTCCGCACTGCTCGCTCCCTGCTCTCTAGCCCGTTGCACCACCGGCCTACCATTGCTGTCGACTCCCTCTTCATCTTCTCCCAGTGTGCTTCTAGGTCGACTCTCTTCTCGACCTCTACTTCGAAAATACCCTGCAATATGCCATCATTTTTTGTCTTTCCTCGTTCTTCCCGTACAGCTGATCATCAGTGTTGCCTTCCTTCTCCTGCAGAGAGTTTCGGTTTTGCCGTAGACGCCCGAAACCAAACTTTGAGCCGTGATATCTATAAAACTACATACTAGATCGAAAAAATATATACTTTGTTATTGACTCACTGACTCACTCACTGACTGAGCTGTAAACAGTCAAAATAATCCCTAATTCAAAGATATTGGCCGGAGTTCCCTTTAAAGTGATGTCGCAGAAATCATTCTGGCAACTTCGGTCGAGCACTGTTTAATATTAACGTCGATCTGTAGTATTTGCGAGATATATGAATTATTAAGAAAAAGATATATCCCGGCTTTGCTTCGTAGCTTGACTCACCACCAGATTGTTTATCTTCAGCTTCTCTGCGATCATCTCTAGCGCCGATGTCTGGACGCTGGTAGCACCGATGACGCCTGAGTTCCCAAACGATGCACGTGTGAGAAAATATCTGCCAGTACGTTTTCACACTGCTATGGCTGTATTGTTTTAAGTGGGCTGCCATCTAGTTCTCATTTGGCATGTGTATTTGCCTCTCGTACTTAAACACAGGGTAGCATCTACAAAACTGAAATTGGTATGCAAAAGGTACAATAGTAAACATTCTTATTCTAAAGTGAAGGTAAAACAAGAATGACATATTAAAGTATCCTAGCTTTTACAACCTTCTCTCAGTCGCCGTAATAAAGGTAAAGCACGAAAGATGAATTCCAGTAAAAAGTTTAAGAGGTACCGCAAATTACATTTAAATATGTTTCAGTTCAACGTTTCTGCACACCTGGTCACTTGATCCTGAGGTTTGTGCATCCGTAGACTTGACACTTTGTATCAGTGACACTTGAATAGTGTCTGGAAACTTTCGCCGGTAAGACGTAAGATTCAGGCGTGCCATTCGATTCTTTTATATTATAGCTTAATTAAAAATGTTGTGATGTAGCAGGTTTATTACGTAATGCGCCTTTTGGGGCCCTTGAGGGTTAATAAACAGAAATAAAAGAATAATCTTAGGCTAACACCCTATAGAAAAAACAAGGACTGAAGGCTGAACTTCGTGACACCAGAATTTTCTGTCGACGGCTTAATCTTCGCGGGCCGGATATTTAGCGAATTCTGCGATATGTTGGTTTCGCCATTAATTCGTGGGGACAAAATTTCGCAATTCAAGGTGGTCTGCTATGCATTCCTTACCACAGTGTAATATAACCCTATGATCTAATTTCCGCGATACATGAGAATCGCGAAATCAGCGCTACTTCAACCCGATGGTACACAACATTGAAACCTAGAGGCTCTCACTCACTGCGGTAGTCAGATAGCTCTGCCAGTTTTCTTACTCTTATAGTTGGGTATGGTCTCTGACAACTTAAGGAACACAGGACGTGGTTTCTTTTATGTTCAAGGTTATTGTTTCCTGATTTGTTCCTGCGCCTTCTTATACCGGCTAATGTCGCAAATTGATCGGCAGGGCAGCGATAATAAGTTGCTTTGGCCATGCCACATTTTGCGTTTATCAAGTTGTCAGTATCCATAATCCACCCCATCGCAGCTACAGCTCAAACGGTTTACGCAAAATCCCACCTTCGCACAAGCTCGATATGTCGTACTTGTTGAATTCCCGGCATTGTATCAGGTCGTAATATGTTGTAGGCGTCCCCTGTATGGCAGTACACCTGTGAAAGATAACACCCACGTGTGAACGATATTGCTTCGAAAACCGAGTGAAAGAATCCTCTCTTTTGAATTTCACGCTGAATGTGTTAAAGCGGAATTCTGATACCGATACAATTCCAGTAAATACATGAATGGCGCAGAACCAATTAAACTTTAACTTCGCTCAAGCTGAACTAGAGAGAGTGATCGTAAACGCTGGACGTAGATAGAATGTTTCACAGCATTTGCGAGACAGGCCTGCACACTATTTGCGAGAGTCGTGCGACTTTAATATTTTCGGAATTATTTTACAAGCACTCGGTGCAATGATATGCAAAACTGACGCTACGCGATCGGAAGTGCTCCGGAGCTATCCAATAGAGGCGCCAGCGTGTAACGGTCCCAACGGATTGCAAGGCAGTCAATAACATTTAAGCGCTAAATTGTGTGAATCAGCTATAGTCATGTTTACCTGACAACCGCAGTAAAAAAAAACAAAAAAAAACACGTGGCTTTTTCGCAGAGCATACGGCGATGTACTACTTTGAGGGTTTTGATATGTGTAGCCGGAATTTTAGATTAGCTTGCGCTTGTTTTACCAAGGCATACACATTTCAAACATTAAAATCATAGAATGTTCCTCGACATACCAAATCTTTCAAGAACTATTTCGTGCTAGAGCATGGACAAAGAAAGAGGAACAAAATTGCACCCGGCTTGTATAGGCGACAGATGGCGTCCCTAAAACACGTATTCGCAACTCCAATGGAGGCGGCGACACCAAGCGGAAAAGACCCGAAGGAGGGAAGCGGGGAGCTACCGCCTATTGCGCAGCAGCGACAACCAGCGCGGCCTGCCGGCCGAAATGTGAAACTGAGGAAAAGGGATGTAACGCACGCCGCTGGAGTTAGCAAATACCCCATCTGACAAACATCTGCAGCACTGACAAAGGAACGGGCGCGAATGTCTTCTAAGAGCTAAAGTAGCATTTATGCGCAATTTCCCGCCCAAGCAAAGCATATTGCTGAACTATAGGCTGCTGAGGCCTTGGTCTGCACTGCGGATAAATTTTCGAACAGCGTACCCGAAGGCTTTGTATACATCGCCGCCATGCGCCAATCCAACACGTGATCTGAACTCGGCGCAGGCGCAGTGGATGATGAAGCTATTTCATCGCGTAAGCAAAGCTTTTTCATAAGCTATTCTAAACCTCGCTACATGTGAGATGGAGTATAACGCTCAGATTAATTTTTAATCACGTGCTGCAAGAAAACATCACCCACAACACGGAAACTTTAAAAAAAATGTATATCGTACCATTTCTGATCGCCAGAAATAAAGAAGCGCGATGAAAATGACGCTGCGCGTACGCGATGAACAAAAATAAAAACGGCCTCCCCCCTCCCCCTCCCCCCCCCCCCCTTTCCCCGTGTGAATGTTATCAGATGCAATACAAGAGCCCACAGACTAAAGTCTCTCGATGCTTCTTTTACAAGTAACGACAACCAATACAAATGACAAAGCACGTTCAGCTGGAACAAAATGGCGTCATTCATTCAGGTCTTTGCTGTGCGCCGCCATTCGCTTCCTAAAAACCTGCACCGTCACGCAGTCGACGCTTCAAAAGAATGTCGCTACTTGTAGGAAGCTCTTATTAGGGACTTTACGACAGACTACACCACACCCCTCGCACGCATTTACGCGGCATATATCGTAAACACATTGATGACTTTCCTTGGCTCTCACCAACATTGATGCTCCGACGCAGGATCACTGATTTGTTTCACTTATTCGCGTCAGCTTACTGACTAGCCGAACAACATAGTGGATTTCGTTATTGCGTAGGAGGGGAAACGCAAACGCTGTGCGTTAGCTTTGCGTGCTCCACGTTGCGCATGCGCGTCGCCGACGTGCGCCAATTCAAGACCACAATACTTGCGCTTGCTCGTATACGCAATACTAAAACTCAGCATTACTGCACTGATACGCGCTCCAGTTAAGTGCGGTAACGACTGTTGACATGTGAAACCAAACCCTGAGCAGGTTGGAATGACAAATAAGAAAACATTTCGAGTCTTTTTTTTTTAAAGGGGCGATGCAACATTTTTTCTACTTTCAATAAATACAACTTAGAATTATTCCTTAATATTTAGGACCTATGAAACACAAATTGCTTCTTTCTTTTTTTTTTTCTACGCAATGGCAATCGCAGTAGAAATTCGAGAGAAACAAGCATCGCTTACCCCCTCAACTCGCAGCCCGAAAAAGCGGCCACGTGATCTGGAGGCGATTATATGCCGCCAATGTTTTTAACGCAGCCACCCGTTGGGGTTGGCAGGGCACAAGGCGCGCGCCGAGTTCCACACATTGTTAAGGTTCGGCTATTCCCGTCGTCCCAGCGATTGGGCACGAGCAGACATGTACAAGTTACTCAAAAAAATAATTAAGTTAAGTTACTGGGTACTGGCCTCAAAAGTAATTTGAGTAGAGTAGAAGTTACTCAAATGGAAAGTAATTGAGTAAACTACTACCTACCGTAACAAAGTAGCGAATTTCTTTTGAAGTTACTTTCATATTTTTTATAGTACCAAGAAAGTATATAAATGTTTTGATCCGTTAGCGAAACATATATGCTAGCCAAATATAGAGCGGCTTGTGTTTTTACATAAATGCTTTAAAAGCTGGTTCTGCTTCTGTGTGACTAATTGTTTTGTACTTTTTTGCTTTCTGGTCAATGATGTACTGCGGATTATCATTTCTATATTGAGGTTTAGAACTGCCTGAGCTTGATTTTGCAGACGGTGTTTGCTTGTTTACAGTGTATTACAGTGTTTACAAACCACCCCCCCCCCCCTGCCTATTGCACATGCTTCCCCCCTTTTTGCAAATATCAGCTGATCTTCCAAGATATTATATCTTTTTGTGCAGGAATGTTTGTTGATAAGCAAACCTGCCACTAAAATTCACAATTAATTTGTAATTTGAGTAGAAGTTACTCGGAAAAGTTATTAAAGTAAACTACTAATTATCGAAATAAAAGTGTAATTGAAAGTTACTAAACTACTCAGGAAAGTAGTTAAACTAAAGTAACTTGTGTAGAGGAATTGAATTACGTACAAGTCTGGGCACGAGCCACTACCCGAATGCACGTCGAGGCATCGATTGTCACGAGTCAAAATTGAATGCCTTCGCAGTCTTCGTGTCCGCCGTATGAACATCATTTAATATCGTCATAGCCGGGATAGCAAAGCTTGATGACGCACTCCCAGCCATCTCATTGTTGGAATTGTCCCCACACCTCCGCCATCAAATTTTTGCGAACGAGAGACTGAAAGAAAGGGTTCCCTTCTATCCTTGGAATTCCACTGCGACGAAGACGCTTTTTGGTAAGTGACGTTGCGTTCGGATATTCGTGGGTTCCACTAGAGCCAGTAAGCTGGTGTAAAGCGACAGACGTTCCTACGCAACATCGTTGCACAGCCCCTTTAAGAAGAAAGCAAATATACAAGCCCATGTCCACCTTTCCAGCGCTTATCACCCATGCTAAAAATGCCGAGCCACTTGGTTAGAAACACCGATTTATAAAGCACAGGTGTCGGCGCTTGACCTCCCTGACCTGTATCTTTGTATGGCCTCCAGCGTCTGAGCGTGAGGGGCGCCCGGCGGCAGGTACACGGTGGGCACGCCCGCCACAACCCCGAAGGTGGAGACGTCGATGTGGCCGAAGGTGTGGAACAGCGGCAGCACTGTACACATCAGCGTCCTCTGGAAGCCGTCGAAGTCGATCGTGTCAGTCGGTTGTGCTCAGCCCGCATTTCATGTCTCTATACAGCCGCGGTCCCGCGCAACCAACGGCCAGCGGTCCGTATCTGGCTCGCAATGCGGTTTTAGTCCAACGCAGCTGTCTCAGGAAACGTAGAAATGCAAATTGCTTCCTGGCCGCGAATATTTTGAAATATTTTGACGACGAGCAACCTATTTCCAATAGACCCTTTTCACGGCAAACGCGACCAGGCGGTGCTCCAGTCTTTGAGGTCCCAGAGAACTTCCGCTTCATAATAAAAATGCCTCCCCCTACCCCCCCCCCCCCCCCCCCCAAAAAAAAAAAAAAGAAGCGTGAATTTGTTAAACAAAATTTGAATATTCTTCTATACCAACTTGCCCCCTCCAAGACGTTAAAATACACAGCCAAAGACTCTCGTTAAATCTCCAATTTTGTTGTCCGTGTAGCATTTATGCTTTCTAGCACTAGTGACATAAGCAAGCTCGACAGGCTTTCAGAGACGGAGCGACCAAAAGTCGCTTGGGACGCAAGCGGCAGTTCATTTTTGTAAATAGAAAAAAGGTCTATATGAATCTGTCAGCCACCAGCTCGTACAACGTGGAGCGAAAGCTCGCTCTGAAGAACACAGAGATCCTGGGTTCAATTCCCGCCCCTGCCCGTTTCGATCTGGATGAGCATCGTACCGGCGTGTGGTCGTGCAGAACTACTGCGTGGTACACGTTAAAGACCCCAGGCTAGCAGTTGTACTGAATATCTCATCTACAACTTAGACTCCAGACGCCCATTGAGGCTAACTAAATTCGTTAATATTGGGTAAGTACTTCGCTAATTGCCACTTTCTAGTGTTTGCCAAAGTGAATAAGGCTATCCCGAAGGAATAACCTTTTTTTTATTTCCAGTGTTCTTTTTTCATCCCGTCTCTGAGATACAACACGTATCAAGCCACCAGTTTTAATGTAAGAGAATATAAAAATACCAAAAACAAATTCCCCGAATGTTAAATATTACCCCAGATGAGAATCCTGTCATTGCTTTCAGCATCTGAATGGCGTTGAGGACGTTGAAGTGACTCAGCGGTATCAGCTTGGGAGGTCCCGTAGAACCCTGCGAAAACACATTGCGAGGTTATTCATTTGCTTTCCATAGATTTCATTAATTCCCCACTGTGTGCCCACCCGTACTACTGGTCATACTGTAAAACCCTTTATTTTCGCTGCCCCTATATTTCGCGAATCGGTCACAGAGGACATAATCGCGGCCATTAAATTTCGCGAGTTCCATACGCCTGCATTGAAACTCTTAAGGACCGAAATTTTCGCGTGCCCTTAAATTTCGCGAATTTTTCAATTCGCGATATTCGCGAAAATTAAGGGCTCGCGAACATTGAGGGTTTTACAGTATCTGTTTGGTCTTCGACCAGACGGCGAAGAACTGAAATGATATACCCCCCAACATGGTTTTTCACTAGATCAGTTCCAGGGGTTTCCCAAGGACTTGAAATTAGGGGAGTGTCTAAATTTTTAGGGGGGCGGGGTTGGGGGGGTATTGAGAATAGAAGAGTCGTCGTGAATTAAGGGGGTGCCTTTGGAAAAACAAGGGGGGGAGTACACCCCCGTAAAAGGGGGGGGGGGGGTGTAGGAAAATCACTGATCAGTTCAGTTGCAAAACTGCGCATAGACGCGCTTCCACGGGCATTAACACTCCGCCCCCCTCTTCCCCTAAGGTCCACCTCCTGTCGTTCGACGCGCCACCGTTTCTTGGGGGGACAGATGCTATGGTAGCTGCCAGTTTACAGGCCTTGAAGCACAACCGCTAGTAGATGGCGCTTCACCGTTGCGTGTCTGATGAATAGAGTGTTGAAATTAAGTCTCTAGATGGCGCTTCGAATGATGGGCAGCGGGCCTGAGGGAGATAGAAGGGTACCCCCCTCCGTGAAAGTTCCGCTACTGAGTTGATTTAATAGGCAGTTTTCGCAGACCGCGTCTCCCCCTCCGCTAAGCCCTCCGCAGCGAAGAAGCCGCTACTGCGCCTGCGCGCCGATAGCCTTGACTGTAGAGTTCCGGGTATCGTAGCGGGTTGTGGAGAGTGTTGCGGGACGGCGAAAACCATCTACGAAAACTCCCTAATAACGTTCCCTCCAACCCTACCCATTTCAAAACAGCCATCCGACACGTCATCTTCCGATATGTCTTCACGTATTACCCTTTTTATGGGGCATCTGAGGCATAAAACAACTAAAAAAATACGTAAGATAAAAGAATAAAGCATACCGATGATTGCAGCATGGTAACCGTTGAGTAGGAGTCTTCCTCGCCTTTGCTATAAGATCTTGAGGAGCCATCCCCCATTCTGAGGACCTCTTCGAATTCCAATAGGCCCCTGTCACAAGCAATTTGATCGTGCACATCATCGGACCAAACCCCAGCAGAAGTTTATGTAGCATCATTCACGACACGAATGAATAAGCATTCATAAGAAAAAACCAAGTGCCCGTCAAAATGGCAACGAAAATAATTTCTCACTAAAAGACTAACACGCAGTAACTCACATTTTGTCTCTTTATTTATGGCTGTTGAAATCTGCGTGACATATTCTTGTGCGAAACGTTATTTCACGTGTTATCACATAACTGCCTAACAGTATATTCTTTAGGCAATCTGCAGCTGCTCATTGGCTGCTTACCGCCAAACAACAATTTCTCTCTCTCTTTTTTTTTTTGGAAACTTAGAAATTAAATTAAGAAGATTGTTCATCTCAAATGTCAATTTTTTGTGTGGAGATAGGCAATTTCTTTAATGCAGTATCACTGTCGACCTGGGCTCTTGAACACGGGCCACGCATCAGGTATTAGAGAATGTTACAATGACCGTCCCTCGCGAAACCGGCCAATCTCTCCAAAATAGAACATAAATTTTCTCTCTTCCTCTCCCGGCAGGTGTGGAGATATGATCTCTGGCACTTAACCGTCAGACAATTTGTTTTGTTTTGTTTCGTACACTTGCCTAGCATTAGCCGGGGTCAATGAGATTAGGTACTTCAGGTCTGGATATCTGTAACAAAAACAAAGAAGACAAATATAAGACCTCTCCCGCTATTTTACGCAGCTCAGACTATACTAGGTAAGCACTTTTTCCTGCAACAAGAGATTGAACAAACTCAGGGAGATCCAGGGGAGGCTTCTTGTTGGCCACCAACTCCTGAGCCCATAGAGCGTGATCGGTCTTTTTGAATCCGTTGCCTACAATGAGGGCGCTGCAGGCCGCCTGGGAGAAGTAAGGCGAGCGTACCCGTTAGATGCACCAGATCAACATCACCCAGAATAATCAATTCCCGTGCACTAGCATTCTGAGGCCATCACAGTAAGATCGAGCAAAAAGTGCTGCCTCAGTGTTCGGCTTGGCCGGGTGTCGGGCTCCGGCCCAATTGCTAAGTTCGAACTCTCAGAGTGTGATGACGTCACATGGAGGTAGAGGCGGCTGTCCAAAGGCTTTGATTATTCTAGGTGGTGCTGCCAACGGTCTACTTACTCTCTTGAGCACAGAACCGAGTTCTTTGGGATGGCATTTGTCATTGATGGAAACCTGTGAGGACAAATGCGCAGGTTGTACTCGTGTTCCTCACCCACAAACAACTACAGGGTCAAACCACCATCTTTAGAAATCGTCAGTTCAGGACGTTTAGGTGTAAAAATGCGTGAACGTGGGCTCAAATGAGGCTCGTGGCGTAGTAAGGGGGATGGGAGGCCGGGGGCCCTGGGCCCCGAGTACCAGGCGTCCCAGTCACAGGGGGGGGGGGAGAGAGATTGGGGGTGCCACCTCTGGCGGCATCAGCCCCCCCCCCTCCCCCCTCCCCTACCACCCGCTTTACTGGTTGCGATTTCGAGGAGTGGATGGGCGGGGGGGGGGGGGGGCGCTAGGAATGATCTAGGTCTTGGGTGCCGGATGGCCTAGCTAGGCCACTGGCTAAACCAAAAAGGCAAGATCCCGCTGGCTCCATCCAACATCCTTTGTATGCCTTTTGTGGCCTAACGTTTGCCGCAGGGTTCCTTCAAAGAAACTTCTCTCTTCTTACTAATGGCGCACAACGTTCCATCCTGAGAAACATCGAACAGAGTTTCGCGGTTCGATTTCACAAATCACAATTCAAAAAGCCTTGTAATAAAGGAACAAGGCTCAGAACGTCAAAACATTGTGAAATATTGTGCTCAAAAACTGGAAGCATACTGGCTGAAAACATAATGACTCTAGGACTTCGTAGAGCGGAGCAAACTCACCAGGACAAGACCCGCCTTCGCCACGGCAAACTGCGACACAATCCACCTATGGCACGTGGGTGACAAGAGACCGATCCTGCATCCAGGTTCCAAGTCAAGGGATCCCAAACCCAGGGCCAGCCGCTCAACCTGCAAGTCGTTTGCCGGCTTGAAATGGGGCGTGGGCCATTGCCCATCGAGACATCCCTTCTCACTAAGCGAGCAAGTTTTTTTTCTCTTGTCCATACAAGTGAAACATGCGGAAATGACCACTGTGTCATCAAGTAGAACAGGGGTGGCGAAACAGACACATGTAAAAAGCCATAATAACTATTTTAATAAAAAAGGGGCGATGTACATTTTTATTACTTTCCTCCCAGTCGGCGGCCACATCGAATTACACTTATAAGGCTATTGATCATTGTGTTTATTCATTTATTGTGCATCCCCATTCGTAAAAACAAAACAAAATACCTTGATGTTCGACCGAAATGACGCAGTCCTCAGCAGGTTAGTTTGGCGTTTGTCCGTCACGCACGCTGTCCTAATTTTACTGCCTCCACTGTTAAGTGCCCCACAGAAGAAAGCTAACCCGAACATCGACCGAAACATTGTGCCCGCAAGCTTGACGTGGTAACACCTTACTTCTGGCACCAGTCACCAGAATCACTATTTTCCCGGACCACAGAATCTTCTTCTGCCCTTCGTCTTCCTTGAGTTCAACTTCGAACGCTTTTAAATATTGTGCAATGACTTCCATGGTTGAACAGCCATAAAACGCAATGCCCGAAAGCACAATCTGGCTTTTATTCTATTACATAGAGCCGCGAGTCGCACTTGGACCCGCGAAGAGCCGCCCGCGGTTTGGTGACCTTTGAAGTAGAGCATTTCAGAAAGGAGACTATCAAATAGACGTTATGGCGTCAAAATTATTACAACTATTGTTAACCCCAGTCTTCAAGCTCATTTTTCGGGGAGGAAGTTTATTGCAATTGTCATTTACCGACGTTATCTTGTATTGGGTGTCTCAAATAGCGGCCAGGCTCTTTAAATCGACAGCGAAATTCGGTGTCTCAACCTATCGCGCTACGATTTTGTGCAGCGTTGCTCACAGCTGGTGCATTTTTTCTACAAAATTTGCAAAGAGCGAACTTACCTGCGGAAAAGTATGGAAAGAAAAACGCTTAACTCCTATGGAAACCCAGCGAAGCCACCGGTCTTCAATCAATTGGGCGCCCTTTTGTTTGAAGACCGGTTACTTCGCTGCGTTTCCATATCCTTTTTTATTTTTGTACTTTTTCCTCAAGTAAGTTCGCTATTTGCAATTTTTGAAGACAAAAAGCACCACCTGTGGACAACGCTGCAGAACATCGTAGCACGATAGGTTAAGAAACCGAATTTTGCGGTCAATTTAAAGAGCCTGGTTGCTACTTGAGACACCCATTGCGGCGATGTGTACTGTCCGCCTGACTCAGTGAAGCATACGGAAAGACTATTTTAAGGTCCGGCTCACACATGCAACTCACCGCTGAGAAAACGTTAAGTTAGCGCTGCCTCAGCGCTACTGGGAGTGCAGATTTAGCACTGAGTTACCGCAGCATTGTGCTTGTGAACAAAAAAAGGCAAGGTCAGATGCATCGAGAGACTAACACATCAATGATCAATGATCTAGCGCAGAGTCAGGGCTTTGTCTACAGCGTCGAGTTTTAAAGGCAATCAACGTATTTTTATTCGATTGCCATATGCAACTTGTTTACGATGACCTGTGTGAGTCAGCTTAAAATCGAAGTTATAACACAGTTACTATTCCCGAGGGCTCACCTGTTCTGCGAAGCCGGAAAACGTCAGGGACAGGTCTTCGCCCGGAAAGTGGAAGCCTACGCGGTCTCCGTGGTTCCTCACAGTCTCGTCCAGAGCTTGTCCTACGGTCATCCGAACCTGAGGAGGTTCCTTAGGTCCCACCAGGTAGCTGGAAGTACTCAGGGACCTCAAGGGACCCCTGAGGACAACGCAGATTGCCCTCAGCCGCGGCAGCATCTCTTGCAGCAACTGGACAACCGATCTGGGAGCCCGTTTTGACGACTCGTATCTTATCCACAGCTATTGACCCCGTCGTAATTTCTATTCGCTTGTTTGCTGGCTCTTTGTATCTCGGGGCCGAGATGGTGAGATAGTGCTTGTTCACGTCGCTTGCAATCTCTTTCTATCTCGGCAGCTGCGACTGAGGGTTTGCATATCTGTCTCTGTTTCTGGGTGTTAAGCACCAAAATGACTTTCGCTTCATCTTGACTTCATTCATCTTACGTCATTTTAGACTGTTGATCATTGAGTGCTTTTTAGAAACCCATCGGAAAAGAGGGTGATGGGTCTTCTTTTGGGTGTTCTTTTTCAGCTAGAAATCTTGCTTATCTGAGTTTTGCGGTACTGGCCGAGGTAAAATATCTGGCATACTCCGTTTCACCTTACGACCGGCCACAGAAAATGCTACGAGCTTTCGGATCCAATCCAAGGCCGTGCGAGTGTTACATATCCTTAGAGGGGTGGCGCACTGACGCCCATGCAGAGAGCGTATCGCATGCTACGTTCACAGAGCTGGACATGTCTGCAGGATGACTTCTAGCAACCGCTGCGGTCTCAGCGGTAGTTCTTTAGAATATCTAGTTTTATACCGTAATCCGCATACCAAAAACGGCCACATTCGCCATCACGTTATCATCTACCTAATCAACTAAACTATGCTTAAGATACTGAACCAAAGAATTTAGTGTCCATAATAAGTGGCGCACGTTCTTTCCACGAGCCAGCAGCCGCCGGTGTGCGCGAGCACACGCAACGAAAATGACGTCAAAGACCTCCATTCGCGCCTAAGAGGACAGTGAAATGCATGGACTTCGGGCCAAAGGAGAATAAATACAGGCTTTTCATCTCTACAAGTGAAAGCTACGTGCTTGTTAGACCAATTAATCGCTTGCCTTTTACACCAGACACCACTGTGTAGTTCAAAAACTTGTCTTTATTCTCCTTTGGCCCGAAGCCCATACATTTCACTGACATCTTAACCGCGAATGGAGATCTTTGACGTCATTTTTGTTGCGTGTGCTCGCGCACACCGGCGGCTCCTGGCTCGTGGTAAGAACGTGCGCCACTTGTTATGGATACTAAATTCCTTGGTTCAGTATCCCTTTAAGGATGAGGTTCAACTCAACCGAATTTATCCGAGAGGCGATATGGATATTAAATGTATATCCCCTTTTTTCACAGCCGAAGTTACTTCCAACGGATTGAAGGTGAAACTACAGTTTGTCTTTTTCATGAAATTTATTACTCTAACCCTGCTCTAAATGATAAGCTCATTCTTCCTCCAATGTTTCCCCTCCCATTGACCGTTAATTCAGAGTCGGAATTCATCACTGTCGCACAGCTGCCCGCAAAGCCTCTCATCTCCAGAATGTCATCATCATCAATCAATTCATTTAAAATTGCGAAAAACATTAAGTTTTGTTAAACCTGAACCACTTTTATTTTTGCTGCGTTTTGGACTAGTCTTGTTTAAATCCTTTAGTTTGTTCTTGGTTTCACCCCTCCTTTCTGTAATGCCTCCGGGACCTGAGAGCATAGAAATAAATACAATATCACTCTCTATGAGAAAGACGTTTGGTGCACAGCAAATGCACTAATAAAAATAAAAAAGGAAAAAAGAAAAAAAAAAAGAGAAACGGCAAACTTGTCATAAAGCAGAGTCGAAGAAAGCGTATGGTTCAGTGAGAAACGCTTCAAAATAAGCTCCGTGAGTGAAATGAGAGCGTGGATAGCCGCCTTAGTTATTCATTCTGTACTATTGCTGTAATCGGGATAATTTGGAATTTGTCACCCGGTGCTGTTCGTTTATTACCATTCCGTGAATCTTTGCCTGCAATTGATGACTACTGATAATGTTTTCATTTTATTACTTCTTTTTTTTTCTTCTTGTGTATCGTTACATTTTGTTTTATGTTTTGTACAATTATTTTTCCCGCACTCCTACAATCGCCCCATCGGGGCCGCAAAATTTCAAGGTAGATAAATAAATAAATAAATAAATAAATAAATATTGATTTTTATTGCTAAGGCAAATGTTCGAAGCATCGGAGGATTTCAAACTGTGCAACAGTCTTTAAAACGCCTTCCATTCACCGTTCATCGCGATCAACTGAACATTTTCAATTCGTCTGCCAGCTAAATTTACCACCGTTCTTACTGACGAGAAACAAACACAAGAAATCAACGCTAACAATTATTCAATATATATATATATATATATATATATATATATATATATATATATATATATATATATATATATATATATCTTGCATTGCTATGGGGTTTTAGAATTGGTGCTCTTCTAACGTGTGTAATTTTGAATCTGCATTGGAACATTTGTCTTCCTAATAAAGAAAAAACACCTGTGTAACAATTTGAGTGTGTACAAGGGGTGCTAATATTTCATATATTTGGTTCTTATGAACATGAATTTGAGCAGAAATTGTGTTATGCTTTCTTTCTGTTGTATTCGTGTGTTTTTGCTTATAGAAGTGATAACTTTGTGCAATATTTTTGTTATTTTGTTTGACTCAAGTTTAGTCAAATTTTATAACTATCTATCAACCTCTCCTGTAATAGCCTTCAAGAAAAGGCGGACGGTATTGATAAATAAATAAACACATGTATTCCTATATATGTGTAATTGGATCAGCTAAGAGACCGATCTCACAGCCCGTTTTATCACGCCACCGCTGCCGCCATGCATCGTGGGATTTGTAGTCTTTCTGCACGAGCGACACCCCCGCTTAGGGTCCGCGCAAGCAGAGCACGAGGCGGCACGAGCTGCCTCGTTCACTGACACACTGACGCCTGCGTCCTATGAACGCGTGCAGTTGAGGCGGCATCGCGCATGCGTCGAACGCTTATTGCGCTCGGTCTATTGATCTCTTGTCCCTCGCGATCTGCTATAACCGTTTTACTGTTGTTCAAATTGCAAGCATGGCGCCTCACTGGTGCTAAAGTCACTGCTTTGACTGGTGCCACATGCGTGCAAGCATGTGTAACGTGCCCGTGAACCTAGCTTTGGCGACCTTGCAATTGCACGTACTTACCAGCACGAGCAGAGCCATGGTGGCGGCCAAATGCCGTGGTTGCATTCCTAAACGTGAAAAAAAAAGGCCATTGTCAGCCATATGTTTTACTGAAAAAAGGCAGCATAAAGCTGCTGACGTTATCAAACGCGGAGATGACTGCAAAAGTATGCAGAAGCTTCCTCAAAGCACTCATTCTACTTAGACGAAGGGTGGTCGCACAAGGCGCTTCGTGGCACTTGGTGTCGCTGCAGACATCGATCGCACGATCAAGCGTGAGAGGCTTGCGAGTCGCAATTAACAGACGCTAAAAATTAAAAGCACCCCTTTTATAGATACATGGTTAGCGTGTTGTTTGTCTGATCGGGCCTTAGACATGTCTAGTTCGTGCGCGGGGCAAGAAGAAGCTACCTTGCTCTCTGGTTTGAATACTTGCACAAGAGGACCACTAGTGCACTGTTAGAGCCACGCCGCGAATTCCTGCCCCGAATCTCCATCCACTCCGGCAAGAACAGAAAACCGCCGACAAACTGCAATCGGTAGATGGCCCTCGTATACAAGTGACTGTGCGATTTTTGCGATTACTTGACATATTTAAGCCAATTTTTTGTTTCTGTTCCACGCAAACACTAGAAGGTTGGTTGGATTAAAAGCAAAGTCGAACCGGTCATTATTCTGTTTCGGTTCGGGTTTGAATGCAGTAGCTTAGCATTTTGTTCTGGTTCGGTTCTTGTTCAGCGGTGCTTTTGAAATAGGGAGTTCTAGCGAGTCGTTTTTCAAGCACACGGTTCCGAAATCACGAACGGCACAGCTGGTCCGTTCCGTGAAACCGTACGTGAAATTTGACGTACTTTAGCAAATCGTGAAAGTTGCGCGACCGTGTAAACGATGATGATGATAGTGCTTAACGGTGGCGCCATCTTCTAGTGAACATGTGAAACATTCTGCAACGTGTAAATCCGTGGCGGACACCACAATACCTTGGACACCGTGGTGGCGGCTCGTGTTTCCGGCGTGCGACTGATGTAAACAAGACGGCCGATGTAACATTTGCCGGTCGGAATTTCAAGAACTGCGAAGCTTGATGGAGTAAAAAGTATCTAAACGACCGTAAAGGTATGTGTTGTGTCTCCGTCATCCTGAACTTGAACGATCGTTCACGTTGTGTGCCGTCGAACCAAATCATTTCGTCTGCTCGCGGTCGCCACGGCAGCTAGTGTGCCCGCAGATCGCGAAAATTTAATAACACGCATAGTTTACAGCATTCACGATCGCTTACCATTGTGAGCAGTCCTCGAAATGATTTGGTTCAACCTCTCAAATGAAGCAGACTAACAGGACGGCAAATCTCCTGCCGCTGTCCTAAGCCTAACGCTCGGCTGGGTCGGCGAAAGCAGTCGCCGAACCGACTGCCATCTTTTTTTCACCCGAGTCGTGAACGGTGCTGGCTGCGTTGCGGTGACGACTCCAGCGGCCGGAATGGGAGAAACGAACGAGAAGAGCCTCCCGATATCCCGAACGACTCGCGCGCGCATGCGCAGTGGCGTCGCCGATGCGTTGGAGGGCGAACCGCTCGTGTAGAAACGACCTGCTAAAACTCCCTAATAACGGTTTAGTTACCGGATCCACCAAAACGTTATTACAACATCACCTGCAATAAAAATAAAAAGCTAACTAGAAGTTGTGTTGTGGAAACGAGGATAACAAAACAAATAGTATATGCTTAATTTCGTTTTTTGAACTTGCATTTGTAACGTAACACTATTGTATAAAAATTACGCGGTTATACAGGCGCGTGGAAACAGTACTAATGTACAGTACTCACATGTGAAGGCAATCACCGAGCACACACAGTGACACCGTGACTGTAGCACGTACCGTACTCGCAAACTATACCACAAAAACAAATGAGTAGTTACTTGTTTAGACAGCAGGAGTTTAGCCTGCCAGAGTATTACGACCTTGTTACCCACTGTAGATGAGTAACCAATGCAGCACGACTGCTAGCCTTTTAACGGGCATCGCGAAGCACTGACACACGACCGCACGCCGGTACGATGCTCATCCAAATCAAAACGGCAAACTACGCACGCCCGAACGATTTTCTCGAACAACTGATAGCATCTTCGATCAACTCGCACCGGAATCGCCCTGAAACCTGGACGGTGCACAGCGCTCCTCGGTCGTGCAGCACGAAGTCGGTGCGACATCGAAGACAAACTGCGCCGCGGCGGTGCACCGCGGCGAGCTCCACCATGCGTCACCTCGCATTTTGTTTGTTTTTTCTTGCGTAGGTCCGCGCGCGGTGCCCGTCTGCTGTCAAGTTCTCCTGTTTTTTTACTCGCGGATTTGGCGGTCCCACACGAATGAGCATCGTGGACGTGATTGTCGGTGGGGTCACGAAGCGGGTGACAATTTCACAGGTATATGCTGCCCATCATTGTTGGTTCGAGAAAGAGAACCACCACATAATGGCCGTACCTCGGTGTCATCGAAACACCTCGCAACGCTTTCCACGAAGTTCATACCTTTCGGGCGCTCCTTGCCACCGCAGCAATCGACGGTAATCGCGGCGATGGTAAGAATATCGTCGTCTCGCTCTCAGAAGAGCTGAGGAATTAATCGAGTGCAGCTGCGAGGCGTGTTCGTCTTCGCAAGGTCGCCACCTCGACAGACTGCGCGTCTGCTATTCCCGCCATCTCCTCGATTCCCGCTCCTGGCCGCAATGCCTGATGGGACTGCACCCCGGCGCACCGTCGATTTTCTCGGTGCGCGTTGGGGCAACGAAAAGCTGCACCGGGAGGGTGCGCCCCCGTTGATCGAGGACGTCCGGTGCGCACCGGTGCACTTGATCGAAGACGACGGGGCGCACCTCCGTGCACCGGTGCGCACCGGTGCGGATGATCGAGGATGCTATGAGTTGAGGAGGGGAAAGACAGCGAAGGCCTGTCGAAAGACGATTAAAACAAAAAAGTACATAAAGAGACCACAGGCAACTTGCTGTTTTTACAAAACGCACGCAAAAAAATGTTTCTTGAAGCAGCGGGTGACTGGCGTCCCGGCGACCAGCGCCGCAGTGTCGCGGCTTCGACTCTTGGCGCCTCCGGATTTCGCCACCGCGGAACAAACGCGCCGACGGCTGTCAACTTTTTGTTTTTATCTTGATGTTTGCTTTCTCCTTCCTTGAGGAATATTGCTTAGCAGCAAGAAATACACACACACACACACACACACACACACACACACACACACACACACACACACACAGGCACAAAGCAAAAATAGCTACTCTGTGGCTTCTCGGCATTGTCAAATGTACTCCGTTTTACTACGGTGCCGTGAGCGCGTCTTCGACCGGTGTGTATAGCGTCCTATGCTGCCCATACATCAAAAGTGGTCCCGAAGGGGCAACAAATGACGTGACAGAAGCCGAAGCGCCATGCTGTTGCATGTCGCGATCCTGGTGGTTGGTCGTAGAAATGCTAACGAGATGGCTGCGAGTAGCACAGCCGAACGCGAGCGTCGCTGTCGTCACGGCATCCCAACTTCTGGCTGCCGAAGCTTCCGTGGACTTTCACATTGGAGAGTGACCTGCAGCAGAAAGGGCGTCTGCCCCACACACATACCACAGCTGTTGGGACGCCGTCAGGATCGCGACTGGCGACAACATGACACTTGTATGACGTCATCAGGCGGAAATCGAGGGACCACTTTTTTTGGACGCTGTAAACACAACAGTCGGAGACGCGTTCCAGGCACCATAGTTTTACCTTAATTCGGGGTCACCCTGCTCACACATCATACAAAGGACAGTCTGCAAACACGAGTCACAGCAAACTCCGTGGTACGAATGCCTAGTGCCAAGTTTTCTCTTTGAACTCAATGCCATGCGGCATTCGAAGCACGGATCTCGCGGTGACTCGCGTTCGAATCTGTTTGCAGACTGTATTTTGTAGGATGCATAAGGCAGTGTGACCCCAGCTTTACGATCTGCCGCGATGGATGCTACAAGCTACACGAGCCAAATTGTGGCTCGTCTAGAGGAAGGTGTCACGTGTCCGCAAGGACACGTGACACCTTCCGAGCTATGGATTTGCTCCGTTGGCTCGTAGCGTCTTTTGCGGTCCATAGAAGGAGAAACAAGTTATAGAAGTGTACGCCTCCACGCCGACACTAATTTATGCTGTACGTAAACCTGAAATACACTTATTTGTTTAATTATTATTTAGCTGTCTCGATGTCGTCGCTGTCGTTCGTTTAGTCAAAACTGAGCCGCTGACGTTAGCGTTTCTGTAGCGTGAGCTACACTGGCTGAGGTTGAGCAGTTTCGCGTGGCTCCCGGAGAGCCGTGCTGCGCATGCGCGAGGAGCAGTGACGTCACACGGCGCACAGCTGGCGCGCCAGAGCCTCCGCCGCGCGCGCCTCGCCGGTCTGCGCATTCCAGAGGAGTGACGTCATAGCCGCGGCAGACGCACTGGTGCCGGCGCGTGCCCAGCTGTGCGCCTCCGTTGCGCAGTAGCTAAATCTGACGCTGCACCGGAGCCGCTTGATAGCGCCCCTCATTTTGTGCGCGTGCGCAGAGGTATCAGTGGGGGTATATACATATAGCGGGCTGTTTTCCAGTGTGGTATTGGGCAGGAGGTCAAACTATAGGGGGCGCTCTGACCCGTTTGTTTCCCCACACCTCGGTGATTACTCAACACAAGGCCTGTGCACATGCCCACAGGCCTTATGTGCATGTCCATGTCATCGTCTACAATAGAGCGCGGGGCACAGTGTAATGTAAAAAATACTAACAATCGACGAAGTGTCGTTAAGTGCCGGATCTATACCCCGAAAGCAGTCGTCAGAGAATGCGAGCTTGACCCACTTCGGCTTTTGTGCTGAGCTGGGCGCAGTGCATGCTGCATTGTTCATGCAAGCCGGAGTGGTAACAAAAGAGCCCCTCCTCCCCCTCACCGGAGAACACGAACTCCAGCCGAACGCTGACGCCGCGTTCGGTTATGTCGGCCGAGCGCTGAGTCATTGTATTTGTTGTTCCCATCCGTGTAGTCCTAAAGTTAACCGCTTGGGGCGTCATGCTCGCACCTCCTCCCCAATAGCCATGGAGAAGGAGAGCGAAATTGCTGCTCAGCGGCGCAGAAGAGCGGAGAAGCTTAACTCATCGGATTCCGAAGTAGTTGCCTGGCATTTAGCGGTTGAGCGTAGGAAGAACGAACAGAAGAAGGCTAAACGTGCTGCGGAGACACCGGAGCAAAGGGAGGAACGTCTAGCAAAGCGGCGTCGCCAGCAGGCTGAGCGACGTGCCCGACCATCTCAGCAGCCAGGAACCAGGAAAGCTAAGAATAACCAGCTGAACCTTAGCTCACGCTACGTATATCCTGGCATAGCCGAGCTAAGCCACTGCAAATTTTAATTAACTTCGCGCCGCCACCCGCAAGAAGGCGCGGCTTACACTTTATTACGCCAAACCGTTTCCAATAGACATGACATTGCGGTTCCGTTCCAATATCAAATATTTGTTTTCGGTTACAGTTTTGTACCGGTTCAGATAAAAATAACGATTTTGCTCTGGTTTTCGGCTCAAACTTCGGTTCGACACCCTCGTTAAAAGCTACATGCTAATCGCGCATGATTACAAAAGGCGCTTTGTCCGGTCTCGCGGCCGCAAGAAACGACACCTTGTCCGTCTACAACTATGCAGTTTGGGTTGCTTCACCGAGGTCGTACAATTTTCATCATTGAAGGATTATAAGCCAATGAGACAATCAAGCCGTAGGTCACCTCCAGTTCCAATGATGCTTTTTCAAAAGCCCCTTACCATACGGGCTGATGGCGAATTGCGCCATCAGCCCGTAGGCGCTATAGGAAAATCGACACATCTCGCAGAAGAGCCGCGCCGATTCCATTCCCACTTCATTCCGGGCAAAACGCATCTAATTCCATTCCCATTCCACTCCCCACAGCGTTGTCACAATTTCATTCCTATTTCATTCCCATTTCATTCTGGGGCCGCAAAAGTGCGGAATGATTCCGGAATCCTTCCAACTCCGCAACACTGGTTACAATCGTCTTGTAAGAGAACCAAGAAGAAAATAACAGATAAATTGGCTACATCCAGTAAGCTGGGATCCCTCGATACAAAGAGGTTAGCCGCCTATCCATATCCATATCCATACGCAGATTCAAACATGGCGTCTCGATTTGTACCCCACACTGATCTCTGTGTCTATAGAGATCAGTGGTGCCCCACGCGTGCACACTTCGGGTGCGTCTTTTCGGCACCGATTTGAAGTCCAAAGGGCCTGGCCAATGACGTCACGGACGTCAAAATAACCACACATTTTATTTCGACGTCTAGATGTCAAAATAATATTCACTGTTATTTCGACGTAAACACGTTTTATTTTGGATGCCGCTGACTGCATTTTGAAACGCGGTCAGTCGGCGTGTCTGTGGTCGGTTGCTCGGTGGCTGGGTGATGTCCGCGCTGGAGTGTGTTGTCGACGTGCGAAAGAACTCCGAGCGGTTCTCGCTCTGATGCCGGACCCAGAAGCCCTAGCGCCTGCATGGTTTAAAAGCGCAGAAACCATGATGTTGAACTGTGGGACACCTGAGGAGGTGCGAGGGGCAAGTATCCTGCCATTTCTCAACACAAGAATGAGGGCAATGGTTGCGGATCGGGCTAACGGCAAAGTGCTGTCATTTGTGGAGTTTCGCGAGCTGGTTTTGACGGAGCTAAAGTTGACTCCGGATGAGTAAAAGCGAAGGTTTCACAAAACGCGTAAGGAGCACGTATCGTGCTCGCAGTTTTCGACACAGCTCGCCATTCCTTTTGGGTACTACCTAGAGAGCCGGGGGGCCGAAACTGTGGAGGAACTGCGGCAGCTTATGATTTCGGACCGCATTAAACAGTTGATGACGGAGGACTTGCGCATATATGTCCCACAAAATGAAACTAAGGAATGGCTAAGGCCAAAGCAGCTGGCTAAGGTCGCTGAAAAATTTGAGGAAAGTCGGCGTGGATTCCGCGATAAGTCGGAAAAGCAGAGTGAAAGGAGCACCGGAAAACCGATGGCTCAGAAATCTCACCAGACGTCTAATAAGAAGACAGATGGGAAAAGACTACCAGAGTGACCTAGCGCAGTCAGGTGCCACGCGTGTGGTGGGCAGGGACGCTATCGATACGAGTGCCCGCAAAATCATTCCCAACGGAATCGGCCGCAAATAGAAGCCGAGCAGACGAGCCCAACGAAGCTCACAGCGAGGGCAGCGGTGGGGACAGTGCACCAACCGGTATAGAGCATTGGTGGGAGATAAAGCAGCTAACGAGGCGACTAGACAGACGTGGGTGACGCTAAAAACCGGAGACGTACGCTTTCAGGCGTTGGTGGATTCCGGGGCGGACATGTGGGTATTGAGGGCGAGTGTTGTTGCCGATCATGCAAGCGGCCAGAGGAAAGGCAGAGTGAGCCCAAGGAGAGCGTTCGGGCACTCTGTGTCCGCTGAACTCATGTATGTCCCTTTGGGCTTAGAAACAGCAGAAAAGGATGCGAGGCCACATATAGCGACACTGTGCGCTGTCACTGACGAGTTAACCGAGGGGGTGGATGCGTGCGCTACTCACGCCGGACGCGCTAGAGGAGCTAGAACGGGCGCAGAAACTGCTCAGTGAAGAGGCGAAAGAGATTATCGCGATACAGGAAGCACGGGCAAAATCAGAACAGTCGAGACAGCGGATCACTCCGCTGAATTATGATAATGAATTAAGCAGACACGGAAGAAGCCGCTGAGGCCAGCGCCGTAAACTTGGTGACCGGCAGTGTCACCCCAGAAGCAGCTGATCCGACTTTTGCTGAGGAGCAAAAGACGGTTAGCACTATGAAAACCTTGTGGAAAGAAGCAACGAGCTGTAAGACAGGACGGCAAAGATTAGGAGGGGAGCTAGCAAGGCTACTGGGGTTTTGTTTTGCCTTTGGGCTACGTTTATTTCACCGCTCTCCTGATGAACTTTTCTTTTGCTCTTCAGTCGGCCCTTCGGTATTTTATATTCTACATAATAGCTTTTCTCTTTTTTTGGTGTATAGTTTTTATTATCTGCGGGAGAAGTTTGTGGTTCCTCACGTATATTTTGAAAGACGCAAGTCGAGCCTCGAAAGAGCTTAGGAAAAGCGCTGGCGGGGACGCTGAGAGTTATCTGTAGTTTCCTTTCTAGGAGCCTTTTGCATTTCTGTTTTTCGACTCATAGTATTTGTTTCATTTTGAATGTTCATTTTGACTAGTGCGAACTTGATTAGGAATATAGTGCCTAGTGGTGTCTGCACCCATACTGTAGAGCTTTGCGATTTGCGGGTTTAAATGTACGTATATGGATATTGTGGAATCTGGAATGTACAGTTTAGGTCTTGCTTGGTGCAGTGTGTCTCTGAAGTGACGGACAGTGTGAACTGATGTTGCGCGAACAAGTATACTTGCAACATTCTTGGTGAGGAGGTGTTAAGTATGTAGAAACCCTCCCTATTAATGAGGGTGTTTTTTTTGTTTGTTTTTTTTGTTAGAAAAGTCGATCTTTCCAGAGTTGCGTCGGCATTGTTGTTTTTTGTGTTTTTTTTTTACTTTCTATGTTGGTGTTAGCGTTTTGGAGGAAGCATTTGCGGGGGCATCGCGGCCGATGTGGGAGAGCTTCTCCCGTGGTCGGTAAGAAACGTCTCGAGTTTCGGGAGAGCCCGCGCTTTGAGCTGCTTGTGGCTTTTAACCGAGTGTGCCTGTGTATAGAGGGTTTCGCCGCTTAGTATCAAATTGTCGCCTTTTACCCGATGTAATAATTTAGCTGTTGGCGCCTGCCAGACTGGGAAAAATGCAGAAACGACTCTGGAACGAATTTGGTTTTGGCGGTTGGAGCGCCAGGCTGACAGCTCGCCGACCATTGGGTAACAGTGTACCACATGGGAGTGGTGGAATTTGAAGGGATTGGTCGGTCCCTTAGGGGAAAGGAGGCCCATACGAGTCTACAAAAGGAGTGCCGAGAAGATTCTGGGGGATTGGCTTCGATTCGATTTGAGGAGACTGGGGACAAAACTATGGGGTTTCATTTTGGAATTTTAACTCACTGTTGAGTTCATGTTGTTTTGTTTCGTAATAAACATGGCCACACTAGTCACTGTAAAGACAGCCAATGTCGTAATGTGTTCAGCGGGATCGAACCACTATTAGTATTTTTTTTATTTAACTTCCCGGGGGTTTTCATCCGGCGAACACCATCATCGGTCGTCACCATCCGGACCAGGACGCCCACCCCCTTACCTTCGAGAGAAGTTGACTGGCTCTTCACCCATCCACTCGTGAAATAGTTATGGGCATCCAGGGCCTTGAAGGCCTTCATCTGTTGTAGCGACACGTAGCTCGTCGACAAAACCAGGTAGCTAATTATGTCCACGCGCGTCGTGGCTGGCTGCACGTCCGCTTCTGTAGTGGTGTCCGCGCCGACGCGTGGCGTGTACGGATCGACGCCGTCGCACATCTTCACTTTAGACTCGTACCGAGCCCGTCTGGGGCCCAGAAGCTCTCCGAAATAGGAAGGGCAGAACTCATGGCGAATGGCTTTCGCCATCGTGCTGTACGGGCGAAACAAATTCCGTAGCGAAGATAGCAATCGAGCGGTGCACATGCGGCCGCGGCAGCGTCCGCGTCCGCTTCTCAGTAACTGGCAATGGCGGCCGGCGGGCAGGAGGAGAGGAAGTGACGTCACATGGGCGCCGCTCCGGTGTGACGTCATAGGCACGCGTGAAGCAACAAAGACATGGATATGTAAAGTGACATGACGCATACCGGTTCTTGATTAGCTAGGATGCTTGCCAATTTGTAATGATTCAGCTTTTCCCTCAGCAGCAGCAAAAAAAAAGAAAACATTATATATATATATATATACACCAACTCATGTTTGTATGTATGTATGTATGTATTTGTATGTATTTATGCGGCGCTTGCTCTTTGCAACGAGCGTCTGCAAAACAGACACGCCCCCCCCCCAAAAAAAATAAATAAAAAAATAAAAAGAAATTGGAGTATTGTTGCTGCTGGAGTCGCCGCGCTGGCGCTCCTCGTAGCTAATGGGCTGAAACAGCTCGTCAGATCTCCCGAGACTCGTGCCGTTGAGAACTTCCTGAAGACTCTCCTGAAGCTTGTCTGCCCGTCTTCTTTCGGTCTGGTACTGCCTCTTCAACTCCCTAACCGTAGACAATCCTTTCTTTTCCTGCATCTTGCGCTCCTCGATGTTGTCCTTTAGCTCTTGCTTCAGCTTCTTTGCTTTCTCCTCAAAATCGCACTTCTGGTTGTTTGACGTCTCCAGATGAATGGTGAGATCCTTTACGGCTTCGTCCAGCTGCGATTTGAGCTTGGTGCAGTCGTCCGAACCTTGCCTTGCTTTGCACTGCTCCAGGTCATCTTCGGGCTCCTTGATGGCTTTCTGTAGAACGTCCACGCGTTCCTGCGCCTCAGCCTTGAGCTGAAGCACCTCCTCCTTCAGAGAGGGCAGCAGACGCTTGTACAGTGTCAGCACCGCTTCGTTCTCCATTACCTTCGCCGCACGCTCCTGCTCAACAAGAAGTGCTTCGTTCGACAAGTGTAGCTTCTCCTCAAACTCTTGGCACATTTTCTCCGGGGCCAGCCTGTGTTTCTCCTCTTCCTCCAGCAGGTATGCCCCCATCTCCTCTACCAACGCCTTCCTCTTCTCCGCCACCTTGTTTGCTTCGGAAGCAGCAATGGCGCTACTTCGGGAATTATCTTCTAAACCATGAATGGTGTTGTGCATTGAAGTTATCTTGTCTGCCATTTCCTCGTCCACCCTAAGCAGAGCCCCGCTCCTTGTCCGAGTAGTCGATCTATTGGCACGAGTCTCGTAGCAGCGTCTCCAGCGATGCCTTCTCGGCGAGGGTTACAGGTGGATCGCCCACCAAGCGCCCCTAGTGGACGCCACCGGCGCCGCGCATGCGCGATGGAGTGTGGGCAAGAAGCTCGCCGTCGCCCATAAACAAACCATTGGAAAGCGATGTTGTCGGCGTCGGTGTGAGTCCCCCTGCCCTTTTTAGCGTTCGAATTGTTGATTCATCTTCCTGGCTATATCCGACTACTTGAGCGGCCTCAGCGAAATTACCGAGGCTCGTTACACCGCAAAACTTCGCGTGAATAATGTGACATTCGGCGATTCATTCCGCGTGGACGCCGCAGAATGTACACTAGCCTGAATCGCATGATGAGATTTCGCTCGCAATGTTCAGTCGCGACGTCACTCGGGCTGCAAAAGCGTGAACCGTAGCTGAGATGGTCGACGTCGATACTGAACATTGCAAGCAGAATCGGACCAAGTGAATCAGGCACAACAAGTGGTTGATGGCCACTGGTAACAATGATCAACATCTCCTTGTGTCTAGCTATTTACATCGGCCCTGCTTACCAACCTTCATAAGTCTTTTGGGACCTGCACTTAATTCTTATCGCAAGTACCGGGCCAACATTTGGTCTTAAAGGGGCACTGACACCCCAAAGGTCGTATTTTTTTTATTGTCTAAAACGATGCACGTTGTAGTCATAGACACGCAAAAAAGAAACGCGTCGCGAAAAACAATTTTCCCGCGCGCCTTTTTATTTTTGGCGTTCTCCTCTCCCGCGTTTCGCCTCCTCGCTTCTTTTGATTCCTTACGTCAAGAATCATGAAATTTAGAAGCTTTGTAGGCGACATTTTTATAACATTTAATAGCGGCAATCGTAAAACATGTTTTTTAACGCAATTGCGAACGCACTACGGCCCTTCTTTTTGAAATACCAAAAATCGGAGTCCGTTGCGATGTCGCCTTCTGGAATTTTATTCTTCCTCGGAAAACATGGCGGCGCTCGACGCATGTAGCAGAGGGTGATCGGTGAATCGGGGAATTTGACAAAGTGGCCTTTTTTAGGTGCCCGACGACCTCTCAAACTTCGGAAAAGGAAATCATCAAACGGTCAAAACAACTGGGTTTGGTGTCTGTGTATCGTAGTTTCGGTTGTGACACCGCGGCGCCGGGGCACCGTCGTCTGCTCGAAGCGATACGCAGCACGGCACCCACGCAGGAAACCGGTTTCCTGCTACGGTGCATCCCGCGACGCCGGCGCCCCGGCGCCCTTCACCCGCTCTCACCTACTCGCTTTCGGAGCGGAGGCGCGAAAGATCTCAGGAGCCCTCAAATGTTGACGTCACTCCACTGGCGTGAATCGCGCGGGAACTTCAAATTCGGCGTTTGGAAATTGTTTCTTTACTTCACAAATACTAAATTCCCAAGTTTCGAATTCTGAGGGTAATGTCCAGGCATCGTCTTCAATCCTTTCAAACAATAAAAAAAATATGATTTTGATGTGTCAGTGCGGTGTCGTCTAAAAGAGCAGACGACAAGCAGAAAAGTTTGAAAGAGCAGACGACAGTTCGAACGATCAGGCGGCCGTTTGAACTTGAAGACGCACTGAACGTAGTCCGCAGGTGGTATTCAGTGCTTTAGTCCGTACAACTTGTCGGTTTTCCGGCGTTCATGTTGGAACAAAACAAATAAATCTGATGACCACAAGCATCCGTGAATTCAACCAAAAGTGCTTCCCGCCCAAGCAATCGTGATCCGACGGCGTCTGGTTTTCCCTTTTCACGGCACATTTCCACGTTCTCAAACCTTTCTCGACTCTTGGTACAGCCGCAGTCGCGGCGTTTTGAGGAGAGGGCAGGTTGTTGTCTGGTTCCTTTGAAAACAAAGCAGGAATACACTTCCATGGGGCCTTCCGCCCACAGCCCCAGACCGGAAGTGCGCCCAGTGAGGGCAGTACAGTGATGCGCGCTCAGCAATCGAAGGAAGGGAACTTCGCGCCTCATTATACCAAAGGGCGTCGCTCTGTGAACATTTGGAGCTGCGCTACACTAGTTTGTTTGACCACATGCACGAGCATGATGGCGATCTTTGCATACACTGCAAACCAAGGCAAGAATGAACACCAATTATGCGTCAAACACGGCAAATATAAAACAGATACCTGTGAAATGATTTAGAAGGCTTATGTCGAAAAGCAGTGAAGGGTCCGAGGTGTTTAAGTGGCACTCGCGCTTCAGGAACGGCAGAACATCGCTGGTAGACGGAAGAGCGGTGGGGCGACTTTATCCGCCCTCTCCTCGGCTTCAGTGACGTTCTGCCATTCTTGAGGTGCGAGTGCCACTCAGAACACCTCGCACACCTCACTGCTTTTTGACATAAGTCTTCTAAATCATTTCAGAGGTCTCTGTTTTAGATTTGCCAAGTTTGACGTAAAATTGATGTTCGTTTTCGCTTTGGTTTGCAGTCTATGGAAAGATCGCCATCATGCTCGTGCATGTGGTCAAACAAACTAGTGTAGCGCAGCTCCAAATGTTCACAGAGCGACACCCTTTGGTATAAGGAGACGCGAAGGTCCCTTCCTTCGACTGCTGAGCGCGCATCACTGTACTGCCCTTACTTTCTACGCAACAAAATCAGTCCCGGAAGTTTTTGATCACCACTCGTATATATATATATATATATAATATATAAATGCAACATGACCAAAGGCCTTCGTGTCCGGACAGCCGTCCACCATGCAGGAACTCGTCGCCCGGCTAGCTCAGTCGGTAGAGCACGAGACTCTTAATCTCGGGGTCGTGGGTTCGAGCCCCACGTTGGGCGTAACTTTTTTGCTTTTTGTTTTTTTAACAGACGTGAAGTTTGTCGGCGGAACAATATCCAAGTGTAGAAATCATCACCAAGTCGAGCTCAACATCTTTGGAAGCTTTCGACGACGATACGCACATTTCCGTTGAGTCCGACAGGGTGATAGGGTTGCTGTGGCTACAGCTGCGTCGGCTTCAACAAAACCGGTTTTTACCCCGTTTTGTTGGACCCGACGCAGCCGTTGCTTCGCAACCCTATCACTCATTCAGACTCAGCGCAAGTGTGTGAATTGCCCTTCAGATGATAAATCATCCTTTCGTCGATCAGCAATTTTGTTAAAATTTTTGAAGATGTGCCCTAGGGCCTAGTGTGGACCTCGTTAATGCAGGAAACGCCTGAACGATAAACACAGGTGCCGCACGGCAGTTTCGTCTCGCCAGGCGCGAAATGGGGGCACATGCGTATTGAGTCGTAGCATAGCGTCCTCTCTACTGACAAAGCCTGGCAGATCGCTACGAGACGCGGCCGCTGAATGGGAAAAGGTAGAGCGGCAGACAACGGATGAGAAGAGAGACATATGTAACGGGCGCCCCGCTACGGCGAGACGCCGAAACACACTTCTCCCGAGGGATGGAATGTCGGCTCGTGCTCCTCGCGTTCCTCGCGCTACCGCTTCTTTTCTCGTCGGGGTTGAAAACCATGTTTCGGGTCCTCGCCGCTGTAAAAGTTGTGCGCTGAATACCAGGTTCCCCGAGAAATGCTCTCTGCTACCTGATCCTCGCACTCCAAATCTGCGACCGGGCACTCTATGGCTCTATCGTCGAACTGCCAGTAGGTATTGCGTCACCGCTCCGGCGTGACGTCATAGGCAGACGTGAAGCAACAGAGACACGGATACGTAAAGTGACGTGACGCGGTTCTTGATTAACTAGGATGCTTGCCCAATTGGTAGCGATTCAACTTTTCCCTCAGAAGCAAAAAAAAAACATAATATAGAGAGGTGTGTGTCACAGGTATATAATATAAGTATATATACATATCCAGATACACACAGATGACGACCAACGGCCTCTGTGTCCGGACTACCGTCCATCGTATGGGAAACCATCGCCCGGCTAGCTCAGTCGGTAGAGCACGAGACTCTTAATCTCGGGGTCGTGGGTTCGAGCCCCACGTTGGGCGGAACATTTTGTTTTGTGTGTTTTTTAACCGACGTGAAGTTTGTCGGCGGAAATATATCCGAGTGTGGAAATCATCACCAAGTCGAACTCAACATCATCGGAAGCTTGCGCGACGATTCACACATTTGCGTTGAGTTTTGGCAGAGTGATAGGGTTGCTGTGCCTACTGCTGCGTCGGCTTCCACAGAACCGGTTTTTACCCCGTTTTGTTGGAGCCGACGCAGCGGTTGCCATGGCAACCCTCGCACTCGATGTCGGACTCAACGCAAGTGTGTGATTGCCCTTCAGGCGATAAGTCATCTTTTCCACGACCAGCAGTTTTGTTACATTTTTGAGGATGTGCCCTAGGGTGGAACTTGTTAATGCAGGGAAGACATGAACGATAAAAACTGGCGCCGCGCGGCAGTTTCCATAGGAACTTGTGCGGGCTCTGTGGCGTGGACTTATGCAATGCAGCCACTTCAGAGCGTCTGAGCAAGTTGCTACTAAAACTGCCGCGCGGCGCACTTTTTTTTTTTTTTTTTGCTCTCGACTGTTTTGTTAAAAGCAAACAATAAACGATCAAATTTTCAATCTCTTTTTTTTTTTTTTATAAGCCCCATTTGACTAAAGCGACAAACAGAAACGACACCCATAGATTTATTATACTGTACCTAGAGGTTGAACTGGCGCTAGCGTCTACGGTACTTCCGCTTTCTAATTGAAGCAGGCAGCAGCCACTCCACTTTTGCGGTACTCCTATGCATTCCTATGGGAAAACGCGCGTGCATTTTGTCTCTTCGCCGGAGAATAATAGGAATTTGCTTTGTTACTTGAGTCGTAACGAATAGTATGTAACTTTATTAACATTAGAAAAGTGAAATTGCTTTAGTTACAGTATTTTTCCTACCTGTGAACGATGTAACTTTCCAGTATTCCGGGTCCAGTCCTATGTTCCACGGCAAGTGTGCAAACTTCAAAGACAAGCGGCGAATATAAGCAATTTCAGAAGAACAGTTGAAAAGACCTTAGGACTTGTTAAAGGAGCGCAAACATGCCGATGACGCTAATATTGATAACCTGCGAGATTTGAGTGACACTAAAACGACCCCAATTTAGGGGCGGTTAAAGCGCGTAAAAGAGTAAAAGTAAGCGCATTATTAAAGGTGTCTTTCTTTTTATTATTGCGCTCAATTTGTCGGGCGGTAAGTTCTCTGGCTTTTCCCCATTTCCCAAGTTTTCGAGCACGCAGATGCGAGTTCTGAAGGCTAGAAAAAAACTTATCTTTGCACCCACATGAGCAGCAGAGTAAATAAAACTAATGATATTTATTGCTAATCGCACTTATTAATTTGTTTTGGTCGTCTATATGCACGGATAGATACCGATCCGGTGTTAGTGCGTAGTTCTTGACGTCTCTCTTGAATTTCGAGATGCTTTTCATTGCTTTGGCACGTAAACGCCCCGCAGAAAAGCGCCGATGCCGTGTTCGCGCTAACAGGGTCGGCCGGGAAGTGTATACATAAATATACTTTGTAGGAAGCCATTTTAGCACCGCTTTTATAATGCCATGAACTTGAAAGATAAACGCCGTAATTGACCAATTATTTTCGTCTACGAGACTGAGAATTATGTTCCAAGCTATCTGCAAGTACAAATTATTCCCTATAGTTGGTCTTCGTTTTTTTCCATAGAAATGGATTACCGGAAGTCAATTTCTGGATGGTTGCTATCTTCTTCAATTTGAAACCGCACACTAGCGCCAGTTGGTCCTCTCGCGTACATTATAACTCTATGCAGTTACCAACAAGCCTCAAACACATGTAAAACCTAGATTGTTTTTGTTTCTTTTATGTGCAAAAGTTATATATGACTTAAAGGTAGATTCAGTACATATTTAGAATTTTAGTCTGCGTGAATCCCTTCGTGTTTATTCGAGAAGCCAATTATTAAAATTCCTTGTTCCTCTAAATAAATAAAAAATGCCACCGTAAAAAAAATGTGGGACAGTCTTTATTGGTTTTTATTGGATTTGTGTGTCCTTTGTCCCTCTAGTTCCCCTTCTCCAGGGATTATTTTCGTCCTTCTTGTCCAGCTCGCTTGCACCTCTTTATACCGCTCCAGCAAAGGGAAAAGCGCCGGAAGCCCTTTCCACCCTTCTCCCTCGCACTCAAAATGGCGCTACCCAAGATAAAACGGTCTTTGGAGGAAGCTACGGAGGAAGCTATGGGTCTTAAGTATTGAGTCACCGCTCCGGGGTGACGTCATTGGCACGCGTGAAGCAACAGGGGCACGGATACGTAAACTGACGTGACGCCTTACCGGTTCTTGGTTAGCTAGGATGCTTGCCAATTCTGTAGTAATTCAACTTTTCCCTCAGAAGCAAAAAATCGAAAAATATATCTAGAAATAAGGTGACCAACGGCCTCCGTGTCAGGACAGCCGTCCACCACGCAGGAAATTTTCACCCGGCTAGCTCAGTCGGTAGAGCAGGAGACTCTTAATCTCGGGGTCGTGGATTCGAGCCCCACGTTGGGCGAAACTTTTTTTTTTTTTTTTTTTTTTTTTAGCCGACGTGAAGATTTGTCGGCGGAATTCGAAAGCAGAAATTATCACCAAGTCGAGCTCAACATCTTTGTAAGCTTGCGACGACGATTCACACGTTTGCGTTGAGTCCGACAGAGAAGAGATCTGCACTGGTACGGGCCAGACCGCGGGCCGCGGGCCGGACACGGGCTTCACGGCTACATTTATGAAGGGCACGGGTCGGGTGCGGGCCTTGCATTCAAGTCTACAAGGGAGGCCAAAGCGGGCCAAGCCGATCCATTACTTTTTTTAGGGGCATGTTCTTTGGAAGCGTGTTCGGGGGTTGGGAGAGGAACCACAGTGCGGGGGAGAAACAGATGCAGAAGCATGTGTGTGTGCGTGTATGTTTTTGTACGGTTCGGTGTGTGCAGCGAATGCTCTTACAGAAGACTAGCGGCGCGGCGTTCCTTTTCGTTCCGGCGGCGCCGCCATCCTGCCATCGCTTCTCGCTCGCCACCAACACACACACACACGCGCCTACACAATGCGCACCCTCGCCGGCGTAAAGCATCTGTACGTACGAGCGCTTGCATCCCCCATATGTGTGAAGAGGTTCCCGTGAGGGGTACTCTTCCTGAACAATTTCTCGCAAACTACAGCAAATAATAACGGTTTTTTTTTTTTTTTTTTTTTTTTTTTTACGGTTGTGCGCAGGGAGTGGCCAATTTAGAACTTTGTCCGTCTTTTGTCCGAAAACGTCTTGACGTTTTCCTTCCTTTTCATCTGTGACACGTGGTTTTGTTTAGTACTGCTTGTCATTCTTGTTTTTCCGTCCTTTCCGCGCGGGTTTGGCCGCAGAAAAGGAAGATCGGGGTGATTTTTTTTTAGCAAGCTGCGCCTACAGATTGGTCCAACTACTAATAGCAGAAAACAAAAAAAAAATGCTTACAGTATTTACTATTGGGTATCGTCCTCCGCAGTTAGGCATGGCCTAACTGCGGAGGACTTTGCTGCAAGGCACTTGGCGGCGGTTTGCTACGTCGCACCTGCTGCCCTGGCGGAGAGTGAGGAAGAAACGGACCCTATATAAGGCTGTGCGTGAGGCTGCTCCGATTATTCTCTCTGATTTGGACGACTGTATCGCAACCATGTAATTAAACCGTTCGTTACGTTACCAATTCTCCCACCTCCACTGAACCCCTGGGTTCTTCACTTCGGGGAATGGACGTCGTCAAAGGCCAGGAGGCCTCCGGACGTGCGGCTTAAACCCCGCCTCGAACAACTCACAAAGCCTGGGAGTTCGACGACGGAGCCATAGAGTGCCTGGTCGCAAATTTGGAGCGCGAGGATCTGGTAGCACAGGGCATTTCTCGGGGAACCGGGTCGTCAACGTTCAGCTTTTGCAGCGGTGGACCCGAAGCATGGCTTTCAAATCCGACGAGAAAAGAAGCGGTAGCGCTAGGAACGCAAGGAGCACGAGCGGACATTCTATAGCTCGGGAGAAGTGTGTTTCGGCGTCTCGCCGCAGCGGGGCGCCCGTCACGTGGCTCTCCTCTCATCCGTTGTCCGCCTCTCTACCTTTTCAATTTCGGCGGCCGCGTCTCGTGGCTATCTTCCAGGCTTTGCCAGCATAGGGGAGACCATAGTCGTAGGTATTGCGTCACCGCTCCGGCGTGACGTCATAGGCACACGTGAAGCAACAGAGACACGGATACGCAAACTGACGTGACGCCTTACCGATTTTTGAGTAAGTAGGATGCTTGCGAAATCGGTAGCGATTCAACTTTTTCCCTCAGAAGTCAAAAAAACATATCTGTGTCATAGGTATATATATCTATCTATATATATAGGTGTGTGTGTGTGTGTGTGTGTGTGTGTGTGTGTGTGTGTGTGTGTGTGTGTGTGTGTGTGTGTGTGTGTGTGTGTGTGTGTGTGTGTGTGTGTGTGTGTGTGTGTGTGTGTACAGGGTGTTTCACGAAAGGTGGACAAATTTGATATTGCGAAAACTACGCGTCGCAACAAAAAAAAAGGCTTGTGTCGTTTTGGTCCTGGGCCAGGGGCTTATATAGGAAAATGATTAAAGTCCGGGATATTTAGATTGTTAATTATTTTTGCGTAATTAACTTTTTTTAATATTGTGTTTTAGGGCATGGTTTCAATTAGAAAATTGCTCAGCATCATCGAAAAAACAATAAATCAACAAATCGCAGAACGATAGAAGGTACGCGCAGCATTTTAGGGTGTCTGAAAAACCTGCCAGATTCGACGGGGTTTTCAGTTTCGGTTTGCAATTGGAGCGCATCCCGGTAGGGAGGCACTACTGAGGGTGGGTGCAACTCAAATCCTGGAAAGCGTTTGTAATTTAATGGTGGCACCTGAAAGTGAGGATTGGAAAAGGATATACGCCAATGTTGCCAGCACGAGAGCAGACGCCCGCTCTGTTGCAACTCTGTTGCTCCATGCGCTTTTCCTCCTCTCGCCTGCCATTCCAAGCAGCGAACGCCTTGGCGCAGCCTTTCTCGCTTACTTTTCGAGAGGAGAAAGCAGGGTTGCCAGACTAGACTCTAGCTGGACAAGCAGCAACCTCCAAGATGGCGCAATTTACCATTTTTTCGCGTTAAACAAATACTTAATCTATCGGAACAAAACTGGTGGCTATGGAAAAGTAATCATTTATATCTTGCGTAAATTATTCAAGCACATTAATGGGCTCTTATGTCCTGAGTTAGGAAATAAAACGACCCTTTGCCCCGTAGACTCCCAGCAAAATTTAGCAATTAAATGGCGTCCATATATATATATGTATATATATATATATATATATATATACATTAAGTTTTTTTCTTATTCTTTACAGATTTGTTTAAAGAAAACATGAAAGGTACACTTATGTTGTTTGTGCGAGTGAGTTAAAAGCCTAGGGGGACATTATGTGGGTGGCTAATATTTGCGATAAGTCGGCTAATAATTAAAATTCGTTAATTAACTTTTTATTAGTGAAATTAGACCGATGGTTCCAACTAGAAACTTGCTGAGCGTTATCGTAAACCACTAAATCATTCATTTCCAGAAAGACTGAGCGCGTGAGAAGCGCTGTAGTGCGCTAAAGTTACCACTCGCGGAGCAGGTACAAGGCTAGCGGTTGCGGTAAGGCGCCCGCGCAATCTTTCCGTCTCTTATCTAGCCCCAGCCTTGTACCTGCTCCACGAGTGGTAACTTTAGCGCACTACTGCGCTTCTCACGCGCTCAGTCTTTCTAAAAATGACTGACAGGGGTTTTCGACGACGCTCAGAAAATTTATAATTTTAACCACAAGACTATTTCACAAAGTAAAAAGTTAATCAACACATTTTACTTAATTATCCGACTTATCACAAAGATTAGCCACCCACATAATGTCCCCTTGGCCATATAACTCACTCGCACAAATCGCTGAAGTGTGACTTCATGAGTGAAGTAAAACAAACCTGTAAAGAATAAAAAAACGGCCTCCGTGTCCGGACAGCCGTCCATCAAGTGGAAACTCGTCGCCCGGCTAGCTCAGTCGGTAGAGCACGAGACTCTTAATCTCGGGGTCGTGGGTTCGAGCCCCACGTTGGGCGGAACTTTTTGTTTTAACCGACGTGAAGTTTGTCGGCGAGTGTAGACCTCTGGGGTTAATCATCGCGTGCGACTTGTTGCTGACAGCAACAAGTCGCACGCGCAAAAACTCAAATGATTTTTTTGTGTGCAAAAGTTGTATATCTATTGACTTAAAGATAGATTTCGTTCATATTTAGAATATTATTCTGAAGGAATCCTTTCGTGTTCATTCGAGTAACTAATTATCAGGATTCCTTATTCCTCTATATAAATACAAGAAAAACGCCACTTTAAATCTGGGGCAGTTTGCTTGGTATTACCCTAATGCAAGATAATGCATAGATTAGCATGAGAGGCTACTTATCTCCTTTCAGACAGAGGATTCACAAGGGAGCTTATCAGCAACATTGATTCGGGACAACTGGCCACGACGGAAACTAGTATAAACACGCGATAGCGTTAGCGACTGTTCTAGTTCTATATTTAGAACTTTGGATTTATTAGGAGGAGAATGAAGTATTTTAATGATACTGCAAGGTGCTACTAAATGTTTGCAAAGAATTTTAATTACTTCCCATATGTCTGGTATTTTTGTGTGCAAATAATAAATCAAAGGCTTTCAAAAATGCCTAGAAATAGGGCGATTGAGAAAATATGAAACTTTTCGGGAACAAACTGTCGGCCACGGCAGACGCCAAGTATTGCCAAAAAACATACTAATTAGCTAAATAATTCACTGAAATATACGAATTAACTTCTAAGTAGTGAAAATAAACATATGGTTCCAATGAGAAACTCGCTAAGCATGACTCATTGCTTAAGTCTTATATCAGGCACAGTGCAAGCACTGTTCAAGTACTACAGTTCAGGGCCACATGCTCGCGCTTGCAACTTCGGTCTCGCTTGCACTTGGTGAAACGAAGTATGGTGATTTTCGATGATGCTTAGTAAGGTCCTTATTGGAACCTTATGTCTATTTTTACTACCTATAGAAAGGTAATTAGTAAGTTTTGGTTCATTATTTAGCTAATTACAGATTTTTTTTTGTGCAAAACTTGAGGTCTGTCATGGCTGAAAGTTAGTTCCAAGAAAGGGTTCTTAACTTTCTCGACCACCCTAATTTTAGGGATTTTTGAAAGCCTTCGATGAAGCACCCCGGAGTATTTTTTGCACAGTGGAAAGTTGGGCAACTTGGTTATGAATGACTACGAAAAAAAAACGCTGTAACAAAAAAGTGAAAGCCGTTTACAACTCCCTGTAACACCGAATTAGAGCGCAGCTCTTGAGGAGGAGGAGGTAAGGATATTGGGGGCGTGTCACGTGACCTTGGGGGGGTCATGTGACCTTGGGGTGTCACGTGACGTCGGGGGGTCACTTGACCTCACGTGACGATGACGATGCCGATGAAGTCATCAGTGACGTCACTGATGACGTCATCAGTGATGATGACGATGACGATGCGGATGCCTGTGACGTCATCAGTGATGATGACGTAATCGGGGGGGGGGGGGGGGTCACGTGACCCCCCCCCCCTTCCCCGAGGTCACGTGACTCCGGGTGGGGGCTCGCGCGGTACATTATGGGACATTTCCCATAATGCACCGCGCGAGCCCTCCCGGGGTCACGTGACTCCGGGGGGAGGGCTCGCGCGGTGCATTATGGGACATTTCCCATAATGCACCGCGCGGTTACGCCGACGGCGACGCCCACGGCGACGGCGACGCCGACGGTGACGGCGACGCTGCTCAAGCCGGAAACGGGCCCCTAAGAGCTGCGCTCTAAAACGACGAAGGACAAAAAGTACACAGAGGGAGCGCTGTCACTGCTTATTTTGTAACTCCCATCGGCGCGGTCACACAGAACAAAAATACACTGAATCACATGACAGAAAAAGATCGATATTTGACATATTTTTTGCTTGGTGGGACCACGCCGATGGGCATTACTTCCAAAATAAACAGTTGACAGTCAGCGTTTAATCTGTGTATCCTCTGTTTATCGTTTTTATCACTGTAAGAACATTGAATATTGAGCAAAATTTGAATTATGTATTTTTATTATGCAAGTCATACTATGTCCTCATAAGCTAAGTGCAAGACATGCATTTTTGCATGTGCGAATAAAAAAATATAGAAAGTGATTCTGCACATTTGAGGGTACTCAAGTCAAAAACAAGGGAAACCATCGGACAACACAAGTAAGGACTCTAAGATTTTATGTTCTCACGAAGAGCGTGCAAATAGTGGTTCAAATCAAACAGCAGTCTTTTTTCGGCACTACAAAACTAATAAATGACAAAGCGCTATTTGATTCAGAGTACTATTTGCACACCCCTATAGTCATGGTAAGTTAAGGGTTCAGGGGAAGCTCCTCCCACCTTTTTCCACATCAGCAAAGCAATACCTGGAGAGGGGGTTGCCCGAACACATTTCTCATGCACCGAAGGTGACGCCGCTTTTCCTTTTCACATCAGGAATGCCAGAGGTCGGGAGATAGAACAAATCAAGGTTTTATTCTCTTTCCTCTACTGTACACAGGAGAACGGTGCGCACTAGTCCAAGAGGACAAACAGAGTTCACCTGCCGTGGAGCTAAACGCAGACGGGCAAAAGCTTCCCCACAGAGCCTGCAAAGAAAAACACAGGGCACAGTGTGTCACGGCGGGTATTTGCTGTTCCACTAGGATGGCTGGCAAAACGAGCTATGACGAACGTCAGACACAGTAGGTCGCTGCATTTTGAGCTATTATGTCCAGTAATACGAGCTGGAACAAGTATAGTGCCTTTAGGTCTAACATAAGTTGTGTTCCTCTGTCTCAACTGTTCCACTCTCGAGCACAATTGTTTAACACTACTTCAAACTTCTACTTGGGCTCACAAAGATGTTTTTTACAGTCTTGGGACAATCATTCTTGGTAAAGAAAGAAATGTGGTTCGCGATTCCTACCACAAAAGAAAAAACCGAAATCTAAGACCTCTGTCCTCTTCATCCGAACACCAAAACATCTGTCAGTTTGACTACGCCATCAAATGACACTGCAGATTTGGCGAGTTGGTAAGGCATAATTACGAACCAGCGCACAGGTAGACAGTTACTCAAAATCCAAATACAGAAAAAATACACTCACACAGCGCTGAACTATCAACTCATTTGTGTTTCAAACTTCCTCTTCTTCGACCCCTACGAATAGGTTGCCCGCCCAACAAACAAGAGAAAGGAAGGAAAGGTGAAAGAAAATGAAAAATAAAAAAAAAGAATAGAAAAATAAAAATAGAAGACAAAGAAAAGGAAAAAAAAGGAGAATAACAATACAGCCGAGTCCAAGAGTTACAAATATTACAAAAATACTTACAAAATTAATCACGAACATATATAAATCAGGTGATATGCTGGTCTACTGTCGACTACACTCTTGGCATAAATAGTTCGTGTGATACTAAAGTCCAAGAATTACAAAAACTAATTGTAAAATAATATCAGAAATAAGCAAAAAGAAAGAAACGAGTGGTTATACTGGCTTACTGTCGAAACCACCTTCTGTCTAAATAATGCAGTTCTTTTTCCTAAAAAGCTAAGGACGGAGTGCTAACGCACTGGGCTTTCCGACGTGCAGTGTTCTCCGCTTCTATCATTTCTCGGGAGAGCTGGTTTTTACTCTTGCCTAACACAGCACAGTTCTCCAGTCGCGCAAAACAGCCACAATCCCTACAGTGAATACCTAGGTGACCGGAGTTGGCGTTGACAATGTTGTTGCTGTGCTCACGCAGGAGGTCCTTTGAACACCGCCCTGTCTGTCCAATGTACTCTTTTCCACGGGAAATGGGAAACGAATAGACTCCCCCTTCAGCACATGTTACAATGTTGGATCTGTGCCTCTTTGCGCAGCTGACGATGCTGATTGAAGAGGTGTTTACTTTTTTGCAGAGGCTGTGAAGTTTGTGTGGTGCTTAAAACACTACATTCACATTTGCTCTGTTTGCTATTTTCTTTAGGCCATGAGATAGATTATGCATATATGGCACGACTACCGCTCTGGGTGTCCTGTCTTAAGGTATTTTTGAGGCGCTACCTAGCGTGATTTCTCTGAGGAGAACCTCGGTTACTGACGTCAATACGAGAAGAGGATATCCAGCGGACCTTAGCCTTGATACTTCCCCGTCGATGCTCATCTGCATCAAATGTAAGCATTACTTGCTAATAGAGTTCTTAAGGCATGACCTCACTATGCCTCTCTTTACTAGCTTGGAGTGTGCAGAGTTGAGTGGTAGAAGAGGTTTCTTTCCCCTGGGCTCATAGGACCAACAGATGTGATATGGTATCACATACAGCCGAAGATCCACCTAGGAAGCGTAATGATCTTTCGACCGGCCGTTCGTAGGTGAGTTCCAGAGGATTCACATAGTTCTTGAAGTTGTAGAGAACCTCTTCCACCATGGCTGTGAAATTTATATCGTCTGCAGCAAGGAAGATTAAAAAATCATCAATATATCTACATACTTTTACTGCCTTTGATGTATCCAATATTCGTTGTAGAATCTTGTCGTGATGTGCAAGAAATATGTCACTAAGGACTGGAGCAATGCTGGATCCTACACATACTCCCGTCTTTTGTAGGTAGGCATTTCCATCCCAAGCAGCAAAGGTGGACTTCAAATAGATCTTCAGTAAGTCCAGAAACTAACTTTGGGACAGACCCGCCGCTGCTTTCTTCCACACATATTAGGAGACGTTCTTGGGGTAAGGAATAATATAGGTCCTTGATATCGATGGAAAATATCTTTAGCTCTTCCTGACGATGTCCTTCTAGAAAGCTGAAGACCTCATAGGACCTTCAAACAAGGTTGGGACTGTCAATATTTAGTTGATTTAGCCTCTCCTGAAGGAATAATGCCACCGATTTTTGCCATGTTCCTCTTTCTGTGACAATGACTCTAAGGGGACATCCTGGTTTGTGGGGTTTTGTGCTGAAGATTAATTCAAGGTTTAAAGTTTTGCTGCGATCAATAGAAGAGCAGAGCTTTTTTTAAAAAAAAATCGAGCGATTGACAATATTGTCCTGTCTCTCTTTTAATCTCGCTCAAGGTGACCTCTTTGTGGAAGTTGAAGACAGAGGCAATCGCTTCTAATGCCTTTGCGCCATACGTTTCTTTGTTCATGACCTCAAAACCACCTTCTTTATAGGCTTGCATAAGAAAGAGCGAGTTTTTCTATAAGTAAGTCTCCACCTTCTTGATAGGAAGAGGTGAAAATGACGGTTTGTATCTAATAAGTATGTTCACACCTTCTGAGGTGCATATGTCCCTGACCTTGTGAAAAGTGGAAAACACCTCTCAGAGCCACAAGCTTCTGCATGTGTGTATGGTGGAATTATACTTGAGGCGTCGTCCCCACAGTTCGACCTGTTGTAACGGTAATCGTCATCCACTAAGATTGCTAGAATTTGTGAAGTACAGTACTAAACTTCTCTTACAATGCAAATTTCTCCCGGACATAATTTTATCCGAAGTTCGAGGCAGGAATAATTTCCAAAATATTAATTGATAAATGAAAACTGAAACTGCACTTCAATGCCTTTTTATGAGTAACCTTAATAGCCCTTTTCAGATCCTTTCCATCATGTACTTAATTTATGCAGTTTAGAAGTTGAAACTTTATGTGGCGCAGACTATCATCAGGTGCATAGCTATACAAGCATTTGTTCTTTCGAGATTGTTCGTCACGAGATATGTGATGAATCTTGAGAATGACAGATTATGTCAATGGCAATTTCTGTAATAATAATAATAATAATAATAATAATAATCATATTTATTCAACTCGGAAGGAGTTGCGACACCACACAAGGCGAGGAGCCCATACCAGGAGGTCTGTGGTGCCGCAGTTACATGAGCGACAAAAAAAAAAAAGAGGAAAAACAACAAACAACAACAAACAAAACAACACTCGGTTGCGTGCCGCTTAGGACCGCAAGTGCGGTATTGCCCCCCTGCAGATGGGTTTGATATCTTCTTTCTCCTTCAGGCCCGCTGTCATCTCTGATGGCAGGGACCGCCACAGATTTACTGCCCTGATGACGAAGGTATTCCGGTGCCGGTCAGTGCGGGCAAAGAGTGGTTGAAGGCCACCGTTTCGGTTCAGCCGCAGCTGCCGAGCGAGAGGAACCTCGGGAGCCTCTGGCAGGAGGCAGGTTGCCAAGAGCCGGATAGACGAGATTTTTCTGCGCAGGGCCAGAGAGTTCCAACCCACACGTGCCAACAGATCGTCTGTAGCTATGTCCCGGTAACGGGGGACATGAGGGGTCTGCCACCGCAAGATAGTGTACGCGGCACGTCTTTGCACACTCTCAACAGAAGCGGATAAGGTGGCCTGAGGGGGGTCCCAGACTGCGGCACAGTACTCAAGGTGCGGCAGCACCAGTGCAGTGTAGAGGTGCCTCAGTGTTCTTGGCCCGGCTCCTCTTGAGACTCGGGTAACAAACCCCAGCATCCTTCGAGCTCGGGAGGTCACTTCAGCAATGTGAGTGCCGAAACTAAGTCGACAGTCCAGCCTGACGCCTAACAACTTGGTGCTGGTCGTTCTGGAAATGTTCACTCCGTCAAGGTTGTAGCAGGGGGGTGCAGAACGCTGCTGCCTGGATGAGGATATCTGCATCGCAGTCCACTTGGCAATGTTGAGTGGAAGTCTGTTTTTGCTTGACCAGGCGACAACATTGTCCAGGTCCGCTTGGAGTAGTTGGTGATCAAGGGGGCGACGGATTGGCTGCACGAGGGTGAGGTCGTCGGCATAAAGAAGTGGCGTACAACCTAAGTCCCGGGTGACGTCGTCGATAAAGATGTTAAAGAGGGTAGGGCCTAGAACACTACCCTGAGGAATCCCCGACACGACCTCTGCGGTGTTGGACCTCTGCCCGCCGAAGACTACGTGCTGGGTACGACCGAGCAGGAATGACCTTACCCAGTCCAACAGGTTGCCGGACAATCCTATGTCGGAGAGTCTCTGCAATAGGATGGAGTGGTCAACTTTGTCGAAAGCCTGCTTGAAGTCGAGTTGGACAAGCTCGCATGGTGTACGTCCATCTAAGGAACTGCTGATGGTGTGAACCGTGGTTGCGAGAGCTAGCTCACAGCTCCGGCCGGGGCGGAAACCATACTGGTGCGGGGAAAGCAACTGGTGTCGCTCAATGTGTTCCAGTAAATGTCGGTTAACTATTCTCTCCATTGTTCTGCATACGATGGATGTAGTTGATATTGGCCGGTACGAGGATACGAGTGACTTAGACAGCCCACTTCCCTTGTGTATCGGAGTGACTTGGGCAGTCTTCCATTGTCGGGGTACAGAGCCGGCCCGAAGAGAGTTCGTGAAAAGTTTTGCAAGGATCGGGCTGAGTTTGTTGGAGCACATCCTCAGGAAAGCTGGGTGCACGCCATCAGGTCCAGCCTTTTGAGATGGGTTTATACGCTGCAGTGCTTCTGCAACGTCTTCCTCACGCACATCGAACGATGCGAGTGGTGAACTACAACGGCGCGTGTTGGAGGGTAGAGGTGAGGGGTTGCCAGGGGTGGTCCAAGCCGATGAGAAGTGGTCACTGAAAAGTTCCGCTATGGCCCCGGGTTCTATTACCTGGCTTCCGTCAACTAAGAATTCGGGACGGGAGGATGATTTTCTTTGATTGTTTACATGGGCCCAAAAAAGCTTTGGGAACTGGATGGCTTTCTCTGCAATCGACTCCATATAGGCCCTGTGTGCAGAGTAGAATAATTTTTTCAGACTTCTCTGTGCTTGCTGCGCTGTGCTGAGGTGGAGTGGATTTTTTGTCCTACGTGCTTTCTTGAATAACTGGCGTTTCTTACGGGAGAGCCGAATGATATCTTGAGTGATCCATGGTCTCTGCCGGCCAGTCGTCGTCCTTGTGGGAACACATTCTGCTTCTATGGCCGAAAAGAGATCTAACCAGAGGTCGTAGGCATCGTGAACACAAGGCTCCTCAGTCACCAGGGACCAGGGTGCAAGGTGCAGTAGGTTCTGAAGGTGCGTTCCGTCAGTCTTCGAGAATTGCTGGATTCGCTTCGCGTGCGGACCGGATTTTGACAGCTTGAGTAGGCTCTCGAGATAAATTGCGTGGTGGTCGGAGCCAGGGAGACTGGACTCGAGGGAACAGCTCGATACAAGTGCTGGATTGTTAATGAAGGCCAGGTCTAGGAAGGACGTTTTCCCAGAGTGTGTAATATAGGAGGGCTCCACACAAACTTGGAGGAACCCGCCGGTCTCCATGATATCAAGTAGCATATCATCACAGGGGGCCGATGGGATGGGAGCAGATGCATTCGTCCAGTCGATATGCGCGTTGAAATCTCCCAACACACAGATGTTCAGGTGGTTGCCCATTCCAGCCCGTTTGAGAGAGTCGCCGAGGAGATCGTAGGATGCAGACTGTGAGGTTGGGGGGCAGTAAACACAACAGATCAGCACTTTTCCCCGGTGGTGATTTACCTCGACGAATACAGCCTCAAGATGCTCATGCTCCAGGTCCTGGCGCCTCCGGCAGGTCATGTGGCGAGGTACTGCCACCAGCACACCTCCTCCATTCGAAAGTGGCATTTTTCAAGCTGTGCCGGGTATGAGAATTATTTACCGTAAAGTTGTCTGCCGCTCTACCTTTTCAATTTCGGCGGCCGTGTCCTGTGGCGATCCGCCGGGCTTTGTCAGTATAAATAAGGCTATGGTCCTCCGGCGTGACGTCATAGGCACACGTGAAGCAACAGAGACACGGATAACTAAAGTGACGGGACGCCTTACCGGTTCTGATTAGCTAGGATGCTTGTCAATTTTGTAGGGATTCAACTCTTCCCTCAGAAGTAAAAAGAAAATAGAAATATATATATATAGAAGCAAGATGACCAACGGCCCCCGTGTCCGGGCAGCCGTCCATCATATCGAAACCCGTCGCCCGGCTAGCTCAGTCGGTAGAGCACGAGACTCTTAATCTCGGGGTCGTGGGTTCGAGCCCCACGTTGGGCGTAACTTTTTTGTTTTGTTTTTAATTGATGTGAAGTTTTTCGTCGGAACAATATCCAAGTGTAGAAATCATCACCAAGTCGAGCTCAACATCTTTCGGAGCTTTGCAATAAAGAAAAAAATAAATCTTTCGGAGCTTTCGATGACGATTCACACATTTGCGTCGAGTTCTACAGAGTAGAGATCTGCACTGGTACGGACCAGACCGCGCGACACGGGCCGGCCCGGCCCGCGGGCGGAGTTCGGGCTTTACGGCTACATTCGTGAAGAGCCCGGGTTCGGGTTTTGGGAGAGGAACCACAGTGGGGGACAAACAGACGCTGAAGCGTGTGTGTGTGTATGTTTTTGTACGTTTTGGTGTGTGCAGCGAATGCTCTTCCAGAGGACTAGCGGCGCGGCGTTCCTTTTCGTTCCCGGTGGCGCCGCAATCATACCATCGCTTCTCACCACCAACACGCACACGCACGCGCCTACACAATGCGCACCCTCGCCGGCGTAAAACATCTGTACGCACGAGTGCTTGCATCCTCAATAGGGGTGAAGAGATTCCCGTGAGGGGTACTTTTCCTGGACAATTTCTCGCAAACCACCGCAAAAAAACGGCAACTTTTTTTTTTCTTTTTTTACGGTTGTGCGCAGCGACAAAAGACGGAATTTGTCCGTCTTTTGTCCGAAAACGTCGGGACGTTTCCCTTCCTTTTCAACTGTGACACGTGGTTTTGTTTACTACTGCTTGTCATCCTTGTTTTTCCGTCCTTTCCGCGCGGGTTTGGTCGCAGAAAAGGAAGATCGGGGTGATTTTTCTTAAAGGGGAATTTTCGAAATCGCCGTCCTTTACTCTTTCCGGTATGCTATTTAGTATCGCGAAATTCAAAATAGTTATGGTGAAATCGGCAAATGAAAATGACGCCAAAACGAAGATTCGAATATACCCGCGCTTTTCATTGCCATGACGTCACGGGTGGGCCGGCTTGCGGTTCGAGCGGGCAGTCTAAAAATGAACTATGCCGAGCATTTGTATCGTGCTGCAGCGCGGGAGCTGGAGCGACTTTCCAAAGCATTCATTTGACACCATAAAACTGTAATCAGTTGGGAACAAAGTCTACAGCACAAATAGTGAACCCCTGACTACCCATGACGTCACTTTTTCAATGTTGCCAGTAGAGCTTTTCACTTTGAAAAACACGATGAGGACCAAAATTGTAAATTCTGTAACCTCGCGAAAAATTTATTTTGTCCAAATACTTGGGTTACTAGTTCAGAGATGTTTGTTGGTGTTTTTAGCAAGTTTTTAGGCAAATCGTGGACTATGAAGAAAACGGCGAACTACCCCCTTTAACAAGCTGCGCCTACAGATTGGTCCAACTATTAATAGCCGAAAACAAAAGAAAAAAAATGCTTACAGTATTTACTATTGGGTATAGTAATCAACTTGTGTGTAGCAGTGGCAAGCGAGCTGCCATGCCGCGCAATTTGTGAGCTATTCATACTGGGCTTAAATAAAGCGCAGCTACCAAGTTAGCTTCGGGCCGGGCCGGGTCGGCTGTCGGAAATGGATATCGGGCCGCCGCTAGCCCCAGCCATGTACCTGCTCCACGAGTGGTAACTTCAGCGCACTACTGCGCTTCTCACACGCTCAGTCTTTCTAAAAATGACTGAGAGGGGATTTGGACGACGCTCAGAAAATTTATAATTGGAACCACAAGACTATTTTCACGAAGTAAAAAAAGTAAATCAACACATTTTACTTAATTATCCGACTTATCACAAAGATTAGCCACCCACATAATGTCCCCTTGGCCGTATAACTCACTCGCACAAATCGCTGAAGTGTAGCATTCATGAGCGTGGGAAAACAAACCTGTAGAGAATAAAAAAACGGCCTCCGCGTCCAGACTGCCGTCCATTACGTGGAAACCCGTCGCCCGGCTAGCTCAGTCGGTAGAGCACGAGACTCTTAATCTCGGGGTCGTGGGTTCGAGCCCCACGTTGGGCGTAACTTTTTGTTTTAACCGACGTGAAGTTTGTCAGCGAGTGTAGACCTCTGGGGTTAATCGTCGGTATTTATCGGTGTATATACCGAAAAATAACTTTGCTGACACCAACAAGTCTCAATCACGCGCAAAAAATCAATAATATTTTTTTGTGCAAAAGTTATATATATATTTTGACTTAAAGAAAGATTTAGTTCATATTTAGAGTATTAATCTGAAGGAATCCCTTAGTGTTCATTCGAGTAGCCAATTATCAGGATTCCTTGTTCCTCTATATAAAAAACATGCCACTATAAAAAACAATCTGGGGCAGTTTACTTCGTATTACCCTAATGCAAGATAATGCATAGATTAGCATGAGAGGCTACTTATCTCCTTTCAGACAGAAAATTCACAAGGGGGCTTATCAGCAACATGGATTCGGGACAACTGGCCACGTTTTCTTGGCAATGCAGTGGAAGGTACAGGCACAGCGTTGCCTCTCTCATTTTGAGCGCAGTGAAGCTGTGCGCGGCCTCTCCTCCTCTCTCCATTATCCGGGAGAGGAGGAGAGCCCGCGCACACTCAAAATGGGAGAGGGAACGCAGGCCTGTACCTTCCACTGCATTGCCAAGAAAAGTTGTCGCGCGATAGCGTTAGCGGCTGTTCTAGTTCTATATTTATACCTTTGGATTTATTAGAAGGGGAATGAAGTATTTTTAATGACACTGAAAGCTGCTACTAAATGTTTGCCAAAAATTTAAATTACTTCCCCTATGTCTGGTATGTTTGTGTGCAAATAATAAATCAAAGGCGTTCAAAAATGCCTAGAAATAGGGCGATTGACAATATATGAAACTCTTTCCGCGGGAACAACCTGCTGGCCACGGCGGACGCCAAGTATTGCAAACAAACGTACAAATTAGCTAAATAATTAACTGAAATATACAAATTAAGTTCGAATTAGTAAAAATAAACATATGGTTGCAATGAGGAACACTCTAACCATAATTCCTCGCTTTGGTCTTATATCTCGTGCAGTGCAAGCACTGTTCAGGGCCACATGCTCGCGCTTGTAGCTTCGGCCTCGCTTGCACTTAGTGAAACTAAGCATAGCGATTTCCCATGATGCTTAGTAAGGTTTTTATTGGAACCTTATGTTTATTTTTACTACCTAAAAAGGTAATTAGTAAGTTTTAGTTCATTATTTAGCTAATTACTATGTTTTCTTGGCAACACTTGACGTCTGCTATGGCTGAAAGTCTGTTCCCAGAAAGCGTTTTTTTTTTTCTCTCGACCACCCTAACTTTGTAAGGATTTTAAAAAGCTTTTGCTTAAACATCCCGGTGTATTTTTAGTACAGTGGAAAGTTGGACGACTTGGTTACGAAGGACTACGAAAAAAACGCTGCAACAAAAACGACTATGGACAGAGAAGAGTACACAGAGGGAGCGCTGTCAAGTGTTTATTTTGTAACTCCCATCGGCGTGGTCGCACCAAACCAAAATAGATTGCATCACATGACAACAAATATTGAGATATTTGACATATTTTTTGTTTGGTGGGACCCCGCCGATGGACGTTACTTCCAAAATAAACAGTTGACAGTCAGCACTTCAACTGCGTATTCTTCTCTATCCATCATTTTTATTACTGTGAGAACATCAAATTGAGTAAAGTTTGAATGATGTACTTTAATTATGCAAGTCATACTATGTCCTCATTGCTAACAAGTGAAAGACATGCATTTTAAGATAAACGACATCCAGGATGCAAAATCATGCAACACCTATAAAAAAAAAATATTTATTCTGCTGCATGTGTGAATAAACAAAAAAAAAAAAAAATAGAAAGTGATTTTGCACATTTGTGGGTACTCAGGTCAAAAACAAGGGAAACCATCCCACAACTCAAATAAGGACTCTAATGTTTTATGTTCTCACGAAGAGTGTGCAAATAGTGGTTCAAATCAAACAGCAGTATCATTACAAACTTCAACGATGTAAAGACAGCCGGTATGTCATGTCTTTTTACGCCACTGCAAAACTAATGAACGACAAAGCGCTATTTGATTCAGAGTACTATTTGCACACCCCTATAGTCATGGTAAGTTAACAGGGGTAGGTCCTCCCACCTTTTTCCACTTCAGCAAAGCAATACCTGGAGAGGGGGTTGCCCGAACACATTTCTCATGCACCGAAGGTGACGCCGCTTTTCCTTTTCACATCAGGAATGCCAGAGGTCGGGAGATAGAACAAATCAAGGTTTTATTCTCTTTCCTCTACTGTACACAGGAGAACGGTGCGCACTAGTCCAAGAGGACAAACAGAGTTCACCTGCCGTGGAGCTAAACGCAGACGGGCAAAAGCTTCCCCACAGAGCCTGCAAAGAAAAACACAGGGCACAGTGTGTCACGGCGGGCATTTGCTGTTTTACTAGTATGACTGGCAATACAAGCTACGATGAACCTAAGACACAGTAAGTCCCTGCATATTGAACTATCATGTCCAGTAATACAAGCTGGAACAAGTATAGTGCCTTTAGGTCTAAAATAAGTGTGTTCCTCTGTGTCCAATGTTTCTCTTTCGAGCACAATTGCTTAACACTACCTCAAACGTCTACTTGGGCTCACAAAGATGTTTTTACAGCCTTGGGACAACCATTCTTGGTAAAGAAAAGTGGATTGAAATTCCTCTCAAGACAGAGAAACCCGAATCTAAAAACTCTGTCCTCTTCATCTGAACCCCATAAAATCTGCCAGTGTGACCTGTCCATCAAATGACCCTGTGAAAAGTGGAAAACACCTCTCAGAACCACAAGCTTGTGCCTCAAAGTGTTGTCTCCACAGTTCGACCTGTTGTGACAGTAGCTGTCATCCACTAAGTCTGCTAGAATCTGTGAAGTTCAGTACTAAACTTCTCCTACTCTGCGAATTTCTCCCAGACTTAATTTTGTCTGAAGGTCAAGGCGGGAATAATTTCCAAAATATTAATTGATAAATGCAAACTGAAACTGCACTTCAATGCCTTTTTATGTGTAACCTTAAAGGAGCTGTGCAACAGTTTCAGTGCTTTGCTTAAATAATTTGGGAGTTGGTGTCTCAACCTTTCTGAAGTAAAGAACAAAAAACCGCATTTGCCTGCATGTTCTAGTTTTTATTTTAAATATGGACAAAGATTGAGGTTTTCGGCACCTCTCAACTCTTTCACCATCTTCCGAGTCACGTGCGCTGCGACGTCAATGGGGTTGGCGCGGGGTTCCAGTGAAGCTCTCTCTCTAGAGCCATCAATGAGCAGCGAGAACTCGTCCGCTCGCGACCGCGTGACCACGTGCTGGCGGGCGCAGTGCGAACAATATGGTGAAAGGAGGAAAGTTTCATCCGGGTCCGGCCATAACCATCCGGCCCTGTCTCCCTCCCCCTCCGGCTTCTGGCGGCTGTTCGTGGTAGCAGACAGAGCTGACGATTTTGTGGACCTAGGCTAGATGGCGCCACTAAAACTCCGTATAATAAAAGATTTGTCGATGATACCAGGTTTTTGACGCATTTATATTTATGTTGGAACGACAAGAATATAGAAAAGTTACCTTTTACTGAGCAGGTATTCGCACAACTTAACTTGCTATCTTTCTACAAGACCCCCATTGACGTCACGCCGCGTGTTTCTCATGGCCGCCGCTCGTGGCTGCAGGTGGGGTTATATTCTAATTTTTGCCTCGCGATTACGCAGCGGAATCGCAACATTTTGAAGGAAGAAGGTGTGTTTTCTGTCCTTTGTGACAAGATGAACAATGTCAAAAGTAGAAGATGACAATCTTTTCAACGTTAAAATCGTTGCACAGCTCCTTTAATAGCCCTTTTCACATCCTTCCCATCATGTACCTTATTTCCTGCAGTTTAAAAGTTGAAATTTTATGTTGCACAGACTATCTAGACGTGCGTAGCTATACAAGCATTTGTTCATATGGGACGAATCTTGAGAATGACAGATTATGTCAATGGCAATTTCTGTAAACTTGAACCTCCTTCGTGCTCCAATAGGGATTTTTAAAGCTGTGCCGGGTATGAGAATTATTTACCGTAAAGTTCAGAAAGAATGCCCACCACAAATTAAGAGATAAATGGTGAAAAACACGGGGTGGGCTATCTTTGGAGAAGCCACAGCAAAACTTTATAAGAAATTAATAATAAACACCCTGGCACCAGCTACAAACCATGTGACGCAGGAACTTATACCGCAGATTGCGGACACGGAAAATTCGCTACAAACTCCTGTGTCACGGGAAAGGATACTGCAGGTTGGAAAAGCAGCAGATTCGCCTTTCACGATGTGAAGGACCTGTGAAAACCTGCCGAGAGCTCGCGTCTCACGGGAATGAATACTGCAAATCGCGGATGCAGTTTTATGGTGCAATAAACAAGCAGGAACCTGCTACAAACTTGCCTATTGCGGGAACCAATATAGCGCGCACAGGTCGCGGACAAAAACATGGGAGTCCGCTACAAACTTGTAAGTTACGGGAACAAATGCCGCAGAATATTATTTCACGATGCAGTACACACATGGGATCAGCTCGCGTAGAAGCGAGATTGCGCGCACAGATAGCCGACGTAAACGCGAGAACCCGCTACAAACCTCATGTCACGGGAACAGATGCCGCAGATTGCGAATGCAGCACATGCCAAGTTTTATGGTGCAACACACACGCGGGAAAAACTCTGCATGTTACAGGAGCCGATATGATGCACGCAGTTCGCGGACAAAGACACTGGAAACCGCTATGAACTCGCGTGTCAGACGTGCCAGTACAGCGAATTGTGCGGTCGATGCGATTCCCGTCTCACGTCGCGTGACGATCGATGGAAATGGGGGGGGGGGGGGTGATGTTGCTGAATTATTATGTTACAGATATTCAGCCAGAAAAACGGGATGGGCGATCTCTCGGGGGCAGGGCATTCTCTCGGAACTTACAGTATGTATCGACTACGCACCAGGTGCAGACTTTTGCATCGGGTACAGACGAGCCATTTGCACCCTGTCCGTGACTAACTTGGTCATTATTTATGGTAGAGTGTGGTCGTTAACAACAAACACTCGAAACTGACAAGATGCTGGCAGCAGCGGTCGTCACTTACGATCCCACCCTCTATTTGTAGATGTCCTCCTTGTCCGCAACGTATTGGATGATGTCCGCCGGCTTCACCAGCTTCTCGGCGTCCGTGTCCGGAATCTCAAAACCTGTCCACGCAAGAAAATGACAGTTTTGATTGGGCGACGCCGTCAGTGGTGCCTCGTAGTTTCTTTTGTGTACATTGGCCTTTACTCCCACGCTGCTTCCTCCCCTTCGACCCCATTCTACCTACCCCAGCATCTGTCCTGTGAATTTAACATTTCTGCAGCTTCACTTTTTTTCATGTTTTCTTGTGCCGCGTGCAAGTAATGCATTCATTTTTGAGGTAAGAAGGGTCGCAGCATTCATTCTCATAAGGAGACGTGGGCGGTCCCACGTACCAGTCACATAAAATTCCAGAAGTACCATTCACCGATATTTGTGATACACTGCCGAAACGAATTGAAAGCCTGCTTGAAATAAACTATGGCAACGTTCGGTCCCACAAGGGTGCGACACCTTGATTTAGCACAAAGGAAGTGATTAGATGGCTTTGTGAAAATTTTCAGCGAAGAACTCGCCCAAACCAAAAATTACGAGTGAAAACCAAAATGTACGTACAGTGCAATCCACTTATAACAATAACGAACCAGAATCCGATCGTTTCTAGACTAGAAACTGATCGTTATAAGCAATACATCGTTATATGTGGTATCGTTATAAGTAGATCGCACTGTATAGACGTCGGGTCTCCAAACTTTATGGCTGAGTGGCCAAAAAACAAACAAGTTTAAATTAAAAAAAAAAGAACACAAAATAAATAGACGAGAAAATACAAAAACTTTAAATAAAACCAAAATTTCAAAAAAAGGAGAAAATGAGTCCAAGGTCTAATATTAGAAAACCTACATGCAAATAAAATGATTTGCGAGTAACACAGTTCAATATACCGGGTGTTCATTTTTAATTCAAACAGATTTATTACAAAAAATCCGTAAAAGATGCACTAGTACGGTTTGTTCAAGTGAGTTATACGGCCAGGGGGACATATTATAGGGGGCTAATCGTAACAATCAGTCGGCTAATTAATTAAAATTCGTTAATTAACTCTTTAATTAATGCAAATAGACATATAGTTCCAATTAGAAACTTGCTCAGCGTCATCGAAAACCCCTAATTCAGTCATTTTCAGACAGTCTTTGAGCGCATGAGAAGCGTAGTAGAGCACTAAAGTTACCACTCGTGGAGCAGGTACAAGGCTGGGGCTAGATAAGAGACGGAAAAATCGCACGGGCGCCTTATCGCAACCTCTAGCTTTGTACCTGCTCCACGAGCGGTAACTTCAGTTCACTACTACGCTTCTCACGCGCTCAAAGTCTTTCTGAAAATGACTGATTTAGGGGTTTTCGACGACGCTGAGCAAATTTCTAATTGGAACCACACGTCTATTTTCATTATTAAAAAGTTAATTAACGAATTTTAATTAATTAGCCGACTGATTGTTACGATTAGCCCCCTATAATATGTCCCCCTGGCCGTACAACTCACTTGAACAAACCGTACTAGTGCATCTTTTACGGATTTTTTGTAATAAATCTGTTTGATTTAAAAATGAACACCCGGTATACCGTAATATTCCTAGAGATAGCCCCCCTAAAATCGGAAACCAGCGCGATAAAAAACAAAGCTGAAAAAACAATAGTTTTAGATTTTGTGACCCGCAAAACTTGAGATTGCAGGGAGCCCCTCCCTGCGACCTCAACGGCGATTTCGGCCGAGGTCACCGTCGGCCTGCGTTTACTAGAAATGAATAATCTTTGGGCGTTTTTGAAAAAATAGCAAATTGTGCCAAAATTAGGGATGGGTTATCTTTCGGGGGTGGGGCATCTCTCCGGATATTACGGTAGTATAATTGAATATTTAGCCAATTATGACATAACAATTGTAGCCCAGAAACTTCCCGCGCATAAATCGAGGCACTTGGGAACGTTGACATATCTGCAAATGGCAGGAGACTAATGAAAATAGTAGGAACGATTATAGTGAAAAGTGAAACTTATCACACGGGAAAATGTGCAATAATTTTAGCATACATACGCAAAAACGGGGAACTAAGAAGGGAGATGCCAGTGATGACGATGCGCAATAAACGTGACACAAAACTACTGGCAGGATGAAAAATCGGAACAGATATGAAGCGTGTGGTGAGGGTCGCAGTGTCGTTTTACGTTAGTAGCAGCGGGCCCGCTGGAAACGGGCCGCGGGCCGGGCATCACTGCGAAGTCCGCAACTAGCCACGGGCCGGTGGAAAGGCCTCCATGGGCCGGGGTTTGGAGAACCCTGGTACGGACCAATATAAAATGAGAGTTTGGGGTTTCCAGACCACCCTTGTGTCGATCGATATAAAATGCAAGTCCACTGCGCAACAAAAATGAAAACCTTGCCGAACAAAATAGTCCAAGAATTCCTACACTCCCCTTCACCCTAGATGGACCCCAACAGGGGCTGCAAGCCCTCCCAGCCATTCTAATACTGAGAACATCCTCGTCCGTATTCGCAAGTTGTGACTAACTAGCGCCGTCTCGAAGTCAGTCGTGCGTCCATGCAGTCGTGAGCCAAGTCAGGTGATGTGACGCATCACGGGACTCGTTGCCGTGAAGGCAATGGACACCAGGAAGTTCTCCCGCGCGCACAAGATGAGCCGCTAATTTCGCGCACCCATAGCGGCCTGCCTTCTGGGACCGATCGAGGCTGTCAACACCCCAATACAGTCCGTTTCACCTCACGACAGACGGCGGCGGCGGATGCTACAGAGATGCAGCAATGCTCGGGGTTGCATAGTCGCGTGATTGCTCCCCAAGGTCTGCTGCAGTCCGTCGTGATTACGAAACGCTAAGAAAAAATTTAACTTTAAGTAAGTTATTTTTTAAACATGCACACTTTCATAGAATTAAAACATATTTTGTTTGTTTTAAAGCCGGAAAAACCTTGATTGAGAGGAATTGGTCAATGTTAGGAGGCCGAGGAGAGGAATAATGTTTTTGCTTTCTAGGCTAGGTGGCGCGAGCTACCGCCCGTCATAAATACAGCCGTTGGCATCCATCCATTCGTCCGGTGGAGAAATGCCCGGAGCTCAACGGAACGACGCGTCAGGAGCGTGCATCTCGAACTGTCGTGTGCGGCGAGTCGGAGCGGCCATTTCTTCGGTGGTTTGTACGTCCAATCGGATACCTTTGTAGCGCGTGTGTCGCAAGCTTTTAGCGACTAAACCCTGCAGTATTCACGAGCGGAAGTAACAGAAAAAAAAAAACGAGTCACGGGTGTGCATACTTAAAAGCCACTGCATGAACGGGGATTGTATCACATAAAAATTAATATTTAGACATCGATTAGCACAAATGAAATGTTCAATATGGAAGCGCCCGTAAATATGGGCTTTCCCGTCGTCCATCGCCTAGCTTCGGATCGCTTTAACGGTATCTCTGACCCGTGAGCATGTCTGTTCTCATCATGTCTGCTGCTCAGATTCTTTCTGGATGAATCCCCCAGCATTCAAGACATTAAGTGCTTCGTTAGCACTGGCGGTCAGCGGTGGTAGGAGTAGGGTCATGGCGCTGAGCAGCTAGTCACCGTCTAATCTAGCCGTACGCCCTGACCACAGTGTAATGCCCCGACCGAGCTTTTTTAGTCGCCTCTTAAGCCCCGAGCTACTTGGAACATGATCGGTGAATGCGGAGTGCTCACCTAGCTGTGATTACCGCCTGCCACGTGATCATTTTAATAGCTGATGCAGATAGTCAGCGGTTAAATAGGTGCTAGTCACGTCTGGTGAATACGGGTGCCTATGTGACTACACGCCCCAGGCGTCGCTGCACCCCTTTCAGAGATCACCTGATGACCACACGGCACTGGACTGTCTCCGAGGTCTCACAGCGTCTGCTGCAGTTCAGCGCAAGGTGAAACAGAGTATAGTGTAAGGAAAGGTCCTCGAACAGAAATCTCTGGACTGCAGTTCTTGGAAGCGGCCACCCAAAAAAAGCCAACAGCGTCTGGTTTCAGGAGCGGTCCTCACCGAATTCATCTTCAATGGCCATGATGACCTCGACACAGTCCAAGCTGTCCAGGCCAAGGTCGTAGATGAAGTGGGACTCCAGGGTGAGCTGGGACAAAAAGGCAACACGCCCGCACAAACGCTCACTTTCAGCACACCTCTTCCGACTATCAACGCTCACGGAGGACGCACGAAACACCTTCACCGAAGCGTCTTTCGACCGTAGCAGTTCTGCAAATTAAATAGGCGTGATGCCTTACACATAGGGCTAGAAAATTTTGTGTTTCAAGAGGTAAATGACAATTCTTAAGATGGAGGATGGGACGAGTTGGCTCTTCATACTCTTAATTTACAGTGCACAAGAACAATACGGGTCACGTGTTTCAGCGAGGATTCTTTTTGCGCACTGTAAATTATAAGCGTAAATGACAAGTTAATTCAAGAAACACAGAAACACTATTATAGTGGCACACTGCTCGCTGAGCAGCAATTGGCTAACATGGGACATGGCTTGCACAATATGCACTCATTTTCTTGAACCGAAAAGTGTGAGCTCTTCTTTCCAAAAACAATAAATCTGGCATTCGAAAGAGGTTTAAAAAATGCAAAGGCAACACATTTCAGTTACCCAATACTCCTGGAGTAACTAACAGACTGGATGCTTTGAGCCACAAATGACAAACGGTAGTTTCGTGGCCAGGCCATCGGCTCTCATAGACATGGATGTCTAGGAGATTAACGGAGATTAACAGCAAAAGTGAAGTGGTCTGATTCATTCACATCACCACTTCTCAGATGCAAATACTCAGTTTTCACCTTTACTTTCCAGTGTTTAGAATGTCCATCTGCCGACACACTTTAGGTTCCTAGAACACTTTGACGCCAGCCCGAAGCTTTCGACACCGAGTGGGAACTCTCAACTTCCGCGATTCTCGGAACATCCAGTGATCCCAAGAATCACTTAGCCACGTGAAAGCTGTGCTTGAAGTGGATGGATGAGTACATACAACTGAGCCCTTTTAATCGGGAGGTGGCTTGTTCCACCTAACCAGTGTCTTTAAAGGGACACTGACAGGGTATATCCATGCTCACCAAGGTTTTCATTTGAAGACGACATACGACAGCACAGCTACCCCAAACATAATTTGCGGTTCAAAATTTCTCTTTTTACTCCTGAAAAACCTCTGATCAAGAACTGGCCGGTTTGAGTCGCGCTCAATCTCTTTTCATGGTCATGTGCCTTTCGAACACACACGCCAAATATAATCAGTCATGAGTCGTCAAAGGCACACAGTCAATATTAAAAAAATAAGAAAAAAAATGAAACCCTCGTGGGTTTTAAGAAAACTGCTAATACGTTGACTGAAACAAAAAAAAAAAAAGTTGCAAAAAGTATTGCAAGTGACCATGACGCATGTACTGCGTAATTCCCAACATGGCGTTATTTCGCTGGAGTCGCGGGCTGGACTATTAGACGAAGGGGACTAAGCGATGGCGGCGGGCGACGGGCGCGGAACCTCTGGTTAGAACTGTCGTTTGCAATACCGGCGAATCTGTCTAGTTTTGAAAGAGAAATTTTTTCACCAGTCAAAACAATTAGGATTTATTCCGTACGACACGCCCAACCACCGAGCTGATTCGCACGAAGATGTCGCCGAGTCGTCGCACCTTCTCCTGGCTGAAGACATTGCTAGTCTTATGAACACGAATTGGTAAGAGCTTAAAAAATGGACAAATGTCAAGCATGAAGTGCTTGATGTTCGCACATTTTTTGTCTGCTTTGCAGAACCAAAAAAAAAAAAGAAAAAAAAAGAGAGACAATTGGGTGTAAACACAAGACTTCCGGCAACTCTCTCCTTATCTACATTTCACCCTCCTCTCCAATCCACATGTCGCAGCCATTAGCTCAGTGCTCATGTTACGGTTTCGAACAGTTACGTTTTTTTTCTTTATTAAAAATATATGTGACTGTGGCAAAATATTGATTAGGCAGTCTTCTGACACCGTATTAAATCGCCTCGCTATTTAATATGGTGTCTATTTTAAGTAAGAAAACATCAAGCATGAACTATAGGCACCATTTACTCTACCCGACTGCAACTTAACAGTCACTCAACCATTTACATCAAATGAGATTTGTGGAGACACCTTGAGGGCACTGTCACTTCGCTGCATAGAACCTCATGGGCCATGTCATCTTAATTTAACTGTTGCTTGTTTATGTTGTAGACATTGCACAACCATTGTTTATGTTGTGACCATTGCAAAACCCTCGTTTATATTGTAACAATTCTATAACTGTTTATCTATGTTGCAACCAATCCCTAGCTTTTGTTTATTTATGTTGTAATCACCGGAAGAACTGTTGTTTATATTGTACATACCTTATAATTTTATTTTATTTCACAATGTAGCTATATATAAACTGTTCTTTATGTATGTTGTAACCATTGTAAACTTGTTTGTTATTGAAACCACCTGTACAAGGTCGTAGAGATAAACCCGGAAAATTCGCCATATTCAGAAAATCTTGATTCAATTCACACAATTCATTTGTACTAAAAACGTCTCATCATGAGAGTGCTCCCGGAGGGAATTTACAGGTGATGGGTCTGCTTCGCGGACTCGCTCTTCTCAGATGCAAAATACTCGCACTACATCCAGTGTTAGAATGTCCATCGCACAACTTTACCTAGAAACTTTGAATAGCAAGCTTTTCTGGCCTTTCCGCGTCCGGAAATCTGCCAAGAATTACCGTGAACTGTCTTGATGGGAGATGGTAATACAATGAGCCTTTTCGGGAGGTGGATGTTCCATAACCAGTGTCTTTAAAGGGACAGCTGACAGGGTATATCCATGCTCCCAAGGTTTTCATTTGAAGACGACATACGACAGCACAGCTACCCCAAACATAATTTGCGGTTCAAAATTTCTCTTTTTACTCCTGAAAAACCTCTGATCAAGAACTGGCCAGTTTGAGTCGCGCTCAATCTCTTTTCATGGTCATGTGCCTTTCGAACACACACGCCAAATATAATCAGTCATGAGTCGTCAAAGGCACACAGTCAATATTAAAAAAATAAGGAAAAAAAAATGAAACCCTCGTGGGTTTTAAGAAAACTGCTAATACGTTGACTGAAACAAAAAAAAAAAAAGTTGCAAAAAGTATTGCAAGTGACCATGACGCATGTACTGCGTAATTCCCAACATGGCGTTATTTCGCTGGAGTCGCGGGCTGGACTATTAGACGAAGGGGACTAAGCGATGGCGGCGGGCGACGGGCGCGGAACCTCTGCTTAGAACTGTCGTTTGCAATACCGGCGAATCTGTCTAGTTTTGAAAGAGAAATTTTTTACCAGTCAAAACAATTAGGATTTATTCCGTACGACACGCCCAACCACCGAGCTGATTCGCACGAAGATGCCGCCGAGTCGTCGCACCTTCTCCTGGCTGAAGACATTGCTAGCCTTATGAACACGAATTGGTAAAAGCTTAAACAATGGACAAATGTGAAGCATGAAGTGTTTGACGTCCGCACAGTTTTTGTCTGCTTTGCAGAACCAAAAAAAAAGGGGAAAAAAAAAAAAAAAGACACAATTGGGTGTAAACACAAGACTTCCGGCAACTCTCTCATCTACATTTCACCCTCCTCTCCAATCCACATGTCGCAGTCATTAGCTCAGTGTTCATGTTACGGTTCCAAACAGTTACGTTTTTTTACTTTATTAAAAATATATGTGACTGTGGCAAAATATTGATTAGGCAGTCTTCTGGCACCGTATCAAATCGCCTCGCTATTTAATATGGTGTCTATTTTAAGTAAGAAAACATCAAGCATGAACTATAGGCACCATTTACTCTACCCGACTGCAACTTAACAGTCACTCAACCATTTACATCAAATGAGACTTGTGGAGACACCTTGAGGGCACTGTCACTTCGCTGCATAGAACCTCATGGGCCATGTCATCTTAATTTAACTGTTGCTTGTTTATGTTGTAGACATTGCACAACCATTGTTTATGTTGTGACCATTGCAAAACCCTCGTTTATATTGTAACAATTCTATAACTGTTTATCTATGTTGCAACCAATCCCTAGCTTTTGTTTATTTATGTTGTAATCACCGGAAGAACTGTTGTTTATATTGTACATACCTTATAATTTTATTTTATTTCACAATGTAGCTATATATAAACTGTTCTTTATGTATGTTGTAACCATTGTAAACTTGTTTGTTATTGAAACCACCTGTACAAGGTCGTAGAGATAAACCCGGAAAATTCGCCATATTCAGAAAATCTTGATTCAATTCACACAATTCATTTGTACTAAACAACTTCATCATCATTAGAAGTGGCTCCGCAGGACTTTAAGGTATGGGCGATCTGCCTTTCTGCGGAGCTGCGCTCTTTTGAGCTATATAAAATATATCTCGCAATATATCATGCCTTATGTCACATCATGTCACATGTCATATCATGTCACAGAGGCAAAGATAAAATGAATATCAACCATTTTCTGTGCCTTGCTCGGTCTGCCGTAAAGTCTTCCTGGCTGAGAGATTACCTGAACGTCTTGGCAATGCTGTAAACTTGTTTCTTGTAGTCACACCACGCAATAATTTGCTTAGGTGACTTTCCGGTGCAAAGCGATTCAAGTATTGCTACCCTCCGTTCGTATTCCCTCCTCATCTTTGAGCAAGTCGCGAATTGTCTATCATGCCATGGTCCGCTGTCAAATCCTATGGCCGCAGAAGCGCAATAAGGCCGGTTAGCTTCACTGTGTTGTTGAGAGACGAAATCTGGAGAAAGCCCGGATTTATCTCGCAATCCTGTATAGCTGACTATTGTATACTTTTCTTATTGCCTTATACCTCCACCTGTGTTTTAAATGTGTAGCCACTACTTCACAAGTTATAATGAACTTTCTTTCCTTACTCCTGGAGTCACGGCACTCGAGAACCAATGTCAAGAGACCGGCAATGATGTTTGGTTCTGTTGCACGCTCTTTGAACCCACGGACAAAAAGAGCACCCTGGGCTTCAGAAGGCAGGTCGGCAAAAGCCGGCGGCAACTGACAACACCGATACTATGTACCATATATTTTCCAGACTATACTCTGCAAACTATACGCGTTCAGAAGTTGAAATTTTGCACTGCACAGCCTATCAAAAGGTGCAGACTATACAACAAGTTGTTTTTGCTACATCATTCGTTACGATGAGACGTGAAGAGTATTGTGAGAGACGAAGCATGTTAACAATGAGTGATGTGTGATGCAAGCCTCTTCGTAAGCTAATAAATAAAGCAGGCATTTGCCAAGGAGCCCTGTGTATCCAAATTTTTTACACGCAGATTAAAACTGGGGATGTGAACTACACACGCTGACAGGGTGCAGACTATAGTACGGAAAATATGGTGACAACAGGCTAAGGTGGCGCAAGCTACCGCCCGACACAACGAGTTAGCCGCTGCCGCCCATTCATCTATCCGTGTAGCCCCACAAGTGTTACTCCCAAGGGCATGGTTATTCGCAACTCTGGGCCTTACCTTCTCGGGGTCAATCTTGTCATAGAGCTTGAGCACGAGCATGGTCCTATCCCGGATGGAGTCAAAGGTTAGGGGTGGCTTTTCACTGTAGTGTCTCGTCGGCAACAGCACAGGCTGGCTCGCCACAACCACCTAAAAGAGGGCAGAGTGTCATCCAACATCTTGGTTACCAAGACTCTCACTCGTGCTTTGGTACTATAAACAACAAATAGCACAAAGGACAGACAAGTACAAAATCACACAGACAGGGACTAGCGCTATTATAGCGCTAATCCCATCTGTGTTTCTGTCGTTCTCCCCTTCGTGTTAGCCCACCCTAATATTGTGTAATTGATCTCTAACGAAAAATGCAATGTTTATACCTCTCAAGTACATGAGCTTGAAGTGGACACAAAACACGGAATAAGCTCAAGAGACAAAACGCAGCAATAGAAATACCCCGCCACGCACATGTAACGTTTCTCGAAACCATGTTCGATAGGGTGTATGTCACTGCTATGTTTTTGTACTGTTGCAGAAAACATGAGCTGAGACAGTCCTTCGAGCCCTCTTTGGGGTTTGAGAAAGCTGTGGTTTGAACTAGGATTGGAATGCAAAGTTCAGGTCCCATACTTTCGGGACTTCGACACAATGAGAGATAAAAGAGCTTGGGGGCACCACAGGAGCAGAAAAAGGGTGCATCGGGTGTTTCAGCTCACAATGTCCGCAGGGGTACCGAAGACATTACGGTACATCGCCGTTGTCAATCAACAATCAGTGTGTGGAATGGCACAGGTTTCTGAAAGCAGCATGAAAGAAAGCAGTGCAATATTTTCTTATTCTTTTGTAATTTCTTTCCCACCTATTTTTGACCTTGTCTGAGCAATGAAACTTGTGTGTATTTCATGCATGTTCTGTGAATTGCAACTATGCGACAACTTCAAACGCTTTCGATAACATCAAAACAAAGTAGACTACGAGTCACAAGTTTGGAAAACATAGTTGGTTATGACCGGTTTTAAAAGCGACAAAGTTGAACGCTACGTAGAGTTTCCGACGGTGTCTCTCCGACCGGCATACAAGCGCAATGACCCTTTCATCGCCCCAGAGCACGTTCTTTGTAGGGCAGCGACACAAGTGGAGAAAGTAACCGCTCCTTCGCAATGGAACGCGTGCGTTACGATTGAAAACACAACCGCCAAAATCAATTTGCCGATAACGACTATGCTCAAGCCGGCTCGTGGCTCGGCGCAGAGGAAAAATGCCCTGGCGTAGTGGCGCCCATGTGAACAGGCAAGGTCAAAGCCAGTTTTGCGGGTGCAAGCTACCGGCGGCACTCGCGCGAGGAAGGGTTAAAATAATACAGTTTGCGCGAGCAATGCGAGCCTTAGGGGCACTTTAAGAGCGGATTTCGGCCAACTTTTTGAGCGGGTTGTGGAGTTTTGGAGGAGAGCGGCGTTGCTTAGGCCTCCGGTGTGTCCTCACCTGTGCGTTGATTGGGAACACCGCAAGGCGCAGGGATTCAGGTATCTGTTTGCAGAGGGCACGGTGCTTCGTTGCTAATGACGAAAACTGCCGTGAGCGCGGCCTGAGGGCCACATTCTCCAATTTCAGGCTCAACCTTGCTAGCCGTGTGATTATCGCCATTTTGAAGAGTGGGTCCCAAAAGCCGCCGCCAGGGGCAGAGCCAGCTGTGACCTCAGAATCTGATGGATACACGCAGACACTCGCATAGAAAAAAAAGTGGCCAAAGCTCGTGAAAGTTCTGAGCAACGTAGTTCTGACATTAGGGACAAAATGATTGCCATAATAAAATTAGCTCACGTAATGTATAAAATTTAAGTATTTAAAACCTTAATTGCTCTTATATTATTTTTTATAGCAATTAGGTGTCAAATTCAGGGTAACCAGTAAGCTCTAGCTAGGTAGCGCGAAAGAAGCGTCCACTTCAAAAAAAAAATATATATATACATTATCTATAACGATTTTAAACACCAGTTTTAGTACTCTTAATTCAGAAACTATCAAAGCATAACTTACTTGTCTCGCAATTAAAACGATAATTTAATATTTATTTTGTGTTTCTAGTTGCTTTACAATATATTCTTCTTTCTGCGTTGTTAGGGCAACGCACTGGGCTTGAAAAATGGCGGACGACGATTTCCGCGATGTCTTGCTCGAGCTGGAAAGGCTCGAGGAGGGCGACAAATTCGTTCGCAAACGGGCCCTGGAGAACATCTGCTCCATCGTAAACACGATGCACGCCGACCTACCCGAGAACAAGCGCAAAGTGCTCGTCTCCGTCGTCATAGGACCCGTTCTCGGCGCGCTGGCCGACTCCACGGAGCGATGTCGCGAGCTCGCCGCTCAGCTGTTACTCGACATCAGCTCGATGCTGCCGCTGTCGGACGACGTCATCGGTAAAATCGTGCCGACGCTCCGCCGGAGGCTTTGCGGTGCCGACGGGCACGGCGAGACGTCGGAGGAAGTGCGGCTCCTCGAAGCGCAAGCGCTGACGCGGACTATCATGGGCGCCGGGGCCAAGTGCGCCAAGCATCTCAACGACGTCGTCGTCACGCTGTGCGCCTGTCTGTGGGACGCCTTCTACGAAGTGAGGAAAGAAGCGTGTCGGTGCGTCGTTCAGCTGGAAAAAGCGGCCCCCGATCACTTCCACCTGCAATGCGACTCCATGCTGGAGCCGCTGCTGCAGGCGCTCAGGCATCAGCATTCGGCAGTCCGCACGCTCGCCATGCAGGCGCTCGGTAAGGGAAGGGGGGACGTGCACGTTTTCCCACACTGCAGGTGTGGGCACTGCGCATGCGCAGAAACCAGATTCGCGTGAGGTAGCGTCCACGCATGCGCCGTAACGACAGCAGCACCACCGCAGTGGCATGACGTCGGAAGCCGCGTGTTGGTGTGACAGACCACTGCCACGGTCTGATACTGTGAACGCGTGCCTATGTTATTCGCGGCTCCTAAATCCGTTTCGTCTTTCGATAGACCGCAGGAGACGCTACAGCCCGTGGAAGCCAATCCAAAGTCGCGTGAGCGTCACGTGCCCTTCGGGAGAGACTTAGCATTGTGGGATGCACATGGTCACATGGCACTCGGAGCACTTATTGGCTGAGTAGGCCCAGAGTGTTTTCTTTGTGGTTCATCGGAAAGTGAAACGTAGTCCATTAGATGACATTGGGCACGGTCAGTGGCGGCTCCCTCAGCTCCGAACGGAATAACTCGAGCCGGAGTTCTCGGAGCGTTTACTGAATGGCAAAAAAAGCACGGTTCTTCAACTGCTCCTATGCAGTTCCCGCTTCCTCCCCTGTGGCAGACTGTCTCCGAATCAAATGGAAGCAGACGATGCTGAGCGCGATCGTTTTTATTTGACGCCAGTATTGAAGGAGTCTCGACAAGGTCTTTAGAGTAAAAGTGAGTTTTGTTAGCGCTGCTGTTCGAAGCAATCCAAAACGATTGAGTTCTTTGCATGGTGGTGCAAAGGCTGCTACTGTTATAAAAACCGGAAGAAGCGTCAACACACGCAAAATATGGAGCTCGGCAAATCTATGCTGCCGGTAACAATGCTTTTGTACGGCCATATGTTTGTTCTGCACTTCTTTACAAACCTCCCATAAAATGTATTCGTATACACACTGGAAGCCGGCGGCGCTTGGTGATCAAGGTTTTGTCGGCCGAAGCGAGTGTCAGCCCATGTCTCGCACACGCCAATTTAGCTACGCAAATGTAACATTAATCGGTATCATGTTCTGCGAAGTGTCCCCAAAGTCACGTTTATACACTGCCTTGCTCTGTTCAGCATGGACAGGACTGTTGTCGATAATGACCATTTCCGTGCAATGGCGATCAAAACGCGCTATCAAATAAGCGTTTATGTGGTTTTTTTAACATATCCAAAACAAACGAAATGTGCTCCGAGGCATTTTCTGAAAAGAGCCTGAGCTGGAAATGAAATTCAAACGCGTTGTTCGTCTTACCTTGAGCACTTTTTATTAACAAAAGGGAGCAAGCTGCAGACCCACCACAGCCGGCACAGCTTCTCCCGCCATTTAGTTTTTTTCTCTTTCAGCACCGGAACTTCGTCAGCGATCCGGAACTATGTCATATCGCGCTCCTTTCACCCCTCGCGCGCCATCTGAGGACTCGGTGCATGAGGGCGCGACTCCTTTACTTCGGAGTAATGTGAACCGGAAGTCGCTTTTTGCCGTCTTGTGGAAGGAGCGCTGACTCCTTGACTCCTGGAGCCGCTACTGAACGCGCCCATCGAACCGTGGATGCAAATCAATCACTCGTAGATAGCTGAGAAGTAGCATCTCAGCTAGAGTCTTTTGATGTCATTTTTTTGTTGAAAGCTAATAAGTACTCGTATATGTACTCAGGACAGAACCAGCTTTCTTCATCGTTACTTGAGTTAAAAGTTTTATCTGAATGAAAATATTAAGGCCTCTAACTTTAACTCACTTCGCATATTGAGTTTGTAATTTTGTGTGCATTTTCAAACCCAACTTGTTAACCCCCTTTAAAAAAAAAAAAAGAAAAAAACTTTTATTGAAATGAAATCTTGCTGCATTCAAATGCTCATTTATCCGGTAACTTCCATGGGGAACCTTTCGTCTTGGGAAATGCTACGCAATACATTTCACATATAATTGTTCACTCTATTGCCAATCAACTTTGAGAAATACCTATCGCGCTACACAGGACCGATCCTGGAACAGGGTGACTGCCGGTCTCTCACGCCGACCATAGCGTCCACCGTGGCCGAACTTCTGGACGACCGTTCCACGGCCGTTCGTCTGGCCATGGTCACGGCTGTGGCCAGGTGGCTGGCGAAGGACTTTGGTCCCAACGTTCTCCACATCATGCTGATTTCCCTCACCGATCAGATCAACAGGTGACTGCCATTTTGTCCGATGGGGAATCTTCTATTTTAACCATTTGACAGTTGAGTTTTTTTTTCACAAAAGATGTCTCCCAGTGGTCGGGTTTTGTTCCCAAAGGAATGGCACAAAGAAGGGATCAATGGAGAGGGCTTTTTCTTGATTATCTGCTGGGAGCACGTACAGTGTTTGAAAATTGTTCAGGTTCCGAAGCATCAAATGGAAGTATTGAAAAGAAAAAGTTCACACCTTTCTTCCATAACGCTTCGCCCCGTGTGTCCACTCTCGCGACATTTCGGCGGTTTCAGGTTCCAAGCCGGGGGCACTTTACACGGCTTTTTCTGTCGAATAGTGAGCTCTCATCCTCCGAATTCAATTCTGAAAAGCGTCAAAAGTCTGAATCAGAAGAGTCGTCGCTCGAATCCCCACTACCGCCAGAGAAGCCAACATGTAAAGCAACCATCTCGCACCTATCATGCGTGGAATGTTAAATTTTAAAACGATAGATAGCCCCAGTAAAGCGAAGCATTGTGTGAACATAACGTCTCTAGTTCGTCAAAGGCATAACAAATAGCAACATGCTCCTGCATTGCATGCAGTTGCCCCTTTAGGCGAGCACTTTCCAGTGTGTAATCGCTGCCGTAGATGTTCGCCGAGGACCCTCGAAGGCCTATGAACTGCCCTACTCCTAGGTTATTTTGTAGGTAGGACAATCGAGAAGTGGGTACCAAGCTTTGGGCAGTAAGGCTAGATACCTCTGGCTTTTCTGAACTGCAGTGACTAGGGTTCAGCTCCACAAACATCACTTTGTGTCCATTACAGATTATCTTGCTTCCCAAGTTCATACAAAGATTCCTTGTTTCCTTTTATTTTTTACCTTTGCAAAGGAAGGCAGGGGAGAGCAAACGAAAGACTTTCAAGCTTCTAATATTGACAAGTGCAGCAGTTAATTTAAAATGGTGAATTTCATTCGCCGATTTAGCAGTCTGGTTTAGTAATCTTCCTTCTTTCATTTATTGAGCTTCAAAGTCCCGTAAAAAGAAGATAATACAAAATTTAGACAAATGAAAATGTAGAACTTTAGCAAGGATAAAAAGAAATGCACATTGGACAACTGAAGAGCTTATAAGAAAATATGAAAGCAAGTGATAATTTGGTTTAGTATTAATAATACCATAATATTAAAAATATTACTTTTGTACTAGAAAAATTGGTCTTGTGACTATAAATGATGTTGAATAGTGCATTGTTCTTGTGTGCATGTTCTTGTCGGTTTTAGTGTAAGAGACAAGGCTGTGGAGCTGTGGAGAATGGTTGGTGGGCTCTACGTCGACGATCAAGGTCTGCGTTATGGTGAGTCTCATTTTACCCAGCATTGCAAGTTAGGCTGCTCATAATTCTCAAAAAGGATGTATTAAAAAAAAAAAGTCACATTGCCAAAAATATTTAGACGGAAACCGTTGCCGTGACCTTATCTCACAGTACCACTACCATCAGCTGTTGTGGAAAGGGCTCTAGTGTCGTCAGATCGCACAGTTATAAACTTATGCCATCTGTTTGACATTTGAAGTTGTTTAGATTCTCCTAAAACCATTTTTACGGAGCAGCTTCTCTTTGGGACTGCCGCAGCATGTGGCAAGTATTCTGCCAACTACACTGATACAGCTTTATTTTGACCACCTCATTGGCACGGGCTTGAGCGCCACTGGAATTGCATTTGTTATTCATTGAAAACTTTCTCGTTCGTGCCGAACAAATGGTGCCATCACAGAGAGTCGCTGTAATGCTGTCGCGACAGTGGCTCCGTAACACACTCACAATACGGTGCCTGGAAGTAGTCTTTGACCGGTATGTTTAGCATCCCAAACTGCCCTTTTTTTGGAGGTTGTCCTGAAATGGCAACAGACGGCTCCGGAAGAGCCGGTGTGCCTGTCGGTTGTCGCGGTCCTGGTGGTCGGCCGTGGGCGTTCCGGCAAAAATACGGGCGAATGCCAGTGTCGCTGTCGTTGCGGAGTTCCTAACTTTTGGCTGCCGACGCTTTCAAGGACTGTCAAGCCGGAGAGCCACCTGCAGCAGAATAAAGGCGTCTGCCACACCCATTTCCACTGCTGTTTGAGGGACCATGTTTGAGGACCATGCTTCAGGACCACGTTTGAGGACGTTTGAGGGGGCCACGTTCGAGGACGCGCTAAACGCGCCAGTGGGAGGCGCGTTTCATGCACCATGCTAACGGCGGTTTCTCTGTCAGCCGCGGTGGAGGCAGATGGCTGCCGCCTGCTGGTGCAGCGCCATCTGGGGCACTTGATCGGCGTGGCTCTGGAGGACTTAGAGGCGTGGCGGGTGGAGGAGCGCCGGCGCGCGGCTAGACTGCTCAACGAGACCTTCGGGTATGCGGGGACCCTCGCTGCTCCGCACCTGGGGGCGGCCATGCCCGTGCTCATCGCCGCCCTCTGCAGGGACGAGGAGGAAGTTCTCAGCTGGGTCAGTGTGCTTCGTTCGAAACCGCTTCGACAAAACCTAATTTCTCGGACACTTCTATATTTTCAGACATCTGTTTTCGTTATTTTTGAGAGGTTCGTTCAGTAGCTGCTTTATCGGTGTATTGCCCTTGTTTATTTTATACTTTTGCCTACTTAATCTTTTCTACTGAACTATGTTAGGAATATCTTTGACGAATAAAACTGGGACTGAACCGATGGCATCTAATTTCTCGTCTCCGTCCTGACGTTAGTGGCGTACATCCGCAGTAGAGACCTCCTGAGGGCGTTGGCATGTCTATCCATGCTTCTCTCACTGATAATTTGTGAAATACTATTCTGCCGCTTATTTTTTCGCTTCATCTTATGCGAGAGAAGATACTAACAAATATGAAGCTTATCTAACCAACATAATGGAAACACACAAACCGGAAAACGTCACGTCTCTTGTAGGACCACATATTCCCCATTTGCTCTAGTGACGCTGGGACAAAAGGGTTCGTAGATGTACTGCCTTGGTCACAGTTAGCAGGAACATGGGAGTGCGTGGCCTCGGGCACTATCAGAGCGCTCCGACGGACCAATGCGCAACTGCAACGGCAACGGTACAGATGTGGCGCAGTTGTGTGCCGAGCATTTCAGAACGTTTTGACGGTACCCTATGCCACGCGCTCCCGCATTCCCGCTAACCGCAATTAAGATAGTACAGCGATCTCCTCTCTTTTGGAAGCTCTCCTGCCCGAGTACTAATTAGAGCCTTGGGCATATCTCGTTTCGTAGGTGACAATGAGCCTCGAGGCAGTGAGCCCCTCTGTGAGCCCCGAGTGCTGGCTCACGGCCTTTGGGGGCCCGTTCTCGACGGGGGCCCTGCACGCCTTTGCGGCCCTGGTCAGGCCCTGCCCCGAGGAGAGGCTGCGACCGTACGCCCAGCCCCTGTTTGCCATCCTGTTCCAGTACGCTGGTGCCGCTGCCGACACGGTACGAAACTACTTCCACACATTACTGTTGGAAGGACGCCGTACGGTAGTAAGGTCATCGTACAATTTGCTTGTTATAAATTATAAATTTTGTGCAGGCGGAGTGCTGAAAGTTTCGTTAATGTTATAAGCTCTGTTTGCCTCTTTTGCGGTTGTGTTATTTGACGCTTTTATATTTTTGAATTCTTGTTCTACTAAACTGTGTTGGATATAACTAGAGCCCCGCTCATTCGAAGATTACTGCATATAGTCGTGGGTATTCGTGATAAAACTGGCGAATCCGGAGAAAAGTTGATAGAGTCTGAAGGATTTAGCGTGCCGAAGACGCGAGTTGGACGCAATTTTTAATGTTTACGCACCGCTCACGAAGTAAAGAACCCCCTTTGACCTGAGAACCAAAGGCTCTTAATGAACGGCCGCATAATTTTGTCGTTAGTGTTGACCATCGATCACAAACCTATAGTCCGTTGCAACCTAAGAACGAAGGGCGAGGGTAAGACGGGCTGGGGAGGAGGAAGCAGACGGAACGCTAAAGAGAGAAGGAGGTTTCCCCCTTTCTTCTCCAGCGTTCCGTCTGCTTCCTCCTCCCCGGCCTGTCTTACCCTCGCCCTACCTTCTTGAGTTGCAACAAACTATAGTTGGGAAAATGTAAGTGGAAGTCAACCATCACACTTTTCTAGTCATGTGAATAGTGGATTTTGAGTTCGAAGCAAATTCAAAGCGAATAGTGGTTTTGGCCAAATATTCTCTAATCTAATATTAAATAGTTTCATTGCGCCTTTCACTAGTGTTTGAACGAAAATCCAGCTGAACTCGCAAAGGTTATTCCCAAGCTTCCACTCATCCATTTACAAGATAACTTTAATCTAAATATATTTATGGAGTTTGACCCGAAAAAGTGTGATGCCTTGGGATTGAAAGTGAACGACAGATTTGACATAAAATTATACCTATAAAGATGTTGATTTACATATATTGCTATATGCAAATAATCTTCCTCCGTCTCAAATTAGAAAAAAAAAGAAGAAAGATTTATACATGATAAAGGCAGTTAATTGTCAGGGCATCTCTGGCTAACGTATACTCTTGCATAACGGCCACAGTTTAGTTTTGAAAATATTGCTGCAATGTAGGTACAGTCATGCCTCGTTGATATGGATATGGATACCTCGCTAATATGGATAAAACTTTCGGGGATGAATTGGGCGAATACGTGCATTTTTGTCTCATTATTATGGACAACTCGCATTATGGACGCTTTTTTTGTGGGGAACGGAGGTGCACATATTAACGAGACATCACTGTATTAACATTCACAAGGTTTCTGTTTCTTTTTAAGTACAACGGGCGCGTGCGTGCACCATCCCGCTTTGAAAGTGTGCTTTTTTCTCAAGCACACAACCGCGACATTCATACTTTTCCGAGTGTTGATTGCTGCAGGCCACTCGGTTAAATGGGCACTGACACCCCAAAGGTTGTTTTTCTTTTTTTTTTGTTTTTTAAAACGACGCAAGTTGTAGTCATAGACACACAAAAAATACCACAACGCAAAAAAAAAAAATCTCACGTGCACGCATGCTTTTTTTATTTTTGTTGTTTTTCTCTTTCTCTTCTCGCCTCCTCTCTTCTTTTTATTTCTGACGTCAAAAAATATGAAATTTAGAAGCTTTGTAAGTGACATTTCTATATTATTTAATAACGGCATTCGTAAAACATATTTTTTTAACGCAATTGCGAACGCAGTACGGCCCTGCCCTTGTTTTTGAAATACCGAAAATCGGATTGCAGTGTGATGTCGCCTCCTGGCTTTTTTATCCTTCCTCGGAAAACATGGCGGCGCTGGCGGCGCTCGGCACATGTAGCACCGAGGATGATTGACGAGTAGGGGAATCGGACGAAGTTTTCTTTTTTAGGTGCCTGACGACCTCTCAGACTTCGAAAAGGAAATCGCCAAACGGTCAAAACAACTGGGTTTGATGTCTGTGTACCGAAGTTTCCGTTGTGACTCCGACGGGGCAGCCTTTCAAGCCGGACCGGCTCGATGTGGCCCCTCGCATTGCTCGCAAAAGTCCACGGCGCGTTGGGTTCGAAATTGCACCATTTCAAAGAATTTGTGATCGCTGCAAGGGCCTTAAAAGAACTTCAAACTCGAAAATGAGCGTCGTCTGCTCACAGCGATAGGCGGCAGGCACAAAGAAGAGCAGTTGATTGTAGGACGCGGGCAAACACGACACTTCGGGTCGGGACGGCTCGGAGGCATGAGAGTAACTCGAGCTGCAGGAAGACTCGATCTTCGACGTCCCTGCACTGGCACGGATCCTGCAGGGAACTTCAAATTCGGCTTTGGGAAATTGTATTTTTACTTCACAGATACTCAGATTCCCAAGCTTCGAATTTATAGGGTAATGTCGAGGCATCGTTTTCAATTGTTTGGGATAATAAAAAAAAAAAAAATATGATTTTGACCTGTTAGTGCCTCTTTAAAGGACCCATGAAACGATTTTCGGACTTCCGGCCAAATAAGATGGCGTTTGGGGATGCCCCTCAACTCAGTACAATGTTTCCCGGGTCACGTGCGCATGACGCGCCGCGGGGTACGCGGCTTCCGGTCTTGTCCTCTCCTTAGCACTGTGGACGTTGCTACAGCGAGAGCAGACTCTCCCCTCTCTCCCCATCAATAGGCTGCTAAGACCGGCCATTTTGACGGTGTGGAGTGCACGTTGCAAAAGAATCCTGGAAGCTAGTCATCAGCATGCGCTCAGCAGTCGCGCACACAGCTATGGCCGCCCGTGAATACTTCCGCAGGAAAGGCTACAAGCGCGAGCTCCTTGCTCCATGGTACACCTCGGCGGCACAAGGTCTCGTGCACCAAGGGCAGCTGCCAACGCTATGAGCTCGCGCTTCTAGCCTTCGCTGCGGTACAACATAAGGTGAAACGGAGTATAGTTGCAGGCAGGCGAACCAGGCGCACGAGAAAGAAAACAAACCACGCAGCTGCCGAAACGTGGTTTTTATATCGCGTTGATCACACCGGTCGTCCGGTAGCAGCCAGCCAACGTTGCTAGGCAGCGGGGCAGGGGGGAGGGGATGCTTTGACTTACTCCGGATAGATGGCGCTGCGAAAACTTCGTGTACTGAACACGAATATAAAACTTTCGATTCATTTGTTTATGCTGGAACGAAATCATTTCAAAACGTTACCATTAAGTTGAGAATATATTTGTTCAAAAGCGATCTCAATAACCGCACCCGCCGTGACGACAAAAGTTAGTTCCTATGGCCACCATACGTGACGTCAAGTCAAGAAATAGTTCCTTTTAGTTTTTGCGGTTACGGAGCGCATTCGCGACATTTCGAGAGAAGTGATCGTGTTTTATGGTCCTTGTGCTAAAGTAAACAAAAAAAGGGTAATAAGGTGCACATTCTCTCGATGTTAAAATCGTTTCATGGGCCCTTTAAGTGTGCTTCCTACCGAGCACTGATGCACTGCGGAGAAGCAGCATCTCTGCAAGTGTTGCATCTCTGCAGAGCACCGGCGCTTGGTAAGAAGTGCGCTCAACAGGGCTAACCCACCGTAATCAAAACTTAGAAAAATATGAATATGGAAGTTCATCTCGAAGCGAATATCAAATACACTTATAACAATACCACATATAGCGATGCGCCGCTTATAACGATCGGTTTCTAGAGGACTGTCTGCTTCTTTCATGGGGTATCTAGTTCACATACAACGATAATTGGTTATAACGATTGCATTTTCGGGTTTTCTCGTTATCGTTATAAGTGGATTGAACTGTAGTCACAACTATTATTCGAAAAATTTTGAATCTTTGCACAACACTACACTTTTCTTTGAAAGTACCAGAAAAATATACTTCAAGTTAAGTAGGAACATGTTCCCCCAGGCTCTGCTTAGGGTGAAGTTTCAAGTACGCAAAGCATGTAGTTAAAGTACCGGTTCTGGTATGCCCCAAGAACTCGTAAATAACCACTTCATGTACACTTATGTTTCTAGGAAGTCAGTTTTCCCAACACTGCTAGGCTTGCAATACTTGTCACTGCCGCTGCATCATCATTGCATTAGCTCAACAAGATGCACATGCTCCTTGTGCTCTGCAGAGAAGCCAGCTTGAGGTGCTGGGAAGCATGGAGGCACTCCTGGCCTCAGTGCAAGACCCCATGGACCTCTCCGTCAAGGAACTGCTCGCCTCCTGCCTTGGGGTGCAGGCCGCCTCTCAGGATGACTGCATCTCGGACAAGGTGCATAATATAAGATCTTATTCACTGCCTTGTCGTCGACGTTAGATCATCTATGTTAATATCTCTTACTCTCACTCCTTTGGGCTTTCATGTACCATGTACCTGATGTTGTATATTGTCTATTTACTTTAAACTAACTCTATAGTTGTGTATCATCAAAGAGATTGCTGTTTATGAGCTCATCTAAAGAAACAATTCATTACAATAGTTATCACCAAATTTAGAGGTGCTTCGGTTTGTTAACTACCTACATGCTTTCTATTCTTAGTTCAGTTAACTGTTAACCAATGTTATTGGTTCTCAGCTCTTGTAAGCTGGCTTTGTGATGCAAAAAATATAAATTCAGTCATATGACCAGCACTGCCCCAGTGACCTTAAGTCTTGGCCAGCTTCTCCAGGCCTTATGCTTTTGTTTAGCTATTATTATATGCCTCTAATGGGGTCATAACCCTACTTGATGGTTTTGCTTTTTAAACAGGCATATTTATGAATTTGGTTCAGGGACTTCTTTTGACAGCGAAGTAACGCTTTTCCAGCGGTTCTGCACTTTGACTGGCTTGCACGTTTGTTTCGTCTGCTCTTGCGATGGATCACCTGAATTTTCCTTGTCCTTCATCTTTGCGTGCGCCCACACACAGGTTGGAATGCTGCTACGCCAGCTGTCTGGAATGCTGAGCCTTCCCAGCGTGGAGGACATGTCCGTTGTCTACGGCAAGGACATGATCCAGGACCTGTCCGAAAACCGACCGCACACCAAGACAGCACACTGGGACGCCCTCAGGGAACTCGTCACTCATGCAGGTGGGCGCAGTCCTAGTGTCGTGTAGGCAAAATAGACAGCTGCGGTGGGTGCTGTACACCAGAAGCTATAGAGGAAAACTAGTCAGCTCGAAGGAATCAGTGCAACCAGACCTATGTTGGTACAGTAGACAGCTACATTGATGTTGTAGTCCAAAGAAGCAGCTTCAGAAGTGCTGCACACCCAGCACCTGTGGAGGTAACCTTTAGTGAGCTTGTAGTACGTCATGCAACCGGATCTCTGCTGGTACGGTAGACAGCTACATTGATGTTGCTGCAGGCAGTAGGCAGCTACATTGATAATGCAGGCCGAATAGACAGCTGCAGGGATGCTACACATCCAAAACCTATGAAAGAAGACTTCGCTGGAACAGTAGACAACTGCACTGACGTTGCGCACTGGAACCTGTGTTGTGGACTGTTTCATGGCAACTCTATGGTGCATATATCTTATTTAGTGATTCCATGTTGATACGGGCAGACTTGGCAGTTATGATATTAGTATCAGCTTGGGTCTGCGCAGGCAGAAGAGACAGCTGCGGTGATACTGGCCACTGAAATCTATGCAGGTCAAGGTCCTTTTTCCATGTTCGTCGGTCTGTCCCCTCTAAGCTGATGAATCTGCTTCAGGGTTTGATTGCACGCTGTCAACCGACCAATCGGGGTTTAAAAGTATGTGCTTAGCACACATAGGTCATTTTCTGCATTACACTATATTATAAGCTCCCCTCTATTTGGTTAAAAAAAATGCACTTACCATCTTGGATGTGGTCTGCTGATCATCTGATCAATCAAGAATTGACCATGATTGGCTAACTGATGACAGGGATCAACCCATTGTGATGAACCAAGTTACCGATTGTAATCACCCACATGACGCATTGTGATTGATCAAATGACACTTTCTGATCTACTGGCTGATTGTGATTGACCAATCACAATTTCCCAACTGACCAACAGTGATTGACCAACTGACTGATTGTGATAACCCTACAACGTGACCGATAGAACTTGCCCACGCGACACACTGTGATTGCTCCAGTGATGCCATGTGATCCCCTGACTGATCGTGATTGACTGACTGATCAATCACGATTCCCCAACTGACCCATAGCGATTGACCAACCGACTTACCGTGATGACCGACCGAGCGACCGTTCACGAGCACCCCCGCGTCAAATCACGATCGGCCAATCGTGTGCAGGCACCCAGAGCGGAGACCTGGTCCCCTCGCTGGTGGCCCTGCTCAACGGGGTCCAGCGCCGGCCCGAGTGGCAGCCCCAGGCGGCGTCCGTGCTGCAGCAAGCGCTCTGCCACGGGCGCGGTCTGTCGCCCCAGTGCGCCCACGCCGCCCTCAGGGCGCTCCTGCCCCTGCTGACCGCCCAGGGAAGGCCCTGCCTGCCCGCACGCAGCGCGGCGCTCCGCTGCCTGCTCCAGCTCCTCGAGGCCCTGCCTTCCCTGCAGGTGCGCTGCTCCGCATCGCATTGCGGACTCCGTCTCTCTCGTCGGGGCTTCCGAAGCATTTTTTCCGGTTTTGGCATACCACATTTTCTGGTCTATAAGCCACACCCCTCTAAAAGACCGTTTTCACGAAAAAGTTGATTTATGTGTCGCACCTTGGCATAAGCCGCACATAGTTGGGGAGTGCTGCGAATGATGGTGTACGGAGTCGGTGCGGGTACGGATTTCTGCCGCCACGCTTTGGACCACCTTCCAACGCCGTAAGAGCAGGCCTTCGACGGGTGCTCTGCCATTCCTCTTTTGTCGTGAATGCTGATGCGGCCTACATTTAAAATTCAGGATAACAAAAAAAAAAGAAATGTGTAAAAGTCGCGCCATAATATCGGTGTTTCAGCGAAGACTCTACAAAATCGCTATAAATAGGCTGTTTGAGAAAAAAGAAATGTTCCGTGCTAACTAGTAGTAATTGGCTAAATAGTTAACTACAACTTACTAATCAACATTTTAATTAGTGAAAATAAGTGTATGGTTCAAATAGACCCTTTTTCAAGGTCTATCAAGCAACACTCATTGTTGTCTTCTGGGTATGAAGCGCTTAATTGGATTCGGAGTCCTCTCCGATTGCCAACGCAGCACTCTTTTTAAAGGGCAACTCCGCTTCATTTTTGGTTTTGAAAAAACAATGCAGTCCTCTTCAGTATCGCCTAAGAAGACCACACGTCCAATATTACGACGCAGTTGTGTCTAAATGTTTCTTAAACGGTCCGGCAAACTTTGCAACTCGCCAAGTTGCCGAAATCGGCTGACTTGAACGGGCGAATTCAGGCGCAACCAACAGCACAGTCAAGGCTACGGCATGGGCGGAGCCAACATTGAGCTAAACGTCATCACCATGGCCCCCTTTTGCTTGTTTTACTTCTCCGGGCGAGCGTAGCGGATGACGTCAGCAACGCTTCCTCTCGGCGCTCAGCAGTGTCCACGTGATTGGCGTAACGCGCCTGCGCAGCACGCTTCTTGGGAGCCGTCCGGCCGCCCCACCGTGGTCTCGCCGTTACCGCCTTCTCCTGCGTCACAACCGCCGTCGTCGTCTCACCGTTTGTGATTATTGTCTCTCGGAGTTTCGTCCACACTGCGGACACCACGTGCGCAGACTTATGCCGCAGTTGTGCAGACGTCGTTGAATGTCGAAGACACCAAAACGTGGCGAAGGGTATGTTGCAGATGACACTTGCGCCTGGCACACGCCCGCCCCAATCCTGCCCTTCGTTTTGTAGAGGATCACGTGACGTCTCGTACCATGTGATGGCCATATTCTTGGCGGTCTGAGGCCAATGTTGCCGGACGGAGCCGAAGTTTTGGTTTCCGCTCGTGTTTAAAATTAGATTTAAAAATATATATCCCATTTTTCGCGAAGCAAACGACGTAGAGTCTCTTACTAGGGCTTTTCAATGCGAAATACTTCATTATCCCAAAATCTTCGGAATTGAGCGGAGTTGCCTTTTAAATACAAGCAGAGCCAATTTCACGCCGAGCACCGACACAGCCCTCATGTCCAGTACACGCTCAGAGTGCATGATCAAGCAACGACGGACAGGCAGTGGCATGGATAATTGGAAAGAGTCCGTTAGAAACTTTCTGAACATCATCAAAAACAACTAAATCAACTCATTTTAGAAAAATACTGGGCAAATGCAACATTCTACGACATAAAAAAAAAAAAAAAAAAAATTTGGAGACATGTTTTTGAGGTTTGGTTTTGTATCGGCGCGCGTCTTTGCGCCAGCCGCATTGCCCCATGGGTGCGTCGCGCATCTCGGCCACCGGGAGCCATTGCTCGAGTAAGCATGTAACCACAATGACAAAAGCATTCTGGTAATCGTCTGGCCGGTCGTTTTCGCCCCTCATTCTGGCAGGCCAGCGCCGAGGTGGTGGGTGCTGTCCTCTCGCTCCTAGAAGATGCCCAGCCGCAGGTGCGGGCCTTGGCGTGCCGAGCGGCGGCGGCGTGCGCGCCCGAGCCCTTGGCGAGCCGGGCGCTCGTCGGCCGCCTGGACGACGTGTCGACGGAGGTGCGCGTGGCGGCCGCGAGGGCACTCGAGGTCCTGGCCATGGAAGGACTCCAGGAGGTGGTGGATGCCCTCGAGCTGCACTCTGCGGATGCCAGTCCGGCCGTGCGCAATGCTTGTTCGGGTGGGTCTCCGTCGCGTGGTTCCGCGGTTTCGACGCAGTACGTGTTCTAACGGAAGCGAAGTTCGGATCCATGCAGCCATCGCCGCAGTTGTCAGCTTTATCGGCTAAATTTCTTGGACTAATGCCCCGCTAAATCAGGCGAGGCACCTTTATGGGTTACATGGTCATGTCACGTGACCACGTAAAGGCCCGTTCACACTCTTGCGACCGAGTATGACTGAGAGAGACGAGATCTCTTAAAACTTCTTAAATTTTTTGAGAACGAGGGAACACACTGGCATTGTGGCGCCATCTATGCGGTGACCCTGGAACTGCATTTCACAAGAGCGAAGGTTTTGCGGGATTTCCGAGGTCAAATGTGCGTAATACCCATAGAAAGGCTCGTTTATAATATTGACAAAAGTTTTTTGAGCCAAGAAAGAAAGGATAATGCGCGAGAGAAATAAAAAAATATGCCAGATCGCCGAGTTTACACTGCTACCCAATAGATGGCGCCAGTGTGTCCTCTTTTTTAAGAAGTTTTAAGGAACCCAGGTTTAAGAGGTCGCAAGAGTGTGAATGGGCCTTAACCCATAGCGGTGCGTCGCTTAATTTAGCAGACACGACCTCGCGCACATGACGCCTGGTCATGTTGTGGCATTGCCCGACGTCCTAGTGTCATGGTGTTAAGATTAGTGGGTTTGTACTTGTGAACAACTTCTCGTGGCATTTCAAAAGCAAAGCGTGCTCGCGCGCAGCTTTCGTCGGTGCTCAAGTCACTCGACCGCCCGTGCACGCATAGCTTCGAATATATGGCCACAGAGAGTTGTCCGCGGGTGTAGAGTAACGTTGGCTATCAATTCGTGGTGTCACAATGCCAACAGTGTTATTATATTTCATAGAATTGGGCATCAAATTGTCGCATAATGCTTCCCAGATTTGCATATAATCTGCATACGGGACGTTTGGGCGGTAGGTCGAGGGAGCATGTTAGTTTTTTGGTCACGGCTCTTCCATTTTAAATTCTACGTAAAGCGACACTGCTAAAAAAAATAACCTATTGCCATTTGTTTTTTCATGCAGGTTCTTTTGTTTCAATTGAAAGGCTGTCATCAAAACTACTACCGTAAAATCCAGAGCAAGCGCCCACTCGAAATTCTGAGATAATTTTGTGAACCTGGGGCGTGGGCGCTCTTTAGGTCAACAATATGTAAAGATATATTTTTTGCGTATTTTCCGAACGTTACAAAATTGAGGGGCGGGCGCTTGTGGTGGAGTGGACGGATGCTCGATATTTTACGGTAGTGCGGCGGAAAGTACACATCAGGAGCAATAACTTGCTGCTCAAATGTAACGGTGCAGGAGTCTCTCGGCTCTCATTTCAGGCAGATATGCATTCCAAGGGAACAAGAGGTTTGGGAACGCTCAATCTAAATCATTGTTTAATATTGTTTTTTTGATTTTACTTGCCCCAAAACAACCACACAGGTCTAAGAAGCGTTTAACTGCTCCTACCCAAATGAGAAACCTGGACGGTGGAAATCGGTGCTTGTCAACCTCCCGTCAGAGCAAACTGCGGGTTACCATATTATTCCACGAGATAGCCCACCTAAGATCTAGAGCGAATCGGGTGAAAATTGGGGGTGGGACAACTTTCGGTGTGCAATCAGGAAAAGTTGAACAAATGCTATTTTAGGTTGTGCCCCTGCCAAACTTCTTATTGTGGAGAGAGTCAATGAAGCAAAGATGACCGTACTTCCCAGTCAGCAATGTTAGCTTATATTTCACCGTAGCTAACTAGCCGCATTTGCACAAAGGCTACCATTGATACGAATACTTTGGTTACTAGGAGTCGGCTATCTTTCGGTGTTTAAAAAAAAAAAGCATATCAAACGAAAAATAGGGGTGGGTCATCTCCTGGGACATTACGTTAGTACCAAATTCTGTTTGCACAAACTGGCACGCAGTGTAGTGTTAAAGATTGCCCTTTAAAGGGAAGCTCCGGCGTCAATGTGGAGCGCAAGTTTGTCTGCTTCATGCGCAGGGGTTGCGATGATATCAGAACGCAGAGCTCTTAATGGCAGATTAAAAAAAAATAGTGGGCAGACCTTAATGCACATAGCATCTAGGTCTAGCCACTATCCTTTCAATCAAAGCCCATCAGAGCTCGGCATCGTTCTGACGTCACCACAACCCCAGAGCAAGAAGCAGACGACTTGCTCTCCGTATTTGGACATTTTCGATTAAACATATTCTCTGAAAGGGCACTAGTAACTGAGCCCAAAGCAGCGAATCAGTTTTCCCGAAAGTTTTTAAATAATTTTTAATCATAGAAATACGGTATAACCGAAACCGAAACTAACCTGCAAATTCGCTGGTCTGCCTTCCCGTCGTGACAGCAGATGTACGAACATCTGCACGTAGGCAGCTCGAGTCCGTTTCTCCCAGCATCGGAAGAGGTCAAAACGGCGTCGCGATCGTCCGTGGGAAATAATGGACCTTGATTCGTCAAGCTAGTCCTTAGCCATAACAACGACCAACAAACGTTTTAGGATTTTCAGCGCGAGATTTCAGACGATTGGTCGTTCCCATTCGATCCGCCGTCGTCACCTGCGTTGCGTTTGCGATCCGCCAACAGGTGGACCCAGATGCCGCTTCGAAGCAGAATGGCACGGAAGCTTTTATTTGCTAGCAAGCTGCACACTGTTTTCTAGCACGACGCAAAGGCTAGGACCCAGCGTTCGCGTCTGACTGCTCGGACCCACTTTTGTCGCAGAGACCTCTCGGTCGAAAACCGATGACGTGTCCGCTCCCCTGCATTTCTTTGTGGTGTTATTGCACCCCGCAGCCCATCACCAAAAACCAGATGCAATTGTCAAAACCACATACGCTCACTATCACACTAGCAGACGACGCTCACTAGCAGACGCTCACGTTCGCTAGCAGACGACGCTCCCTACTCGACGCACAACGCCATCGAGTAGGGAGCGTCTTCTACTCTCGGATACAACATTTGATGTCGCGAGTGCCCCGCTCGTTGTTGCCCGTAAAGCAGCACCGAGATATACGCGTAAACTTCAAAATTTGTTTTCTCAGAAAATTATTATGCTGACGAGATATTTGGTAGACGTACTCAAAGGTAAATATTTAGCGCATGGAAAACATTTTTATAAAAATCAATGACCATCAATATTTCGCCGGAGCCCCCCTTTAAATATGCAGCAGGGTGTATCGACAAACTTCATAAACCCTTCTGTGGTGAAGAGTTTTTTTCTGTAGTTTTTGCAGTAATATAGCTAGTTGTATAATGTCAATACCCCAACTCCCTGCACAGGCTTTACAAACTTGGTGGCTAACTTTTGAAGCTGTCACAGGCATTTGAAGTGCAATGAAGTACCACTTGAACAAACTTCAAGCATTACACATAGTAGTGTTTTGCCGGGGAGTTTCACTGAAGTTTGTTAAACTGAATAGCTTGCTCAGCTAGAGTTTGTTCGAGTGGTATTTCACTGTGCTGCTAGTGTTGGAAAGAAACTGACATACTCAACGGAGATGGCACAGACATAGCAACATTTCATTTGTGTGTAAACTGACTTTTCTGCGGAGAATGTCTCGCTTGTAAGCAGTTGCTTGTTAATAAAAATACTGCCAAAAATATCCAGGTTTGGTGACTTTTCTTTTTCTTCTTATTTTTCAGAGGTCCTGGGAAAACTGTCGGGTAGCAACTCCCAGCTGGATTTAGACGAGGCACACGATACTTGCGTGTAGATTACACCCACTTCACCCATCAATAAAGACACAGTTGAAACCAGGATTGCTTTGTGCATTCATTATGGATGGCAGTGTTACAAAACAGCTATTATATAATTGCAGCGAGAGTTTGCCGAGAATTCCGGTTATATCCAAGCAGGCATCTTTGGTGCTAAAGCAGTGACAGCGAATCAAGTGCCAGCTTCTGTTTTGTCAGAACATTGAAAGCACACTCTCTTATCAAAGCACTATTGGTAGCATTGTCCTGAAAGAAATGTTAAAGCATTATTTTCAACACAATTCATGGGCTAAGGTGTTCTGATGATGATACCTTACAGAGATGATACCTTACGAAGATATTATAGTACCTCAGCAAGGCAGTACTTTACGATGCGTACTTGGCTTCCTCTTGCCGTCGTTGGAGTTTGATACTGTCCCAAAGCCAATTCAAATTAACCCTCTTAGCTTTCAATTTAACACGGTCTCCTTTCAAGACGTGCGTCACAGAGTCTTTGTCGCTTTTAGCGAGGTTGCCGTCGTAGGCAACAAAGTACCTCCTGAGCAGACGGTCTTCCGGAAGAAACATGGTCACTCCCGTGAAGACGTCCGGAAAATCGCACAGCTTTTTCTTCTTGGGAGACGAAGGAAGGGGTGACTGCTTCTTTGTACCACTGTCCCCTCCTTGAGGTGACCTGTGTGGTGACTTCTTTGTACTGCTGTCCTCTCCTTGTGGGGACTTGTTGGCAGCATCCGTCTTCTTACCCGCTTTGAAAGGATTTTCTTTGGACACCTTGAAGAGCTTCCGCAGCTCAGGAAGACTGGTTGCCTCCTTGGGCGTCTTGTCGTACCTGATCCGCGTTACCCGCGGAAACCGAATCGAGATTCCGTCGGCTGTGTGGATCTCTGCCCTGGTGAACTCTGCCCCCGAGATCTCCCAGACTTGGGTGTTGTTGGGGTCTTTGGCAACGAAGTCCGGAACCAGAGGCTTCTGAACGTCTAGCCAATGTGGAACGCGGTCTGCCTGCTTTGAGATCTTGGTCATCTCCAGTTCCGTCTGCAAACGCTCCAGGGTTGCGTCGTCATGGCCGCCGTGGACCTTGGTGACCGTGCACCAACGTCCCGTCGCTGGATTCCAGCATCCCATGAGGAAAATGGACATGATGCCCCCCTTGTTTCCCGTACCGAAGTAAGCTCCAAGAACGGCCAAATCTGCTGAGTCAGCCATGCTCCCTCCCTCCAGGTAGTCCTTCTTGACCTTCATCCAGTGTCTCTTGCCAGGTTCGTAGACGCCATCCGGGTCTTTGAGGACGAGGCCTTCGAGACCCTGGTTAAGGACATCTGCAATGAGTTCTTGTAGCTGGTCACGCGTCTTGATGACATGCTTTTCGCTGAACATGACGTGGTTCTTGATGGGAGTCATGTTGGCCTGCAAGACTTCTCTGCGTTGCCGCAGCGGCGTGTCAAGGAGGCTGCGGCCATTGTAGTGGAGACAGTCGAAGACAAAGAGGCAGACGGATGCGTCCTTGAACGCCGCGCGCTTGTGGATGCCGAGAGTGCCAAACGGCAATGGCTTCCCGGTCTTCGTGTCAACCATCAGGATTTCACTGTCCAATACGAGGTCCTTGCCATGCGGAAATGCCTTGGGGATAAAGTCTTTCAGGTGCTGTACCTTGTGGGGAGACACTGGCTTCAAGCTTCTGCTAAAGAAGAGGAAATTGGATCCCTGCTTGTGAAGCTGAACCCTCTCTCCGTCATACTTGATCTCGGCGTACATCCCATCGGGACACCTAGCGAAGGCGGCATCAGGAGATCCACATGGCTCGGCCAGCATCGGAATCATTGGAGTCATGAGACTTGCAGACACGCTGACATTCCCTTCTTTTGCAGTCCGCACGACGTCTTCAAGGTTCCGAGATGCCTGAAATGACTGGTAGGCATTGGGGTGGAGCGCTTCGAGGATGTGCTTGGGTCCCGAGTTGATCCTGATGTCGTGCTTGATGAGCCGAACGACCATCTTGAGGTCGTTGCTCGTGCAGCGGACGCTGAGGTGCCTCAGAAGTTGTTCCTGGTCGTCTTCCCTGGTAAGCCTGGACAGCCTGTCTAAGTGGTGGTCCACGTCTTGCAGGGTCAGCTTGCTCTTGGAAGCAGGCGAACCATATTTTTCGAAGAAGATTCGTACCGTCTCTGCGACATCCCCCTGTTCGAGGTCTTCGACCATCTCTTCCAGGCAGCCATTGCCGAAGATCCGACTGAAGAGTTTGACTAGCTGCTTGCTCTGGAGGTTGTAGATGCGCTTGTTGACCATTGGCAGCAGGAACTTGGTCCAGAGGTACAGGTCTCCGGTGAAACCCTTGCCCGTTGAGCCCTCCTTGAAGAACTTGGCCACTATGGCTGTCTTGCCCGTATAGGTCGACTCTTCCGAAATGGCGGCACAGAGGCGACGAAACTCCTTGAACGAATCGTCTTTGGAAGTGCTCTTGGTCGGTACGTCGTCGAGATCGGCTACGTTGAAGTCGCTCTGTGTCGTAGCGGTCGATCCAGGCGACGTTTTCGGGGATGCAAGTTCAAGCTTCTGCTTCTTGGACGGGGATCCTTTCGGGGATGCCAATTTTCGTTTGCTGGGCGTCGCGCTTGAAGCGCCGGCTTTGCTGGTAAGTTCATCGATGTGTTTGAGGACCACCTTACGGTCGTCGGGCCGAACGTCTGCCCAGCCTTCCAAGTCTTCGGCTTCTTCGATCTTTTTGGTGGTTGCCCGCGCTCGCGAGAGTTGCTCGAAGATGCAGTCGACATGAAACCACTGCTTCATATCGCCTCCGCTGTCCGAAAACGGGTTGGGTACGATCTTGGCGATCCGCAACACTTCCTTGTCGATCTTTGCCTTGCATTTCTTGCAGCCGGCTGTGCCGCGTTTGGCGTACTCTATGCAAAATCGTGTGTCTGCCATCCTTTCCGAACTAGATCTTAAAACATAGCAAATACGCTCAGCAGCAGCCCGTAAACCGCGTCAACACAGATGCAAATAGACATGCGTCGACTGCATTCTCGTCAATCCGCAAAAACTGGATTGAATTGGATGTTTAAAATTTGAATTGCAGACATTCGTTTACACAAAACTTTAGTATAGCAATAAAATCGATGAAATACATCAAATAAGTTATAAACTATATAAGCAATAAGTGCAAACGATAAATTATTAACGTTTTAAACGGATACCAAATACAATAATAAACTTAAATGCGATGGTTGCGTCACCACGCTTCTTTCGACTGAACTAAATTGTCATCTGCTGGTAAAGAGCGTGGCTTTTTCTCGCGGGTGGTGGTAAGTGTCTTCTTTTCCACTACTATAATTTAATATAAAAGATATAAGTCGTGTCTTTGTCTTCGTTTAATATCTGCAGACTCTTCAGGTAGCATACGTGGTTTAATTAGTGCTTATGCAGCGCGACCACGCAGCAGTTCTGTATCGGAGTGCAAGTACTCGGTCCGTGCTTCGGAGTGAGCTTTGGTTTGTGCAGAAGCAGAAGGATAAGCATATTCCAAAATTGTAAGATTAATGAACTCATGTTGGAGTTGTTGTTGTTACGTGGTTATGCAATCTCTGTAAAATACGTGTCCCCAATCATGTTCAGGTGAAATCGTGAACGGATTCACGGTATCGCCTAGCTCTTCGGCACTCGTGCACGAAAACCCGTTGCTGCGCAATTTTTGAGCTTATTCTGGTTCGCGTAATTTACGGAATTTTCGTTGTTACAGGGTCAGATGGACGATTTCCGATGGCTGTGGAAGTCTGGCCCGGGCTTCAACATTTCGGGGGACAATGTGACCGTTTTGCACGAACCCAGCGAATTTTATCAACATCTCAAGGTACAGTCCTGCTGCCGTAACATTGTGTAAAAAAAAATATATATATATATATATTACATTGCTGGGCTATTTATTTTGTTGGGACAGATACTTGTTGTAACGCAGGTTTCTAGGTCCTGCACTTTGTAATCAAAAGTTTAAAAGGAAAAAAAAAAGTTTTTTTTAATAACCATATTTTACGCGAAACTAAAGAGAAAGCTTATGTGCTGAAGCAAGTTATCTTGACAACATGCAGAACACCAATCACACGGGTGTACTTTTTTGCAGAAGACAAAAGTAGCCAGTCACTGCGAACAGTAGGAAGGATCCCAGCGAATTACAAATGTCAAAACATGACAAGATAAAAATTAAAAAAAAGAAATGTGATGTGCACAGGGACACTGGCCATAATGTCTCCCTTGATCGAGTTGTCCTTGCACACATCACACTTTTCAAATCTAGTCGTATTCCGAGCTTCATACTCCGCGACCCTTTTGTTGTTTGCCGTGATTGGCTGCAGCCAATCATGGCAATCAGAATCAGCCAATCGGAACATGTTCTGCAGAAAAAGTGAGCTCACATACTTTTTCTTTTCTTTTTTTTTTTTTAGAGAGAAAAATAGCTCTTGCTTTTTAGGAAAGTAAAATTACTATTTTTAACTCCCGCTGAAGTTGTGAGAACATGCGCCATGTCTACGTAGTTGCATTCTAGATAAAATTAATGATCCTGTACTGTGCATATGCAATGTTTACTGTGAGTGTATATTCCTCAGGACCTTTCGGATGCTGCCAACAAGCGTATTGTGCTTGCTTCGCTTTACTTGGGTGATGGCGAACTTGAAAAAAATTTGGTGAGTGCATGGAAGTTCAGTAACTTTCTAGATGAAACAACTTCTTAGTTGGCAAACTTAGGTGGGAAACTTTTCAATTGTTTTTTCAGAATTCACTAAATCTCACTCTAGAGTAAAGGTCTTGTCATATTAAAATCTTCCGCCAGCATTTCTCTCTCTGCGTTGATTCACTGATTGATCGGTTGATTTGAATGTGACCAAGAGCTAACAGAGCAATTGTGTTGGTGCACACATGCTAGTTAGTCAGCCGCGGGAGAGCAATCTAAATTACTAAATTGAAAAAAAAAAAAATCATGTATGAAGTAACATAATTATATATGTGAGGCCTATGAGACATAGGATCCATTAAAAAAATTATGATTCACATGGAAAACATTGTTTGATCACCGCAACTCACAGGGAACTCGCAATGTAATAGATGTCATGTCAGATGTCACCATTTGCATCCGATTCCCCAGACATTTCGGAGATTTCTATAAACAATTCGAGGGAAAAAGCGAGAAGTCTTCCCCATCTCCCAAACATTTCCAATGGTCCTGGATGCCACATAAACATTTGAAAAAACAGAAAATATAACGGTCCTGTTGATAAAAAAGGAATGCGTCAAAGTGACTCGGATTTATTCGAACAAGTTTTGGAATGCAATCTTGGTTTGATTATTTCATTATTTATTATAAGTTTAGGCAGTACAGAATTGCCTTGGTGCCGAGTCAAAATCCGACGATGAAAATCATCCGCCTGTGCTGCGTTGCAAGTTAAGGAAAGCAAGACAAGCTCCTTCCGCAAAGCCCTCCACTCTCCTTTTTCGCAAAGAGAACACTGAAGAGGAGACAAGGATCAAACTCTCCTCCTCTGAGTAAAATGCATTCATTTACCCAGTTCACATTCCCTTAAAATTTGGCCTCTATAACGGGTTATCTGTATTATATACAAGACTTGACTGTATGGTCAGTATGACCAGAAACTGTCTAAGGGTGACGTGACCATCTGGGGCACTTCCAGGTGTCCCACATCCACGCCGCCGCTCGCCGCGACGTGCAAGTCCGCATCCTGCTAGACTACACCCGGGGCTCCCGCGGGGAGTCCAACTCGCGGACCATGCTCACCCCCATGCTCCGCGAGTTCTCCCGCCCCAGTCCAGCGTCCGGTCCGGACTCGGGCGAATTGCAGGGCAACCAGGTGCAGGTGGCACTGTACCACAGCCCCAAGCTGCGGGGCGTGCTGCGCTGGCTCCTGCCTCAGCGCTGGAACGAGACCCTGGGGCTCACGCACCTCAAGGTGTACCTGTTCGACGACACCCTCGTGCTCAGCGGGTGAGAAGATCGATCTGCCGGGTGGGTGGAGGGATGCGTACGAATGAGCCCCGTTAATCAGGCGGCAGCTTGCGCCACCTAGCCGGCATTTTTATTGTCTGGAAGAAACTTTCATTCGCTCGTTTCGCTCGAAGCAGACACCCGGGACAATCCCAATCTTTTCTTGCTAAGAGCATTGTTTTACAGATTTCAGAATTCTTTGAGGCCCTCTAAATTTTGCATTGTCTTTTCATGGCGATGCGGAGCGCAAGTTCGTCTGCTTCTCGTGCGGGGGTTGCGGCGACATTAGAACGCCGAGTTCTGATTGGCTCCAATTGGAAGGGTAGTGGCTAGACCTCAATCCCAGCTGCCCAGAGGTCTATCCACTATCCTTCCAATCGAGCCAATCAGAGCTGAGCGTTCTGGCATCAACCCAACCCCTGCAAAATAAGCAGAACTTGTGCTCTGCATAGCTCCATCTGCATGCACCCCTAAGAGTCCTAGAAAGCCCAAAATTACTATCCTGCGTGTCTTTTTTTCTACGCATTAGAAGCGTGACTAAACACAACAGCACGCTCCTCTACCGAGATGCATCTCGCAAAAAGGGGGCGCGTCTACCAAGTGTCACAGAAGAGGCTTCATTCAACTAGACTACAGTGCCTCGAATCCATCTTCGACGGGTGCATTTACGGCGTCCTCAAAAGTGGTCCCTCTACCTCCGCGCAAGCTTCGACACTTCCAACTCCTACGACCGACGCCTGGATCGCGGCATCTCATGGCATATGCACGTCGGCTCCGCGACACCATACGTTGACACTTCTTTCAGCGCGCCAAACACGCCGTTTGGGGACACGTTCCAGACACCATAGATGCAACGTCGCTTGACAAGATGGCTTCCTTCCCCCTCCAGGGCCAACCTGAGTGACCAGTACTTCCGCAACCGGCAGGACCGGTACGTGGTCTTCCGCGACTGCTCGCAGCTGGCCGACTACTTTGCCAGCCTGGTGGCCGCCGTGTCCTCCTTCTCGCTCCAGCTCCACCCCGACGACTCGGTGGCCCTGGGACGGGACTTCCCCGTGCACCCGTACAAAGGCGAGTGTCCCCGCGTTCCTCGATCCTTTGCCTTTCCTGCTGTAGTTCGTTCTCGTGGTGCCCCGTATCCTCGGTAGTCTTTGCGCCGCAAGAGTGAGTGCAGCCTGTCTGTCGAATAGTCCTGCACTTTCAGTTCTTGATGTCTTAGTAGAGGTAAGGCACAAAATAGACCCTTTTCGAAATTTTGAAACGATACATAGATTATGTGCAGCCACCATTTGTTGGTCGTGCACTATGAGAACTCATTGGACACGAGCACTCCGTCAGCATTCGGAGTGTACTCGGCTCGAAATGCATTCCACATGAGTGCTGTGTTGGTGCTCGGAGCAAACTCGGAACCAGTCACAAGCTTCACGCCGTAAACGATGAGACCACCTAATGGCGGCTGTGCATAGTATATATGCATCGTTTCATAATGTCGGAAAGGGTCTATTTCTGCCAGCATCGTGAAAGCGAGTGAATGCCCCTGCTTACCTGACAATTTTAAACTGAGATCTTAAGCTCTAGTTGGTTACAAGTCAAGAAGGTAAGAGAAGCTCCTCCCACAAGCGTGATGTGCCCGTTTCAAATCCCTTCACAGTCAAAGAAATAGTTCACTGGAAACGCCCCTTGTTCCGCTTCAATGGATAGATATTGGCTATAGAGTGATGCGAGCTTGTCTCCGACCCCCGCTTTTTAAGAAAGCGACATTTGTATTCATCGGAGGGGGAACCTAACCCCCGAAAGTCGTATTTGTTTCCATCGGAGGGGGAAAACTCTAATTCCCCTCTCGTGGCTTCTACAACGCTAAGTCAAAGTCGAAAAATAAGGCAAATATTTACAGGAAGGCAATACCCTCTCCCGCGTTGGCCACGACGTCCCGGAAACGAGGGGACGCTATTGGATGTGGAGGTGGCGGAGGGATATATGAATCCCTTTGAGGGGCATTTTCCGCTACCTTCTTGACATGTAACTTACTATAGAAGTAAGTTACTGGTCAAATGTCAAATTGTATTTGTACCTATCATATATATTGTCAAAGTTGCTAAATGAATCTTCATAGCTTTTTTAAAGGGGCACAACTCCAGCAATTTTTTTTGTGGTCGCTGATTTGCCTCAAAATTGGCTCAACACACCGATAGACATTGTCGTACCAGTCCCCCAAGTATCGTGTGAAAAGAAACCCTTTTCGCAAAGTTCGTGAATTTTCTAATTTCATTCCCGTCATGTTTCTCAAACCGAGAGCCCTCACCGGCAACACTGAGTACAAAGTGGGCAATAAACCACGTTCCCAACTGATTACAAAACTTTTGATGGTGGGAAAAGAATGCTTGGAAACTCATTCACTAAGAACCACAAAAAAAAAAAAACGCTCGTCGTATTTTATTTGAGACGTCCTGCGTGACCTGAAAGTCTGTACCATTTCTGACGTCACACCACTGGAGAGTGTGCAGAAATTTTAAGGTGGTTTCGGCCTTGTCTTCATTTATGGTTTTCTCAATAGCTGTTTTGAATTTCGGGACAGTAAATAGCACGCTGTAAAGACTAAAGTTCGTATTCAGAAAATTAAATTTGTTTGGGTTGCTCGAAAAGCGGCCAGAGTGCCCCTTTAAGGGTCAGCCACAAGGTAGTTAGGCATGCATTAAGGATGTGGCACATCTTTTTATTGAAAATTATGGAATGCACAAATCCTTTCTGATGAGCACTGAAACACTAAAAAAAAAAAACGTGAATTCAAAGAAACTTTGAACATGTGGTTACAGAGAGTCAGTTTTCATGACTCCCGATGTCTCTCACCTCGCATTCCTCTGTGCTGGTCTTCCGAATTTTGTTTTGTTTTGTTAATTTTTTTTCTTAGCTGACACGACTGTCCAGTGAAACTAGATTTGGTTGACACCTTGACACCGTGATCTAGTGCTTTGCACAAACAAATTAGTTTTTTTGTGTGTCAGAGGTTTTTAAGCTGCCTCATCTTTTAAAGGAGAGCTCTGGCAAAATATTTATGGCAATTGATTTTTATAAAATTTTCACCATGCACTAAATGTCCACCTCTGAATATGTCTACCAAATATCTCATCAAAATATTCATTTTCTTTCAAGAAAACATATTTCGATGTTTACACATACACCTCCGTACTTATATTAAAAATCCTTTTAGCACAACATTTACATTGCGAGACAGATGTGAAGTTAGGAGCGTTTTAGAAACACGCTTCCTTGAAAACGTATAAATTAAAAAAATTATAAAATATGCATTTTTTTTTAGGGAAAGTGTGTTTCACGACATACAAGTCCTATCCAGAACCTAAAAAGAAAAAGTCCCTCTCTAAGCTGCCTCGCACTTTCTAGCAGATCTTTCGCACACCAAAAGACTCCCGACAGAACCAACCGACACTTGACCTCCGTCACGCAGGGGACAGCGCGGAGTTTGTGACAGCCGCCAACGAGCGTCTGGCACCCCTGGTCCGTCCCAACGGACTGGAGCCGCCACAGAAGAGTCCCGGGGATACCTGGGTGTTCCCGCTACTCCAGATGATGCCGCTGGGGATCAGACAGGACCAGGACGTCACGGAGAGGATCCTCGCCAGGCCACCCCCCGACTGCACCATGCGGTTGGCCACGGGCTACTTCAACCTGACGCAGCGCTACGCGGACCTCATTCTCGGGAACACCGCTTCCAAGTTCGACCTGCTCGTCGCCTCTCCCAAGGTGCGGGCGATCGGGGCGTAACTTTTGTCGTAGGGGTCGCTGCGGCATTGTGCATCGTGATGATGTCGCGGAAGTGTCACGCTTTCGCCGGCCGTCATCCTGACGGTGTCCCGGCGATGGAGGCAGGACAGCAGATGCGTGTCCTGCGGCGGGTGTTGCTTTCCGGCTCAACGGTCTACGGAAGCTACGACAACCGGGAGTTGGGACTGCCGCGGCGAGAACGGCAGTCGCGTTTGCTCGTACTTTTTACCGGGACTTTGAGCGACGACCGCCTGGATTGCGACATCCGGCGGCGTAGCACGACGGCCTCCTAGACGTCGTTTTTTTTGTCGCTTAAGGACTGCTTCTGATATATAAAGAGGACAGGACGCCAAACGGAGCAGTCGGAGATGCGGTCCAGGCACTGTAGCTGGGGTGCCCGATGTAATCAGAGTTGCAGTTATGGTCAGAGTGCTGACACTTTTGTTATCTAATGTTGTAACGATGATCCCTTTGTCTGCCCTGTTTGACTTGGTTCCGTGTCCACTCGTGATTGCAAAAGTCCAGGCCATGAGTGTCATACTAGTAGTTAGAAGACAGAAGTACAAACATTGATTTGTCCGTTGCCACCTAAACTGCCCAAGGAATGGTGACTGTTTCTGTCGAAAATCATACCGTATTTACTCGAGTAATAGGCGCACTATTTATGAACACGGCCCTTGTGTCTGCTTTCCCGCAAAGCACATAGTATACAGCCAATCATCGCATTGCGCATAAATAACATAGCGAATAACTAGATCAAGGACACGAGTCTCCATACAAATGCGACCGTCACAGATCGTATCTTTGCGCGAAGACGTTATATCTGTCCTGTAAACCGCTGGAATCATGCTGTCGATCGCGGTGATTGGCAATCCGCGTGCTACTCGGAAAAGCGAACCCTCAGGTTTTCTTCATAGACAGTGTGGCTATTACTGGAGTAAATACGGTATCTCCTCTCTAACCCCTTTCCACAGGTTGTCTGAAACCAGGTAATGCGATTTTTAGGGGGTGGGCCATCTTTAGGTGTTTTCTTCGAGAAGAGAAAATTCAATCGAAAACCATCTGGCTCTTTCTCGGTTTGTTGCGGTGTGCTTTGTTTCGTAAACTAAGGCTTCCTGTGTGGAATACCCGTTGTTCATCTATCAACTGCCAGGTGAATGGCTTCTACGGTGCGGAAGGATTAAGCGGCGTCATTCCCACCGTGTACACGCTGCTCCTGCGTCAGTTCTTCTCCCGGATCGGCAAGTCGAGAGTCACGTGACGGTCGGAGAGTACGAGCGTGCAAACTGGACCTTCCATGCCAAGGGCCTCTGGCTGTGGAGGGGCTCGCAGCCGTGGCCGTGCGTCTCCCTTGTCGGCTCCCCAAACTTCGGTGCGTTTTACCCAATGCTCGTTCGATGCCCAATTGTGCTTGTACGATGCCTGATGCTTGTTTAAAATAAAGTATCGCGCAAAATACGAGCTAACTGACGTGTATTACGATTTGGTCGACACGTCGAGCCAACTGTTCATGAAGCATTCAATACTTTCAATATCGCTTACAATTTGAGGGAGGTTTGCTGCAGTCGACAGTTGTTCTGGGAAAAAAAGGAACACGCATGTAAGGTTGTTGTTTCAACTTTTCACCATTGAGGTAGAGAACTGACAACTAATAGATTGCAGATTTAGTCACAGATCGAGCTCCTCGATTTTGTCGCGCGCGACATACGCATAATGTTTGTTCTGCAATTATTGTCTGCTCCCTAGGCTTTCGGTCTGTTCACCAAGACTTGGAGGCACAAGTCGCAATTGTGACGAGCAACAAGAGCCTCCAGAAACAGCTACATCATGTAAGTGAACGAGCTTATTCAATCTACTAATCGTTTTCCAATATTTGCAGGCTATGTGACTAATGCTCGTGCGGTCAACATGCAGGAAAATATGGTTATTCCTCTCATTTTGTCAGCGAACTGTAACACTTGCCCCGACTTCTTTCGCTATCCTCAGATAAGGCCAACCTCGAATGGCCACCTTATTTTTCTTGCCCCAATTTGAGCGTACATGGATACATTTCATATTGCTACTCTGTCCACACGCTACATGAAGCGAGAATGTGCATTTGAATCTGAGCTGTTCTTCGTGTCTTATACCGTCGATCCTCTCGAATTGTTAACCGACACGTACAGGTTTCTAATACATTGCTTTTCTTTTCTTTTTCACCGTATGCTCAACATCGTTTACCTATCTTTTTTTTCTTCTCTCATTCGATGTTCACGTTTGGTCTTTATGAATACAGTCAAACCCGTTTATAACGAACAGCAGGAAACACTACGATCAGTTCGATATAGCAAAAAAAAAAAAACATTTACAACAAACTTTCACGATGCATTCGTTGTAAGGCGAGAGGTTCTCTTTCTTAATCATCTCTTCGCTTCCGCTGTGTAACAACGCTGTGGATTTTTTTTTTTCTTCTTTGTTTGCATGCATGCAGATTTTGTTCTTTTAGCTTATCTCCCCCTTCTGAATCGCTTCTCTTTGTGAGCAACTGCTTTGGGATGAAAAGTGTCTTTTTTTTTTTAGCTTTCTCCCCGTCTGAATCGCTTCTCTTTGCTCACTTTTGTTTGCGGCTTGAGCTTTTAGAATTTTCTTTCTTTCCTACTTTTTTTGGGGGGGGGGGTCAGGCTAGAAGACGGTCGTTTGCGCGTTTTTGGAAGCCTTCCCGGGGGAAAAGTTTGATAGAGCCAATAGATTGTTCGTTATAAAAAGTACTTTTTAGATGCATTTTTATTTCAATTTTTCGTGAGTTCGATATTGACAATAATTTGCTGTACGTAGGTTCGTTCTAAACGGGTTTGACTGTAGTATTAACACACATTTTTTCCATGTTGATTGTTTTCCTGATATAGTACTTACCTGCCTTGTTTTTCCTGCACCTCATTTGCAGGGGCAGATTTATAGGTCAGTCTTAAGGGGGGGGGGGGGGGGGGAAGGGGGTAGGACATTGGCAGTGACAGGGGGGGGCTGATCCTGCTGAGATATGACGTTACGGCCTAAACGTTGCCCAGATGTATTTTGTGGACCCAGTATTTGCTATGTCACCAAAAACTGAACTTTTGGCTGGAGTACATTATGCTTTCAATTAAACAAAGGTTGGCCTTGGGGGGGCTTAGGGGGGCTGGGGAATCGTCCCCCCCCTCTTCTTTAATTCCACCCTGCTTGTTTGTTGGATATAGTAGAACCCCATGAACACATTTTTTCATCGGACCGCTTGAGAAATGCACGATCCGGAGGACAACCGAAAACGCCTTCAGCTTGCTGTAAAGAGACCGGAGGTAGCCCTTACGAAACAGTTTATTTCACACGGATTTTCACGGTTGTAGGAGACTACCATACTTATTCGAACGTGGGTTGGCACATCTTTGCACACACTTCTTTATAGCGACAGTTCATAAAGGCTGGTTTACACACTCGTGTGTGCGTACGACCCAGTGTTGTATGTGATCAATAATCCAGATGGCACTAAAGGTCCACGGTGTGTGTTGACGCGACGAGATGGCACCACTTGTCCGACGGCCCGTACGAATGGGGACCTCGGCCCCGTACATCTTAGGGTCTGTGTAGGAGTGCACGAAAAACACAGCAGTCCCGTTTCTGCCTCCGACCTGGCCTTACGTGTCATTCCCTCCCGGGTGTGCCCGCTTGGTCCCAGGCCACCGACTTGTTATTGTCCCGCACGCCACGCCATGTAGGCTTTCCATTTCTTCGCGGGCTTTCCGAGGCTCTGTCTTTCACTTAGCTTTTCGTGTTCCTCCCCACATTTCTGTAGCGGCCATCCGTGACCACTACACCTAGATCTTGCGATATCTTATGGCGAGAAAACACGCTGGCACCTTTTCACCGCCTATGAGGTGACCCTGGAACTGCATTCTACTATGGTGAAGGTTTCGCAGTCTTTGCGAGGTCGAATGTTAGTACTTTCTATTGGCGACTCCAGCAAAATCGACGCCGCATAGGCGGCAATGCCAAAGAGCTCAAGAGAGGAGGTCAGTTTCGACTCTGTCGTCTGCTATCGCTGCTTGGTTCTCGTAGGCAGCGTTGAAACAAACACTGTTTCCAGTAATTATTTTTATGCTTCCGCAATGTCGTTCCTATCACACCGACTAGAAGAAGGTTTGTACCGTCGAAAGATTGCTTTGCTTTCGTATGTAACACCGATTTTACGCTGCAGTGCAAGAAATTTACGGTGGTCTGCGTTCTGAACGACGAAAACAACCTCCTTTCGTCCGCCATTTTGCCTGACCAGTGCGACCCCTATGGTTCGCTGGAGCCGCAAATATGAGATGGTCGGTTACAACATGGTGAAAAGTGTTTCGAGCCAATAAAGTAATAATGATGTATGAAAAGAGTAGGAATGGAGTGGAGTGGAACAAGCGTTTATTGAAGTTCACTGATGGTTACGCATTGGTATGGCGCCAGAAAAAAAAAAAAAAAGGAGATATACGGAAATCGAAAGTGTTCCGCGGTTACCCGATAAATGGCTCCAGTATGTTTCGTAGCAAGAGATTGCAACTGGTTGTAAAGCGCCCCTTCGTAATTGTAAGCAGTTGCAAGTGTGTGAACCAGCTTTTAAAACCGGTTTTCGTGCCTCTTGGGACTGCTCGCAACCGGCGGTTTTGCTGCACAGCCGGTCGTAAGCTGTCGCGAGAGGCCAGGGGCTCCGGACGTAAATCTGATGTGTGGGGGTGACGTCTGGGAACTCATGTCGCATCGTCTAGTTCACCTCTCTCTCTCACTCTCTCTCTATATATATATACAGGGTTTTTTTTTTATTCTTGCAGATTTGTTTTAAAAAAAGCCATGAATGCTACACTTATGCGGTTTGTGCGAGTGAGTTATATGCCCAGGGGGACATTATGTGGGTGGCTAATCCTTGCGATAAGTCGGCTAATTAATTAAAATTCACTAAGTAACTTTTTAATTAGTGAAAATAGACATATGGTTCCAATTAGAAACTTGCTGAGCATTATCAAAAACCACTAAATCAGTCATTTTCAGAAAGACTTTGAGCGCGTGAGAAGCGTAGTAGTGCACTAAAGTTACCACTCGTGGAGCAGGTACAAGGCTAGCGGTTTCGGTAAGGCGCCCCCACAAATTTTTCCGTCTTATCTAGCCCCAGCCTTGTACCTGCTCCACGACTGGTAACTTCAGCGCACTACTACGCTTCTCACGCGCTCAAAGTCTTTCTGAAAATGACTGGTTTAGTGGTTTTTGATAATGCTCAGCAAGTTTCTAATTGGAACCATATGTCTATTTTCACTAATTAAAAAGTTACTTAGTGGATTTTAATGAATTAGCCGACTCATCGCAAAGATCAGCCACCCACATAATGTCCCCCTGGGCGTATAACTCACTCGCACAAACCGCATAAGTGTAGCTTTCATGGCTTCTTTTAAAACAAATCCGTAAGGATAAAAAAACAACACCCAGTATATACATATTAACCACCACTGACAAAGCACAGTGCAGAGAAATGAAGACTGCAGTCTGACAGAATCTTCAGGAATTTATTAGTGAGAACGCACATAGTATTGGACAAACAAGGAATGACAACTTCAAACGAATGGATTAACAAGGCTTCCAAAGAAAGACTATACATGTCACCAACTACTGGATACATACATACATACAGGCATACAATATACGCATATAAACCATATTAAACACGATGCACAAAATTAAACACCAGCACTTTTTTTTATACTGGACGGTGCGCCACCATGTCAAAGCAAACATGGCTGCCCGTTCAGCTGTCCCGTTAACAAACTCGTTGATTATTTCGTCTAACACCAGTTCTGCGGTCTTGCCCTTGGGGACATGTAAAAGTAAAAGATGCGTAAGTCTGCTTTGTGTTGTATGGCTGCGGAGGTACGATTTAATTTGACGTAAAGCACTGAATGAGCGCTTGGTTGAGGCTACGGATGCAGAATTGAACAGTAAAAGCTGGAGGCATTTAATATCTTCGTCAAATATTTCTCGCACCCCACGACTTTTTCTCTAGGATATCTATTGCCGTTTTACTGTTACTGTGTCCACTTCGGACAGAAGAGGTGGCAAGAGCATAAACTGTGCTGAAAGTCGAGATAGCACAAAATCATCAACGTGTCTGCGACAGTTTCACGGGTGGTGGGAGGGGGGCCACTTTGCGACACCAATAGTGCTCCACGCTTGCGCCAGACCGCTGACGTCATTTGCGGCGTGGCAGGGAGCAGAGAGGTCAACGTCACTGGCGCTCCTTGCCGGCCTAGTTTCAGTTTGAAACCACTTACAAAGAAGGCATTTCTTGCCCCTGTGCCCACTACAGACTTTCTTAATCAAAAGTTTCCTTCACGGCTAGACTTGTTGTCGTATTAGGAAAAAAGTAAGTTCTGTCCTTTGTGCATGCGCTGCGCGAAGTAGTTCTAACAAGATTTGGTTGTTGGGGGGAAGGAAGCATTGCTTTTGCCATTTGAAATGCATACATCTTGATAAGATAACATTGAGCTAATCTAAAATGAGCCTTCATATATAACACATAAAGGAGGAAATTAGTAACGTTGCACGAGGAGCCAGACTATATTTACTGCGGTTCTTGAGGCGAATACGAGTATAAACTATAATTAGGTCGAGCATCAATGTTCCAACTAGGACATTATGCCCCAAAAATGAAAATTTACAACGCGAATGTGATGTTTTTTTGTTAATTGTCTAATTCAACGATTTCACGTCTTTTCTTGTGGCCCCCATTGCTCCCAACTTAGCTTCAGGGTTAAAAAAAAATCCCAAACGCGATTTCCCATTTAATAACAATTTTGAAACCCCTTAAAAAGTGCCTGTATAGACCGACCAGCAGTGCCTGTATAGACCTGTATAGACCAACCAGCAGCGCCACTGCAGTGCACGACGTCAGAGCCACCTGTTGGTGTATTCGGCTATCTCTGTGAAAGTTCAACGGGACTAAAGTCTGTGAACGTAACGTCCGGGAAAACTCATAAACTGGGAACGTACGAGATGTCCATGAACGTAGCATCCGAGAAAATGTATGAACTGGGAATGTACAACGTCTGTAAACGTACAAACTAGGTTTCACTAAATGGACGATCTGGTGTGCATGCGTCTCGTTGCAGGAGCAGCAGAGGCTGTACGACCTCTCGACGCCCGTAACCTGGGCGACCTTTCAGGCTCCCAGCCGCTACGTGCCTCTCTGGGTTCGCCTGGTCACTCCGTGGCTGCGCTCCCTCTTCTGACGCATCGGAGCGACGATTTTACGCGATAAATGAATTATATGTAGGTGTATATAAACATGCGTTTACAGTTCTTTCTCTGGTGCCTTAGTTTGTGACAGACGTATTGTGCCATAGCCTTCTCTAAATATAAATTAAATTCACAAAGTGCCCCCCCCCCCCCCCAAAAAAAAAAACAATTCATGTTTTTTTGTTGTTTTCTTTTTACCGCAAAAATAAAGTACCGTATGCATCGCCGAAGGTTCAGTTTCCTCCCAAATGCACTAGCGGTTCAGACCAGATGCCAAACTTTCAGAGCCTACCGTTATCTGAGTCAAAAGTTACAAGCGATTTTCGGAAATTTTCAATGGGAAGGTGGCGTCCGAAGCAGCCCACGAAAGATGAATGACGTCAGCTAGCCGGCAACAGTCCGCCATTTTATCATTGAAAGTACACTTATAAATTTATAAATTTTGAAGAAGATAACGGATAATGATGAAACATTTATCTGGTCCGGACCGCTAGCACTACATTTGGTTGAAGATGACCGATTAGCGATGGGGTTTATTTTTGCATGGGTATAGTATAAATAGATACATACAGTCAAACTCGACTATAACGAATCCGTTTACATCGAATTATCCCTTATATCGAACAATTTTGTGCACAGTAATGTTACAGTGATAATATATAGCAAAAACTACGGTTACATCGAACAAAAATAGCAGCCGCTACCGAGATATCGAACTGCCAAGAGCGCCGTTTTGCTCTGCAAGCTGGCTTTCCCCCAACGCGAGCGGCCGCATTGGGGGAAAGCCAATTTGCAGAGCACGCTGGCTTTTTTTTTTTTTTTTTTTTTTTTTTTTTTCCGGGCGGCCGCGTCGATTGGTCGCAAAAAAAAAAAAAAAAAAAAAAAAAAACTTTCTTGCGGGGAGAGGGTGCTCCGTGTTCCCTCTCCCCACTCCGTCCGCAAAAGATCGGATTGGAAAACCTGTATTGTCGGCTAGATTTACAGGTGGGTGTGCTGATCTTGCTAGGTGGTCGCCAATGGAGATTGGCGAAAAGAGAATATTGACGGAAATAATCCCTGGAGAAGGGGAACAAGAGGGACAAAGGACAAACACAGCTAGGTGACTGGTGCTCGACCGAAAAAATCCGCCTGGTCCGGGTATCGAACCCGGGACCTCTCCATTACAGGTGGAGTGCTCTACCAAATGAGGTAACCAGGATTTAGACGTCAGTAGAGCAAACGGGTTTTATCAGCTGCCACCTGTCTATCACCAACAAGGGTGAAGCTTGCAATTTAAGGTTATGATTTTATTGCAATTAAATCCGCCTGAACCAGGCGGATTTTTTCGGTCGGGCACCAGTCACCTAGCTGTGATTGGAGATTTGTGTTTGTCCTTTGTCCCTCTTGTTCCCCTTCTCCAGGGATTATTTTCGTCATTCTTGTCCAGCTCGCTTGCACCTTTGCATTTAATTGCATTATAATCAGAGAATATTTTTTTTCTTCCGGGCGGTTGACGCGGCCGCCCAGAGAGAGAGAAAAAAAAAAAAAAAAAGCCAGCTTGCTCTGCTAGATGGCTTTCCCCCAACGCAGCCGCCTTCCTTAGGGGAACGCCAACTTGACGGGGCTCTGCAGGAGAAGGTGCTCCTGTTCGGACGTGCTCCGTGCTCTCGGCATAGTTCGACGCTAATGCGCGAATATACACCAACTCATGTTTACAAACAAACCGGAACGCCCCTAGCGGACGCCACCGGCGCCGCGCATGCGCGATGGGGGTGCGGGCAAGAAGCTCGCCGTCGCCCATAAACAATATAAACCATTGAAATGCGATGTTGTCGACGTCGGTGTGAGTCCCCCTGCCCTTTTTTGCGTTCGAGTTGTTGATTCTACGTCTTCCTGGCGATGTCTGACTACTTGAGCAGCGTCAGCGAAATTACCGAGGCGCGTTACACCGCCGCAAAACTTCGCGTGAATAATGTGACATGTGGCGATTCATTCCGCGTGGACGCCGCAGAATGTACGCTAAAGCCTGATTCGCATGAGGAGATTTCGCTCGGAATTTTCAGTCGCGACGCCGCTCGGGCTGCAAAAGCGTGAACCGTAGCTGAGATGGTCGACGTCGATACTGAAAATCGCAAGCAGAATCGGACCAAGTGAATTAGGCATAACAAGTCGGTGATGGACACTGGTAACAATGATAAACGTTCTCCTTGTATCTACTGTTTACATCGAGTCTGCTTACCAACCTTCAAATGTATGTCTTTTGAGGCCTGCACTTACTTCTTATCGCAAGTACCGGGCCAACATTTGGTCTACGGGCCGTTGTCGTCTGAAAGAGCAGACGACAACCAGAAACGTTTGAAAGAGCGGACGACAGTTCGAACGATCAGGCTGCCGTTTGAACTTGAAGACGCTCTGAACGTAGTCCGCAGGTGGTCCGCACAACTTGACGGTTTTCTGGCGTTCATGTTAGAACAAAAATGAATCTGATGACCACAAGTATCCGTGAATTCAACCCAAAGTGCTTCCCGCCCAAGCAATCGTTGTCCGACGGCGTCTGCTTTTCACGGCACATATCCAGATTCTCGGACAAACCGAGCACGTGAAAACTGACCTTCAAACCTTTCTCGACACTTTTGGTATGGCCCCAGTCGCGGCGTTTTGACGAGAAGGCAGGTTTTTGTCTGGTTCCTTTCAAAACAACGCAGGAATACACGTCTGGCATGGGGACTTATGCCCACAGCCCCAGACCGGAAGTGCGACCGACGCGCCACCACCGCGCCGTGACGTCACAGAGTTGAGTTCGTGTATAGAAGACAGCGGCCTCGGCATTTATTTTGGAGTCCGTCGATAACATAGAAAAATGTTGTTATCGCGGATGCAATGAAGAAATAGCAGCAGAAGATGCAAGACTATTTCATTGTGTAAAATGTCAGGAGAAAGTAGATTTTTGAGAGTCGAATTCATTAAAACTTTTATATCGCATTACCCGCTATATCGAACTGGTAGACGTTTTTTTGCGAGTTCGATATAAACGGGTTTGACTGTAGATAAATGCTGTACAGAGCGTGCCACAACAGGAACTAGAAATTGACGATTTTTCTGTTTCTTTTAGGTTATAAAAATTACATACAAATTAGTTATGCGCGGAAATGGCTCATTCGGGTCCTCCAAGCGGTAAGGTTTAAAAGGACACTGACGAGGCCCCAAAAATGATTTTCATTTTTTGCCAGGAGATTCAATATGGCGTCTGAAGACTACCCGATTAATATTTTGCTACAGAGTCGCATGTATTTTTAATAAAGCCAAGAAACGCAACTGCTCAAAACCGAAACCGAAACCTGCGCACGGAGGTCGGAGAAATAGAGGAGGAGAGTGCCGGAAGTCATGTGGCTACGCCCAACCGTGCTTTCTTTTTCGCTTTTTTTTTTTTTTTTTTTTGCCTTGCGCAGCAGGCGACGTCTTTGACAGCGTGCGGATACCGTTTATGTTTGTTCCGCTCGCTGTTCTGCACTTCAAGATGAGTTGTTTTGTACATTGAAGAGTTGGAAATGAGTAGTGAGTGCCCGTGGTGAATGCTCGTGATCGGCTCCGAAAAGAATACCCCCAAGATGTTGCGTGAAGAGCTGCCTCAAAGGTTCTGCATCCCAGTGGCATTGTGCGGCAGTGTCTGCACAAGTTTCCGAAAGATCAACGTCACTGCAATTCCGTAGGAAACACACTCGGTTTCACATTAAGAACAACCGCAGCCAAAGCTACGATACAATGGAGCCAATTCAAGCAGCGGCAAAACTGCACCGTCAGGCACTCGTCTGGGCGTTTGCCGTCACCACCAGCTAAACCAATCGCGCACAGAATGAAGCGCAGGATCGCGAGGCGTTCAATGCGCGTGGTTTGTTTAGCCGGGCGTAGGAAACACACAAAGAGGAGCACCATGATAATGCACTTTTGGCACGGCTTCATTGGGTTGTAGCAGCGGGTCGTAGGGACGGCTTCTGAGAAGAAGCCATAGCTTGATGGCGACCTCGATGCCCCCGTCTTCAGTTTATCTATTTTAGGTAGAGGCCCCAAGTCCCCCGGAATAATGAATTATTTTCAGTTTTCACGTGTCCCTACTTTTTTTTTTTTTTTGTGACTAGGCCCGTAGCCAAAAAAAGGGGGGGGGGGGGAGCGCTTGAGCCGGCTCTCTTCTTTTTTTCCCTTTCTTGCTTTTTACAAACACGTCGGCTCGAGACATGCACTTGACGCAGATGTAGCTTTCGCGTGCAAATCGAAGCTGGGAGACCTGTGCAAGACGGTAAACAGAAAGGGACTCGATCCCGCTGCCCCGCTGGACCAAGAAACATGCTAACAGGCTCACCACGTGTAAGACTCAGCAGAACCTTCCGGCCCATGTCCTTCGGCGTTAGATACATCGGGGGCAAACGTATCGCTGCGTAAACGACCAGCTCCGGGAGCACCACAAAGAAGTAGAGGACGCCGCACCCATCAATCAGCCCCCGATAGACACTCAAAGACGGGAATGTCGCGGCTGTGTTCCCGACTCACGAAAATGCTGGTAAATCTTGAATGCGTCGGAAGGGAGATTATAGAAAACTTCCGAATGGTGACGAGTCCGCAAATCATCGGCTCGTCGTCTCTTTTGCTCATGGCGGATTCGCGTGGTTCTTTCTGCGCGCTCTCGAGCGCTCTTTCCGGAGCGCGCGAGATCGGGAGCTTGAAAGAGAGTGCTGTGGCCTGATCGGCTGGTTCATTCCGAGGGCGCCTCTCTCTCCCTCTCAGAGCGCTCCCTAGCACTCCGTCGGTAGCCATCGGAGTGCGGAGCGGCGCAGGCGTCACGTGGTTTTGTTGACGATGGCCGGCAGTGGTCCGTTGTGGTGTGCGGGGTCCGGCATGACGCCGATTGATATGTGGTTCTACAAGGTGCTTGTGCATTCGACATTCGTTTGTGACTGTACAGGAAAAGTCGACGTGTGAAGTATTCCCTGTGCTTCCACAAGATACTTTATCTCCAGGCGGTGATTCCGCTAAGCCTAACCGATGAAGAAACAGCTCGCAGAGCTCGCCGCTGTTTTACCGTGTTTTGTGGTCGCTTCAAGAAATTTTCAGGTTCGGTAAAAGTGCTTTCAAAGGTTTGTGTTCTAAAATAAAGGGAAAGTTGAATATAATGCACTGTGATTTGTGTCACATGGCGATATGTGCTATATCCTGCTTGCACGATATTTCGCCTTGAGAGAAAATGCGGTTTATTAACCATTTTATATTTGCCTGCTCTGCCGTACGCATGACCACTATCGCAACGCGATCACTGTCGAAAATGCGGTGAGTTGACAACTCATTCCAAGCATTGGCTTTCGTTCCGTTCTGCAAAAATCAATTCGCAGACTGGTGTTTTATTTTTTTTCTTCTTTTTTTTACATGCCGGTGCGTAAAACAATTTACGTCACAACCGTTATTTCATTACGTTGCGAGCGTAAATTTTGCTCAATCGTTTACCGTACGCTGTAATATATATATATATATATATTATGCATTACTAATGTCAAGAAGTTTTTCTCCGTGACTGGTCTGAGCGTGTCAGAACGCTCTGAACCCAGCAGTTGTGATCGGCTGAAAAGGATCCCGAGTAGCTCTGGCGGCGAGGAGGGGGCGCTCTGATGAATCAAGGTCAGAGGAGAGAGACGACCACCCGAATTCACCATGACCTCGATGCCCCGGCGGCTCGACAGATACCATTGGGCGCGTTCAGTAGCGGCCCCGGAGTCAAGGAGTCACTGCCTCCTTCCACAGGACGGCCAAAAGTCACTTCCGGTGCACGTAACTCCGGGGCTTCGGAGTCAAGCTCCGAAACACCGAGTCCGGAGACGGTGCACGTAGAGTCAAAGGAGCTAAAGGTGACGTCATTTCCTGACTGGTGACGATTTCCGGCGCTAAAAGAGAAAAAAAACATACAAAATGGCGGGATAAGCTGCGTCGGTTCTGTCGCGGGTGTGCGGTTAGCTCGCTTTTGTTAATGAAAAGTGCTCAAGGTAAGACGAATAACGCGTTCGAATTTCTTTTCCAGGTAAGGCTCTTCGCAAAATGCATTGGACCATATTTTGTTTGGTTTGAATATGCTAATAAACAACGTAAACGTTCATTTGACGCCGTGTCTTAATCGCCGTTGCACGGAAACTCTGTGAATATCGACGATAGCCCTGTCCGCGCTGAACAGAGCAAGGCAGGTATGACTCACGCGGAGGCGTATGATCCCGATTGATGTTTTGTTTGCGTGGCTAAATCAGGGTGCACGTTGGCTGACGCTCGCTTCGGCCGACAAAACCTTGAACGCCGAGAACGGCCGAACTTCCTATACGAATACATTTTAGAGGAAGTTCGTTACGAAGGGCAGAACAAACGTATGGCCGTATAAAAGTATCGCAACCGGCGGCGTAGATTCGCCGAGCTCTATATTTTACGTGTGCTGACGACGTTTTTTTCGTTTTTTATAACAGTAGCTGCCTTTGCACCGCCAAGCGAAGGGCTCGATCGCGTTGCATCGCTTCGAACAGCAGCGCTGAAGTGTACAGTCACTCGCTTTTTCTTCAACGACCTTGTCAAGACTTCTTCAATACCGGCGTCAAATAAAAGCGATCGTGCTCGCCATCGTCTGCTTCCAGTTTATTTGGAGACCGTCTGGCACAGGGGGAGAAGCGGAAATTGCTTAGAAGCAGGTTGGGAGCCGCGGCTTTTTTTGCCGTTCAGTAGGCGCTCCGATGACTCCGACTCGAGTGACTCCGTTCGGAGCTAAGGGAGCCGCTACTGAACGCGCCCATTGTATCCCTCGTGAAACACCAATAAACTCCCTAGCCCTCCCCCCCCCCCCCCCCCGGCCTTCCAAAAACAAAACAAAAAACCTGCCTACGGGTTTGTTTGTGACCAGACGGCACTGCATATCTTTATTGTAGAGGGTTTTGTTCATGCTCCACGTGGCTGCGATCGTTACGACGACGTTTTCAAATTTTCGCCGAGGGATCTTTCCATCCACCAAAGCCCCGTTGAAGCTCCCGAGCGACAGCCAACGAGAGGCGGTCCTGACCTCGTGACGCGACAACCTGGACGCCCAATGGCAGGCCCTTGTCGTTCAGCCCGACAGGACATGCGGTCACCGGAAGCTTAAGGATGCTAAGCAGACTGGTCATGCTCAGCGATTCGGGAAAGAGGATGTCCTGATGGTGAAAGAGGGCGGCGCTTGTGGTTCCAGGAAGCAAGAAAACGGCATTGTCTCCGAGCAGGTTTTCGATGCGATGCTGAAGACTCGAAGCCATACTCCATGTCTTGTCGATGAAGGCCTGCTGGTGAACTCGACGCATGCTGGAGACCTTAGACAGCATGATGGCGGCTGGGGTGTGTTTGCAGGTGCCTGTTAGGGTGCGCAACACCTCTTTCATGTGCTGCATCTCCTCATCTTCCCGCTTGAAGACGTCGCCGAAAGGAGGTGCCTCGGACTTGATGTACGCCGCGAGCCAGATGTTGTAAGCGTTCCTGAATTCCTCGAAGTTGAGTTCAAAGTGTCGAAGATTCGCTCCTCGTGAAAGGTAGTCTACGGCCTAGAACATCAGAAAAGGACACGCTAAGAAATTGGAGCAATTGGCGGCGTGCACGACCTAGAGAGGGCGCTTCTCTAGCTATCATCATCCTAGCAGATCCTTCGGCTCATGGAGGTAGGAGGCTTCTGGGAGCGACATGACGCCCCCGGAGGGGAAGCCGGGGGAGACTTCCGGTTTGGAGGGACTCGATCACGTCCAACTATGACCAAGACCAAAAGACGCTATTGGACGGACTTGGGCACCCTTGAGGTCCTTTCCACCGACCGCAACCTCTACTTCCGACTTCACTTGGGATGTTCTCGTTCGGCTGGCTTGAGCCGTTATGTCGCCTCCTCTTATGCCTACCTCCATGCTTCGGCTCGTCAGCTCGCTTCATGTGTTGTTTGGGTAGCGCGACGAAACCTGTTTCACGCTTTTTGTGTTTTAATTTAGAGGAGGGATATTTGTGGTAACATTTTGTTTGTATATTGAAAACGTGGCGCGCAGAGTCGCGAACAAACACTTTTGGTGATAGAGTGTGTAGAAGCGCTGGACGATATCCAGCGCTTTACCTCTGTAGAACGGCCACCACGGTTAACTGTGTGTAATTCTTATTTTATCTGGACACGAAGAAACGGAGGAAGGAATAGCTGTAAACAGGCAGGTTGAACTCGAAAACCTATGGCCTATGCAGTAAATGCTTCAATGAAAGCGTCTTCGTGTTCCCTGTTGCGCTGTTTTCTGTGAGTGCTGGTCTCTTATTAGTTAAAAGTTGATTTCTCTCTGCATATAAACCAATAACCATGTTTCCCCGAAACAACTGGTTGGAAGAGGCGGCGGTGGCTGGCTGACGGAGTCGTTTCAGCTAAATGCCTGATAAGTAGCCCGTTCGGCGTAAAACGTGCGAAACCAACTCCGCGACCGACGCCATGTATAGATCTGCGAGTCGTTGACACTTCGATAGGACATCCCACGAAATAAGCTGTCCACGGTTCATCTGCTATAGATTACGACCGTTTGTGTGATTGTTTTTGCGGACCCAAAGAATATTTGTGCAAAATGTGCGGGTAGCTTCTCAGCGAGCACTTATAAATTTATAATCAATCCTTAATGAAAATTGGAAAAAAAAAATCAATCAATTGACCTAATTGGTGGGTCTAAGCATGTAAATTTATAAAGTTATGGGAATTGGAGCTTTTCCTTTGAGTGGCAATTGCTATGTCGCATACTCGTTTGCCCCACATTCAACTAAAAAAAAAAAATCATTTAGACATGGTTTGCACGGTATCATGCGAGTACTCACCGGCAAGCTCCAGCCGAAGCTAGTGCTGCGCCATGCAGCAGAGCAGCGTGCGTGCACGGCTAAGATAACAGCACGTCCTACGCTCTTGTGAATGCAAAACTATTTTTTTTTTTCTGTGGGAGCTTCCGCAGATTCAACGGAACAAGCGTCACAAACGCCGTGACACACGCCGCGCAAAACTGTCATGTCAAGTTCCACACTTGGTTTTGAAAATTTGAAAGGGTGTCTTTAATAAATCGGTTTTGAGACACTTTAATTTGGTAGGAAAGCACTCCTAAACACGTCATACACGTTTTCTGAAATAACTTGTGAGTTATCAATTGACGTAGATGGTTGAGCGTGTTGGTTTCTAATTTACGATAAGGAAAGAGGGACATTGAAGAAAAACAGACAAGTCTTGTCTTGTCTGTTTGTGTTCAATGTCCCTTTTTCCTTATCGTAAAATATCAATTGACATCGACGCGAACTAACATAACCACTTTGTGCGATCACTTGACGCGTCGTCTGCTCGAATCCCACTCGCTACGTCACAGGAGAGCTCCGGCGTGGTGGCGCCACCAGGGGTTTCCCCACGAATTGAAATTAGGGGGGGGGGGGGGGAGTGTCTAAAGTTTTAGGGGGGGGGGGTTGGGGGGCACTGAATATAGAGGAGTCGTTACGAATTAAGGGGGCGCCTTCAAAAAAACAAGGGGGGTGTTCACCCCCCCCCCTAAGGGGTGTGTAGGGAAATTACTGGGCGCCACCGAAACATCTCGTCGCCGATACCAGTTGAAAGACAAGGCAGGCGCCAGCGTCCCCCCCCCCCTCCCCCCCCCCCCCCCCTTTCCAAGGCGTCATCGCTACATCGCCGCCAGCTCTTCTTGCAGCTTCTCACAACAAACGCGACGCACGGGGTAGCGTCAATGCGGACGCGTCTCTCGCCGAGTTTCAGCCTGTTTGCCGCTGGGGGCAGGTCGGGGATGCACTAGAGATGTTGTCTCACGCAGGCCACGTCTCCTAGGTCGTACTGTGCCGAGCCCGTACATTTTGCGTAGTCGCCTTCCGCGGGCCCCATACGTACCTTTCGGACCGCCATTTGGGCGTCGTTGCTCACGCAGCTTATGTATCTGCTTCCGTCGTTTACCATGTAGTAGATAGTCAGCTTGCCAACGTCAACCTAAAGCGTAAGACCAATGAAATGGGATGAACCACCAGAAACGCTATCAGTCATTTTACATATATTCTCGCCGCGATTACAAATACTCTTATCCTTTCCAGTAATAAAGGACATTGTAAATAAGCCGAGCTCTAGTTCTGTGACTAATGAGCTATCATTAACCGTCACCACACCCTTCAGGTATGTGGCCCTACTGCGATATTTAAGTTTTGAGTAGTTTACGACTAGACCTATTGACAATGTGTATATTAATCTAGCTTCACGGAGATTTACGGATTCTTGGTTAAATAAGGCAAAAAGCTTTTTTTTTTGTTTAGAATCCACCAGAGGTATTTTTGTGGTTTCTAACAAGTGGAGAGTATGTGCCATCATGTAACCAGTAACTTTAACCCAAAAAGGTATATACATGAACTTTGATCTCCACGCTTTTGGTGCCCGCATGGGCTGAAAATATAAGTAAATCAATAAACAAATATTCTTGACAAATGTTGGCACGAATCAAGTAACGATTTATATAGCTAGGTCCTTTATATGATAGTTTTAGAGTACTGTTGAGAAATTGATTAATCTATGGTTAGTAAGAGGTCATTGCCATCAACTCCAGAGATGAACCGTCAAATATTGCGCATGCGGGGCGACATTCCAATGATAGTAGGCGGATCGTCGTCCACGTGACAGCCAGGGCCTTTGTTACGTTTGATATATCGGCGTTTTTATGCTTTGTTTATTTTTTGCGAACTAATCCTCGTCCTTGAGGTGAAAAACCACCACAGGAAAAGATACAAGAGCGTTGCTGTTAGGAGCCCAACTGTCGTTTTAGCCTCTGCGATTGACTTACGTCTTTGTCCAGGAGTAGTCTTGATGCATTAGGACCTGCCATGATCTTGAGCATGGTAGGAAGGTCTTCGGCATATCTACATATGGGGCCCGTGCAGTTGTAATCGGAGAGAGTGCCCCCCCACTTTGGAAAGAGTCCATCGTTGGACACAATGCCTGCACGAAAACCAGCCCCACAAGCATATGCGCATCATTCACAGGTACCACAAATGCCGATAACCGTATTAATTCCACCAGACTGTTGGCTTCTGCTAATGAGTGCATGTCGAGAGCGAACTTGCATTTATGATCCTCAACCTTTCTGTACACAACGTTGACCTCCATAGTAGCACCGTTGAAAATTGGGCTGAGTTAGGTTATGCATAGTTACATCATCGCACAAAGCTATCACCTCCACAGCTTTGTGCGATGATGTCGATTATGTTAAAGGCGAGCATTCACCAGATTCATGGCACACCGCCAAAGCCGCCTGCTGCTCTTATTGCAGACAATGAATTTTCTTACCGTCAGCTTGTGTTAATGACTACGTTTTAGAGCGCAGCTCTTAGGCGCCCGTTTCCGGCTTGAGCGGCGTCGCCGTCGCCGTCGGCGTCGGCGTCGGCGTAACCGCGCGGTGCATGATGGGTAAATTTCCCCGCTAAACCTAGCGGAAAATTTTCCCCGCTAAATTTAGCGGAAAATTTTCCCCGCTAAATCTAGCGGAAAATTTTCCCCGCTAAATCTAGCGGAAAATTTTCCCCGCTAAATTTAGCGGAAAATTTTCCCCGCTAAATCTAGCGGAATATTTTCCCCGCTAAATCTAGCGGAAAATTTTCCCCGCTAAATCTAGCGGAAAATTTTCCCCGCTAAATCTAGCGGAAAATGTTTCCCGCTAAATTTAGCGGAAAATTTTCCCCGCTAAATCTAGCGGAAAATTTTCCCCGCTAAATCTAGCGGAAAATTTTCCCCGCTAAATCTAGCGGAAAATTTTCCCCGCTAAATTTAGCGGAAAATTTTCCCCGCTAAATCTAGCGGAATATTTTCCCCGCTAAATCTAGCGGGAAATTTTCCCCGCTAAATCTAGCGGAAAATTTTCCCCGCTAAATTTAGCGGAAAATTTTCACCCCCCCCCCCCCCTCGAGGTCACGTGACCCCCAGGCCCCGTGACCCCCCCCCCCCCCCCCGAGGTCACGTGAGCCCCCTTGTCACGTGACCCCCCCCCCCCCCAGTGCCTTCCCCTGCCTCCTCAAGAGCTGCGCTCTAACCCGGCGTTACAGGGAGTTGTAAACGGCTTTAATTTTTGTGTTGTTTTTTAATACATTTTATTGAGAAAAAGTGTTTAATAGGTTTGTGGATTGACATTTGATTTCTTGGATGCTCCCTAACGGCTGCTAGGTTTGACAGCGCGTGCTGCGGTTAAGAGCGAAGCTTCACTTCACCCAATCCTCAGTTGCTCTCTGGGTCATGTAAAGGGGCTCACTAGGTACGACTGTTCACCATCTTTACACGCATTTGTGACGTACAAGTCCGTTCTTATCGAAACCTGCAGGAGGTACGAGGTCCAAATCTGCAGCACCATGAGGTCTACACACCCAGCGAGCCAGGGTTTACGTCCATGAAACCTTATACTGCCTGGGTCTTGATCCTTAAAATGTCTCATCCTCTTTCTGCTGCATGCCAATAGTGACATCCATTCCTGCTATTTCAAAGAGTGCCCGTTTCAACAGCATGAACCTCCTACCTGCGGTGGGCTTATGTCCGAAGAGACCGCAGTAAGTAGATGGCAATCGAATACTTCCGGCGATGTCTGTGCCTACGCCCTGCAAGGATCCCGCGGCCGCGATCAGGCTTGCCTCACCTCCTGGCCGGGAAGAAACCCAGTGGTAGCATTGGAGCGCTCTGTCAGGTCTTGGCTTTCGTTTTGTATGCAGTTCTACATGGCTGACGACACGCAAAGAGATCCGGGGTTCACTATATTTCCGGTGAGCCACAGACGTTTACGCTGTTTACAAAAATCACAGTCCACACGTGCAAAATCACAGTCCAGCCAGCGCTCGCGCGCAATTGCGGCCAGCCAGAAAGTGCGAGTGCATAACACACAAACACAGCAATGAACGCGCCCTCAAACGCTTTTATGGAAAGGTGTAAACCTTTCCATAAACACGGTACAATCTATAGCAGTAAAGCGTGACACACATGACAGGAAAACCCGCGTCGTGTCGCCCGCCAAGCAGCGTAACCATATATTTCGACCGTCGTTGACTGACGCTGTGATGTGGCGGCGCGCCATTCAGCCATGTCTCAGTGGTGGTTGCTATGGTTACGCGGCTTGACGACAACACATGTTTCACGCCTAAGGCTGTCGCGACACCTTTACAGTGACTCGATCAAAATGCGCGAGATGGCGCCGCTATACTTCGTTCCAGCTTCCAGACGCTACGAGCTAATGGGACCAGTCAAGCAGCGTCAAAAGCGCAAAGGCTCTAGGTCTTTTTCTGTTTATGATCGGGTCAGCAACGATAGAACACGTACAGGAAGATGGTAAATACCATGATGGTGCACTTTTGATGCTGTCCGATTGGTCACGAGAACGCGCGCAAGAACGACATTCATGCTATCGCATTCAAAACTCATAACAAGTTCTCTGGTGTGTCTCGAGCCTTTTCAGTCGCGCACCAGTCACCTAGCTGTGTTTGGAGATTTGCGTTTGTCCTTCGACCCCCTTGTTCCCCTTCTCTAGGGATTATCATCGTTATAAAAGACTGATTTTTGCAGGCGAGCTGGTGATGGTTAATCATGCTGACGAAAAGCTGGTTCACCCGTTTCAGGATATTTATGCAAGCGCTACTAGAAAAGTTAAATTGAAAAAAAAAAGAAGGCCTGAAAATATTTGGAATAATCCGGAAATATTAGAATTGTGTCATCAGAAGGAAAGTCTTCGGAAGCGATGCAAGCAAAATCCTGGTGAGATCATGCTTAAAAATTATTTCCGTGAAGTGTTATGTTAACCAGTTTACAGCTTCGACTAGAAATACGAAAGAAACGTGGAACTTGGTTATCCAAATTATTGGCAGGTAAACTAAAAATAGTATTGATGATACGATACAAAAACAGTTTAAAGATCGAATCTAGTTCCCACAGCGCGCTAGCAGAAATTTTCAACAAAAGCTTTATCGACGACGTAAAAGAAATTAAAAATAATGTACCGGTGACCAGTTTATATGACGTTTCCCCAACATGCTGCGCCAGTTCAGCTTATCTTCCAGATATGACAGAAAGTGATTTGTCACGGATCATCCACGCTATGTCAATAACAAAACCGCTAGGAATCGACAATATCCGACTTAGTGACATACGCTACAATTTCGACAAAGTAAAACAGATTTTGCTTAAAATAGTGAATGAGACACTGCACACCGGAAATATTCCTGGGTGTTTAAAAATATCTGTGATAAGGCCCTTATACCAAAAAGGAAAGCAACAAGATGTCGGGAGCTACAGACCCATATCAATCCTACCAATCATGACACACGTAATCGAAAAATGGGTTCAAATAGCAATGAATAATTTTTGCGACAAATTTTCCCTGATAAGCAATAGGCAGTACGGGTTTCGACAACAAAAAAAGTACCATTACTCTGCTGGAGGATTGCGCTGATTGAATTAACGAAACACTCATAAAAACAAAATAGCCCTAGCGCTTTTCATTGATCTGTCCAAGGCATTCGACACCATCGATCATTCTTCATTGTTGAAAAAAGTATACAGTATGGGGTTCCAGGGTTCTTTTTATCAATTTTTTTTAGAATTATTTCAAGGACAGGTTCCAAATGGTTAAGATAATGAATAACCTTAGTAGCACGGCTCGAGTCCAATTCGGGATGCCACAAGGCAGTACTTTGGGACCTATGTTATTTAACATTTCTACGAATGGATTAGGATTTCTCCCACTTCAGTCAAAAATGTTTCAATATGCGGATGACACCGTATTAGTTTTACCACACGAGAATTATGATGAAGCAATTTCTGTTTTTTAGAGAGACATTTATATGATAATTAGATGGTTTGCTGCGAATTTTATTTCTATGAATGTTGCAAAAACGAAACTGATGTGTTTTGGAAATCCACACACACAGATTGTAATATCTCCGAACATTTTCTTAGCACTCGGTACAGTGTCTGGATTGTAGCTGTAAACCTTTAGCGTACGATAGTTCAGTTCAATATTTACGTGTGTTTGTTGATGAACACATGCTGTGGAATGCGCATGCAGGTAGAATCTGTTGTAAAAAAAACTACGAGTCATATCTGCGTATTTGTATAAACTCAAAAGTATGTGCAGCTTGAAGATAAGATTACTTATGTTTAAATCTTTGGCGGAAGCTGCATTACGGTACGGTATTACACTGTACGGTCATTGTTCAGAATATAAAGCAAGAGCGATTGATAGGATACTAAAACACATGTTAAACAACATATCATATGGAACTTTATATCAAGTATTGGAAACTCAAGAGAAAGCTAAAGAGTTGGGCATTTTGTTTTCTAAAAGCTTTTTTAGATACGTAGCAATAACAAATAACTATTTCAGTAATTCCTACAAAACTGCCGTAAATAAAAATAGAGACTTGAGACGAACTGAAAGGTACGTAATTCCGAAAATATACACACTGTATGGAAAGAAACATAGAAATCATTACATTCCTTCTTTATTTAACGACCTTCCAGAGTCTCTTATGAATGTAACATCCACAAGGGTATTGAAAAGAAAACTAGAAAACTGGTGTCAAACATCTGAGTTGGGGATATCGTAGCCTGACCGTTGTAAAAATTTCGTATTTTTGTTTCAATGTTGCATGAGTATGCTTGGTTATGAATGCCTATGTTTCATGCTCTAATGTGCTCCTTTGTTTATTTATTTTTGCTAATCTTGTGATTTTTTTTTTATTGTTAAAGGGGCCCTGGAAGGACGTTTTTACTGGTTATTAATTTGCACCGAACCTGAGCGCACTGAACGTAGTAACTTAATGAAACTTTTCTTTTCTTCAATTTCGCTTTATTTTAAAAGGTATAGGCAAATTAATATCACGAAAACAAGCAAAAAAATAACCTCCTTCGTGACGTCCTTGGTTGCTTGAGTGGCCGTGAACTAGAGGAGGGGTAGTGAGCTCAGCGAGCGCTCACGGCTGGAGCACTCTGTGTCGACGGCTCGAGAGGGCGCCACTAAAGCATGTTCTGGCTAGGCTGTATGAAGCGAGCAGCCAGGGCGGCTCGCATTGCAGTTTGCTGCGCGATTAAACACTAATTCGGCATGACACTTCATTGGCCATAAACGACACCAAACACGTTTAAAGATCAGTTCAGAACGGGAGCCACTTCGCGCTGCCATACCGCCAAAAGGCCAAACCGCAAGCCAAAGCTGCTCGCCGAAGGCCTTGGGAACGCTCGGAAACGGTCGAATCCTCCAGTCCATACGACCGCAGCGCCGCCGCGTACATCCGGGACCTTTCTACGCTTGCCGCTTGTTGGTGCCTGATCCCACGACACCTTTCTAGTATGCGCCGCCTTTTCCACCGCTTGGTGGCGGGTATGTCGACGGGTCATTTCTTGTTTCCGTACTTTCTAAACTGCATTTGTTTCTTTTCTGATCTAAAATAGTGGGGAAAAAAAAACTACTTTTATACATAATTGAAATGGTTCACGCCGCTTATATTTTGTATTTCGACTAAAACGAAGCTTTTAGCGGCTCTGACCAGTAGTAAGCGCAGGAGCACAGACGTCACATATCGCGCGCTTTCGGCACCGCGGGTCGCCCCGTAGATGGAGGAGGTTTCCGCGTCGTCCGGTTAAAATATGACGCACTGATATTTAATTACTTTCTCCGTGCCCGCTGGCTTGCCCGAACCCCGAGGGACGTGGAAACCGCAAAAAAGGTAGACGCTTAAATATGATTACAGGGCCCCTTTAAGCAGTACTACGTTTCCTTTTTTCTTTTGTGCCGCGGAGCGTGTTTTGTTAACAACATGTATTTGATTTTGTCGCATGGCCCCACATACAAGCAGAATGCTACTTTTGTGGGCCAGCTCTTTATTTTGTATGGCTTGATCTGAAATAAAAATTGAATTGAATTGAATGATTTCTAAAACCCCAAAACTGTGGTGAGTCAGAGACGCGTTGCAGCAAGAGACGCGTTCCAGGCAGCATAGTGTGCATAGTATGGATCAAGCCAAGCGCTCGTGCTGGCGGCTTTGACAGTGTGTGATTCGTTTTTGTTTCGGCTTCTATAAAACGTACCGCTGCTCCCTCCAGGAGTGCGCCGGGTGTCGTACGGGTTGCTCGTCACCCCATGCATTCTGTTGTACGTGTCCCCCCACATGCACAACTCGGGGACGTTGGTGAGTGCTAGCGGAATGGCACCGGCGTCTCGCAGGAGCCTGACGACAACGGCGTCCCTCTGGGCCAGCTGTTCCCGGTAGTACAGGGACCCGGCGTCTTGCCGCATTCCTGCATGACGTAGATTTCCCGCTGAAAAGTCGATCTGCCAGTACCACTCGGCAAGGCCTGTACATTAAGCCGTCCTTACTGGATCGCTCCCGATCCGCCCCGAGTAGCAAACATGCCGAAACACGACGAGAGCCGACGCAAAGCGCTAGACGCGTCCGACTTGGCGTCACCTTGTGCTAACGTTGTGAGACGCTGCGTGGGTCCACAATAGTGATGACGTCACGGCAGCCCTTGTCTTCTAGGTGGCATTGAATTAGTAAGATACCCAGAACACTGCGTGGATCCACTATAGTGATGACGTCACGCCAGGCCTTGTCTTCTAGGTGGCATTGGATTCGTAAAATACCCAGAACACTGCGGGGATCCAGTAAAGTGATGACGTCACGGCAGGCCTTGTCTTCTAGGTGGCATTGGATTAGTAAGATACCCAGAACACTGCGTGGATCCACTATTGTGATGACGTCACGGCAGGCCTTGTCTTCTATGTGGCATTGGATTAGTAAGATACCCAGAGGGAACACGAAGTCCACAAAAGGGCGTGGGCCCACTTGGCGGGTAAACAAACGCACGAGGTGCGCAAGGAGAAGACGAACTTGTCCACCGTATAGTTGCAAAAAACGTACCATCTTTTTTGTGAATTGTGGAACAGTGTTGAACACGTTTCTCAAAAAAAGGAACAAAAGCTCGTTCCTCGTTGCTTCCGATTTTTGGAACGCGTTCCCGTTACAAGTCGCTTTTGTGAAAAAGGAACTCGTTCCCCTTACTGTTTAAAAAAATTGAATGTATCTTTACATATATGTTACATTTGTATTTCGATGATTATTATATTCAATTAGAACAAACAAAGTTTTTTTATCAATCTATTACATGGCAACATATTAATTTGAATGCCGTGATGGAAGGCCACCAGGAGAAGAAAACAAGCGGAAGCAAGGTTTCATTTCTTGATATATTCACCTTTAGAAATCTCATTTTTAGCTATATTCATCCTGGTAGTGAATGATTCCGACGTGCCAAATGTACTGTTACCCCTGTTAAGAATGGAACCTTCGGCGACCTTCTTCCGAGTTTCAACGCTGCGGAAACGAGTCACGATCTGTCCGGGACTGTCGCCCACCTGTTGGAGCCTGCCCAAAACGAGTCTCAACGCGTCCGTGACGTCAACGGGACGTGTGTGTGTGTGCGTGTGGGTTCGTGCGCTCCGGAAGGGGAGAGAGGCATGGCCTAACTGCGGAGAATTATGGCTACGACGCACTTCTGGCTACGACGCGGCGGACTTTGCTGCAACGCACTTGGCGGCGGTTTGCTACGTCGCACCTGCTGCCCTTGCGGGGAGTGAGGGAGAAAACGGACCCTATATAAGGCGGAGCGTGAGGCTGCTCCGTGTTCTCTCGGATTTGACGACTGTATCGCAACCATGTAATTAAACCGTTCGTTACGTTACCAATTCTCCCACCTCCACTGGCCCTTGGGTTCTTCACTTCGGGGAATGGTCGTCGTCACGAGCCAGGAAGCCTCCGGACGTGCGGCTTAAACCCCGCCTCGAACACCCCATATGGCACGGGTGTTTCACAAAAACCTCACACGTTTTAATCTAACGAAGTCCAGTATTCGAACTTAACAACACTTGCTTCTCGATGTTTCTGTCCTCAAGACGAGCAAGTAAAGATGAGGGTAGTGCTTTTGGAAGGGTAGTCTTGAAAACTACCAGTCCTTCGTGAAGGTTGGAATCGTTGTTCAATTTGAAGATGAGGGACAAGGGGAGAAGGAGTGAAGGGTAATTTTTGTGTATCTTTTAAGTGAACAATGTTCGGTATACAACGGTGTGTTCGATGTCCGGTAACCTGTTCTTCTGTCGTAACTGTAGGTCTCTTTATGGAAGTTTAGTGAAGGTTGTAGTCGGCCTTAGAATTCTGGGTGTATGAGGATTCGTGGAAGCAAAGAAAGTAGCTGAGTTTGAGACGTCCCTCTTTCTGTGTCTTTTCCTTAGACTACAAGTTTTGGTGTTTTGTACCGCAGTCTCGGGCACTGAAAAGATATTATCAATGTCCACTAACTCTCCCAGCGAGACCCTGCTCTTTGTAATGATATTGTTTTAATACTTTTTTAGAATTTCCCTTTTAGAAATAAATTAAAAATTACCCGACTTGACAAAAAAAAAAAAAGGAACGCCGTTTTTTTTTTGTTTTAATAAAGATGTAACGAGTTCCCGTTCCAGATCCACCGATGCAAAATGGAACGGCGGCGTTCATTCGTTCCTCATAAAAGTAACGCGTACCAGGAACGCCGTTCCGTACAACACTGCTGTAGAATTACGTTGTAATAGAGCGCCTTAACTGTATTCGAAAGTGTTTTACCCAAGCATTTGTTTTTCATTTTTAGCAGGTCGGTAAAATTACAACTTCAAAATTACCAACTTTTTTTTTCTTCTTATTTTTAGCTGAATTTATCTGCGAAGAACACAGCGCTAATGAAAATTGAGGAAAAAACAACAAACGCTTGCGATGTCCACCAATACAGAGGCTAAATGTGCGCTTCTGTCTATTAGAAATGATCAAACATTTAACATATGTGTTCCATTGCCACATGACTTGGAAAAGTTTCCCGCGTCTGATAGCGCAGTGACATGTGGCATCACGTGATATACCAAAACCTGCGAGCACTTTTATTTTTTATATTTTTTTCTTAGGTTAGCATCAATTGTTTAGTTGTCTTGAGATAGCGGACATCGAAACACCGGGAGGTGCGACGCTCCTATTGTTTCCCCACGTATGCCAGCTCTCAGAGTTGACCTTGGGTTCTTCTCAGGGGTTACTCAGACTGGCGGTGTTCGTTTTCCCATGATTTTGGCTTGACAGTGTGGACAGCGCGATGCACGCGTGCGTTCTTTCTGACACAGAGTATCTGAGGTTTCGAGCTGTGTGCGCGCTGTCTAATTCAAATGAGCGGAGTACAATGCATCCTCGCATAGTAAAATATTTGGCTCTACTCTCACCTTTGATAGCGACGCTGTTCTTTGCCGTGAACGGGACGCCCAGAAGCGGCTTCTCCCGTGCCAACCGTTCCGGCGTTTGGGTTCCCGAGCGGACAAGCTGGTCGCACAGAGCAGCCTCGCGGAGCGCATCGTCGAACCTGTCGGCCACGACGGCGTTCAGCAAGGGTTGCACTTGAGAGATGCGCTCGATGTACGCCTGAACCACGTCCGAGCTCCTCACCTGCGCTCGAGATTGCGGGGTTCCCGGGCCGTTCACACATGGCAATAGGCGACTTGCGTTCCGGCGCATATACGGTCGTTTTCTTAAAGGTAATTGTGTCGTGTATTTGTCTATAGACAGCGGGAAGTTAGATTTCGTCTTACTTGAAATCCGGACACAGCCGCTGATAGACCGATTGAACAGTCTCAAGAGTTCAAGTCACTGGGACTTCCCTGCGCACGATTGGTTGAGCGATGATACATGTGCAGACACATGACGAACACCATGTTGATGCGCTTTTGAGGCTGTTTGGTAGGTCCCATCAGCTCGTACCGTCGGCTGCCTCCGGGCAGTGAAACAGAGCCTCGTGCATCTGCTGTAGATGAGAAATTTAGCCAGTCCAGTATACCACTGCCCGCCTGGGGTTTTTAAAGGGATACTTCAAACGAAATTTGAAATATACCCGTCGTGTTCACAAATAGGTTGAATATGATCCACGATATCCGTAAACGACAATCGCACGTTTGTATTTTGAGCCTGGTGGCTCTATTTTTCGTTATAAACGGCCCACTCTGGCAAGCGCTTGGAGAACAGCCAGCGGAGAGCATATGACATCCAACGCAATCGTGACGTAGTTCGTCTCGGGACGAGCAAAGCTACGGCGAGGCTAACGTCGAGAGGATGGCCTAGTCGTTCCAGCCACCGAAGCGGCTGCTTTTGTAGGAGTTTTGAGTGACGGGTTAATCTTCTATAAACTTGTAGGGGGACAATAGCGACTTCTGGGACGCACAAAGGGGATTCTCGGGAAGAAGGGAGTTCCTCCTTCCCCTAATCTCTTGGTGGCCGGAGGCGAGACAGTAGGGAGTTCTAGCGAGTCGTTTTTCAAGCACACGGCTCCGAAATCACGAACGGTACAGCTGGTCCGTTCCGTGAAACCGTACGTGAAATTTGACATACTTTAGCGAATCGTGAAAGTTGCGCGACCGTGTAAACGATGATGATGATAGTGATTAACGGTGGCGCCATCTTCTAGTTAACATGTGAAACATTCTGCAACGTGTAAATCCGTGGCGGACACTGTGGTGGCGGCTCGTGTTTCCGGCGTACGACTGATGTAAACAAGACGGTCGATGTTACATTTGCCGGTCGGAATTTCAAGAACTGCGAAGCTAGATGGAGTAAAAAGTATCTAAACGACCGTAAAGGTATGTGACGTGTCTCCGTCATCCTGAACGATCGTTCACGTTGTGTGCCGTCGAACCAAATAATTTCGTCTGCTCGCGGTCGCCACGGCAGCTAGTCTGCCCGCAGATCGCAAAAATTTACTAGCATGCGTAGTTTACAGCATTCACGATCGCTTACCATTGTGAGCAGTCCTTGAAATGATTTGGTTCAACCTCTCAAATGAAGCAGACTAACAGGACGGCAAATCTCCTCCCGCTGTCCTAAGCCTAACGCTCGGCTGGGTCGGCGAAGGCAGTCGCCGAACCAACCGCCATCTTTTTTTTACCCGAGTCGTGAACGGTGCTGGCTGCGTTGCGGTGACGACTCCAGCGGCCGGAATTGGAGAAACGAACGAGAAGAGCCTCCCGACGTCCCGAACGACTCGCGAGCGCATGCGCAGTGGCATCGCCGATGCGTTGGAGGGCGAACCGTTCGTGTGGAAACGACCTGCTAAAACCCCCTAGTTACCATCACTAGCTGTCAAGGTTCCTAGACGGGCATTACAAACGAGGCGTTAGCGACATCCACCAGGTGCTCTTTGCTAATCGTTTAATTCGTTTTAAAATTCCTTTTCATGTCTTTTTAACAACATCTGTGTTCGATGTAATACTGCTCCTATGAACACATATAGGCCAAAAAATGAGCGCCGAAATTTCGTTGTAGTATCCCTTTAAAAGGATACTGAACTGAAATTTCGAGCTCACAAAACAAGGCTGGACGGATAGGCGGGACGCTGCAAAACCCCAAAACATGCCTCATACAACGATATCTCTAACGGATCGCCGTATTTTTGGAAAAGAAAGTGCGCGATTGAACATGGCCGACGAGGTCGACGAGGCAAGTCACGCCACGATTCTCACTCCCCCTCCTCCTCGCTATGTCCCGTCGAGCCGATGTCGAGCTGATGAACCGGAGCGAGGAGGAGAGAAGCGAGGCCGCTTCCCCTCACTCTCAAATTTTCCAGGAGGACAATGACGTCCTAGCCCTCACTTGATCGCGCCCTTCTTTTCCAAAAGTACGGCCATCCATTTGATATATCGATGTATGAGTGATGTTTTGGAGCTCGTAGCATCCCGTTCGACTCTTCTGGGGCCTTATTTTGCAAAATCCAAATTTCGGTTCAGTATAGTAGCGACACATGATTGCATGTCGGCACCATGCTTATCGAGATCGAAACGGTGAGAGGTGAGTATTGAACTCGCGTAGCTTACGAACCAATTCAGTTTACCCGCTTAATTTGATGAAGAAATTAGCGTCAAGGGACCTGTGCACCAATTCAGTTTCCTCGCTATATGCAGCGGTGAAATTGAAGTGCAGTGATCGGAAATCACTTGACGTGACTTTTTCCGCTGAATTTGGCGGGGAAATGAATGAGCAATATGTGCATTTTACTCCCCAAAACGACTGTTTCATGTCTTCTAGACAAATGTAAGTGATCGCTCTTCAAATACTGCATTTCATGCATTGGTAGGACTCCGAAGATAAAGGTCGTTGCCAATTTTCGTTTCTTTTTTTTTTCATATCCCAGGACATCCTTTTAAGACAATCCAAGACATCACTTCGTGTAGGGGGAAGGGACGGACCTTCTTTTGTCTCCCAGCGGACTGGTGTCGGTGACACCCTTCTAAAGGCTGCAAGCGCGGTAGCGGACACCAAAAGACGCCCGTCAGAGTTTGCAATGCTGGGAGTTGACCTTTCCTTAGACTAATTCTGCGCGCTGTCTTCGACCCATAAATTGATTGCAGAATATTTTCTTCAGCAGCGAGAACATCTCTATTTTACCGCTCACCACAGTCCCAGATGCGAAGAGCTATCCTTCACTGTTTGATATAGCATTACGTGATCCGAATACTAATTTTATTTCGCTCGGAAGGCTCCCAAATAAATGTCACGCATTTGCCAATGGGTGCCGTTGTAGGTCCATTCCGCCTCATCGTCATCTTGTGGTACTTGTGGCCAGATGTTTGTTCAGCGATGTCGGCTGTTCCGTCATTGAGCGGTGCGTTTTCAGAACTTTTAACAATCGATACGAAACTTCTTTCTCGACTGACAGTGCTCTCAGAATCCCACCACCCTACCAAATTTATTTAGCCCTGGAGGACGGCTTGGTGCGAAACGCCCTTTTAACACTTGCGAACTTGGGCGCTCAACGGGCTTGGCTTGACTGACCTCTCCTCTCCGTATCCTGGCGGCGAGCTGAGTAGCCGTCTCGAGCAGGAGCTTGTTTCGGACCGGGGGAAGCCGCTGCGACTTGGTGAAGCTGAACCATAACCGGAACAGCGCATGGACAACCGTTCTCCAGGCGTACACCAGCAGTTCCAAAAGGAAAACTACCAACATTTCTGCGGCGAATTGTTTTTGTTTTCTTTTATCTGCAAAATCGAAATGAAGTACCAGGTGAGGATGTTGCACGCCGGAATGCTCCTACAAGGAAAAAAGCTCATTCCAAAGCGGCAGACTTACCGAGTTGAGAGGTCTTCTCCGTCAGTGATACGGAACGCCACGTTTTTAACTCTATTGCGCAGCGTGTTGTCGTTCGTATCCTTAATCGATGCGATCCCTTTATCGCGGACTGTCGAGCAAACGCAAATTATCGCTGCCCTGATGCATGTATGTTCCGTCTGCTGTCGCAGCAGAGAGCTATCTTCGCGAGGAGGTTGCGGTTGAACTATCGGTGGCATTGCCCCTGGCGAAGAGGCCAAGGACAAAACGTGCACCGTGAACATGACAAAGCTTGTGAAGAGAGGTATTGTTAAGTTATGCCTCACGAATGCTCTAAAAAAGTCATATCTTAATTTTCTCAACGTAAGCTTCAGTGCACAGATTAGCAGGTTACAGTCAGCGGGGTATCCTTTTTCATTATTGGCGGCTGCCGCAGAATATGTTAAAAAAAAAAATCAGATGGGGTGACCAAGTTACAAGGGAGTTAAGAGATTAAACGGAAAGAACGACTGTTCCATATATACATAATGTGTCACACGGTCTTAAGAGGACAGGAAACCGCATCAACGTAGCAGCCTTTTCTGCACCAAATAAGCTTCTGAGCGTATGCAGGAAGGTCTGTGGAATTAGGGAAAGGACTCGTTGTTTTTTAGTGTAACAGAACATGCTTTATTTCTAGTGAAAACTCATTTAAGTAAAGTTAGCGAAGGCACGTCCGCCTTCGACCGTCGTTCGAACAAGAAGGGAGAAGTCGCCCGCACCAAGCGTCGGTCCATGAGGGGGGCTCGTCACTTATGACCCCACGGTGGGGCGCGCTCTCCCCGCGGCTCCCCGTCCCTCTCCGCGGTTTCCTGGAAAGGGTCTGGAGCCTCGGTTTCGGCTCGTCTTCGAAGTCGTTTTCCCTTCCCTCTTCCCGGCTCGGGCATCTCCAAGTTCTCTTCTTTTTATTTTACAACAAGGTCAATGTTTCAATATACCGTAAAGTGGGTTGTACAAAAAGAACCAGTAGAGCTTTGTTACTTTCACTGAGGGAGTAGTTTATTCTATTTCAGGTGTTTAAAGGACCGTTTAAGAGAGCACTTCTATAACACCCACAAAATCGTTTCAGGACACCTGGGCATACACTGCAGAGATTGTGGATGCATTGCGAATTTTTAAAATTGTTCTGTAATAGGAAGAAGTCGGGACCAGCTGACCAGAGAGATAATGGAAGCTAAACAAATAGCGATTCTCGATGACAAGTGTGTTAGTATAGTTCATCCTTAACTCTGTCTCAAAAAGAGCTCGAATTTTTATCCTGATAATTAGGGTGAGGAGTGAGAAGCATATTTAGAAGTGTTCCATGTATTCGTGGTGTTGTTGCTGGTCATGGAGATTTTGAGAGTCAACCCAATGAAGGCAGCAAAGAAGTAGCAGAATACAAGGAGTTGTAAGTCAGCGCGTGTGTTTGTCCTTCTGTATGTTGTGTTGTGTGATTGATCTCGCGCTGTTTCCTTAGGATATGAAACACCAACTTGCCCAAGTTTCCATTTTATCAAGGACGCTGCTCGTTTTTCTCGAATTTTGTTCTGCAACTGCCATTGCGCAGAGGGGAAAAAAAAAAGAACTATAGCGCTTGTTTCATAGGTTATGAATGTATAAATCCAGGCACTATTTACTAAGAGTATACAAAAACTGTTGCATTGCAGAATAAAAGGTTTCAACTAGCCCAAACCCAAGTTTGAATGTTGCATTGCACCTTTAATCTCTGTGAGGAATATCTTTGTGCGACACGCTATGTTAGCGAACGTCCCCCACCTTTTTTTGTCTGGGGCGCTTACCCCGCATTTTCCTTTGTTGCTGAGGCATGTGTGATAACTGTCGGGCTGATAAATTAGTTCGGTGACCGATAAGAACTGGCACATGTTGACTCTCCTCACACATCTCGGCTATCACTGAGACACCGGCTACTGTCGTTGTTTCGCAACTAACCAGGCACGTGGAGCGAACGAGTTCTGGAGAAAGTGATGCACCTTGATAGCGTTCAGAGCTATGCTTCCGTGTCCTTCCGAGGGCTGCACTATTGGCGACGTGTGCGACCAAGAGCGTCGCTTCGCTCGGCCTTCCACGATTGGTCAAACACTCACTATGATGTCTTTAGTAGGATGAATTCTACTTTCCTTAATGGAAATAAGAATTCCGGACCATGAACTTTGACGGTGTCGATTTAGGAACCGGTGACTACAAGCTTCCACCGTGTTTTTCATAAACCATCAAAATTGTCGCTGGCGATCGATAACCCTAGTCGTGACGTTACTGATACGAACCACAGGAGGAAACCATCAAAACATCTCGTCGCCAGTAGAGAATGATGATACTTCAGCTGTCTTGTTTCTTAGAATCATCGTTGACAGGTATCTGTAAGCTGTTATATGAAACCACAGGAAGAGGCTTTCCGTTCCTACAGAAATGCTAAAAGGTAGGGTCTATTCTCTCGGCAGCCGGGAGAATAATGCCCCCGAAATTCTACCGGCAGTCGCCTCCCATTGGCCCATCGACAGCTCAGATTAGTTTTTTTTTTTCTGTAATGAGCCACACCACACTGTCGCCGCGCAGCGTCGTGTACGGGTGGGCTAGGTGGGTTAACACTTTTATAATGAGCCGCCGCATACTGTCGTTGTGAAGCGGCGTGCAAGGTTTGGGCCAGGTAGGTTAGCTCCAGTGATACACGCGCGACGAAATTTTCCTACAGCGTGCATTTTGTGTAACAAGTGTCGACGAAACGTGTATCCATGAAACTTGTACCCACGAAAAGTTGTCCATGAAACCTGTGTCCACGAAATGCCGAGAGAATGGGAAAGACAGTATTCTAGCTGCCGGCAGTTTTCAAATGATTTCAGACAGCCAATGGAAGGTCGCCTTCCATCGTCTGGCCGGCAGTATTTCTGAAAACAATTTCTCCGTAAGGACAGAATGAGCGGGTTGGTAGGGATAATTAAACTTGAGGAAGAAAACGAGAAGGGACGGACAAACACAAACTTCCAACTGGCAACGACATTTAATGAAAAAAAGATTGGTTTGCTCTGTGTATTTATACAGCCTTGATGGAGATACGCCACGACGGGCAATCGGTCTCTTAGCTGTAGATGAGAAATTTAGCCAGTGTAGTACAACCGCTAACCTGGGATTTTTAACGTGCATCACGCGAACACGTGCCGGTACGAAACTCATCCAGATCGAAACGGGCGGGGGCGCTGGGGAATCGAACCCAGGAGGTTCGCAGCGCAAGCTTTCGCTCCACGCTCCGAGGTGAGACGCGTTAGCACACTCGGCCACTTCCTCCACCCATCAACATTTAATGACACCAAGAGTTTGCTTATATACACAAAAAAAGGGGGGGGGGGGTGAAAAAAAAAAAGGGTGGAAAGGAGGAGCACTATGCCGTCAAGAGGATGGATGGATGGATGGATGAATACGGCTGAGCCCTTTGGATCGGGCGGTAGCTTACGCCACCTAGCCATTACTAGCCATTAGCTAGTACGTCGCTGTCGGGAACGTGGGGGGAGAAAGCCCCGAACTAAGAAATCTTGTCTCTTTCCCCGAAAGGGCAGTGGAGGGGGAACCGATGTTGTCCTGGCGAAGGCCTCTAGAATCTCTTGAACCGGGCAGGTCTGGGGCAAACTTATGTCCGTAGGAGAGAAGCCGCACGTCGTCCGGAGATAGCGGTGTGTGCGAGACGTTCACAGGAGGTTCCAACCCGGCGGTGGGGTGCTTCTTGTTGGATGCTCGAAAATCCCTAAGAATCCTGACCCAGGCAGATTCCAGGAGGTCTGCAGCAGCCTTCCGGATGAACTGGTACGAGGGGTGGCAGGGGAATCGCGCCCCGAAGAGGGTCGACATCTCTCCCGGCAGCATCTTGTGCATCAGCTGGAGTTCCCGTGAGACCTCCTTTTTCGAGATCTGCATTATCCGGTTGCTTGAAGACCAATTGTGTGAGTGGAACCCAAGCACGGTATCCACAGAAGGGTGGGCCACGTTGTGCCGTAAGCACAGCCCGATGGAACGAAGTCGGAGACGCAGGAAGTTCATTTTAGAGATGAAGCAGGAGGCTTGGAAGAACACACAGGGGTCAAACGCTGGGGACCGGACGTTCGGACAGGGACGAAACATGCAGCTCACACGATGAGATTATATTCCTAACGAGCGTGTTGGTAAGAAGTACTAGATAACAGAAAGTATAAAACATAGAGAGGACGGAACACAGACGAGTACATTTTTTCAACTCACAACAAAGTTTATTCCAAGGAAGGCGAACGCACGTTCCCCTGCGCAGACTTAGGGAAAGGGGGAAATGGCAGAGGTAGAAGGGGGGGGGGGGGAGTAAGAGGAAGGAAGGGCCGGTGGGAGAGGCGGCTGGGTGCGTCGACCCGTTGGGGTCGGGCCGCTCACCGAGGTCGTCTAATCACCCCGGACAGCTCCTGGCTTAGATAATCTATCTCTCTATCAGAAAGGGCTAGCGAGGGGGAAGAGACATTGACTCCGGAGTTTTTTTATCGCAAACGATTCGATAACTTCCCTGCCGAACTTCTGAGGATGGCGCCCGAGCACGCGCGTTTGTTTGAACCTTGGCTCACATCCTCCGCATGTGCGGCGATGTGCTGCAATCGGATGCACCGAATCCTCGCTGGGATCGGCGACCTCTCGGAAGTGCTCCCTCAGGCGGTCATTTAGGCACCGCCCCGTTTGCCCGATATATTCTCCCCCGCAATAGAAAGGAATCAAATAGATTCCCTCTCTCCGGCAAGAGACGAACTGCTTTTCATGTTTCTTGGGACAGGGATTTGGAGGGGAAGGATTATTGACCTGACGGCACATCTGCTTCAGTTTGAACTTGCACTTGAAGACGACTCCTACGTCGAAACGTGAGGCGAGCGCCTTGAGGCGATGTGAAGTGTTGTGCGTGTACGGAATGACGGCGAATTGTTTTCGGCGGGGTCGGGGTGTAGAGGGAGGTGTGTTGGAGGAGGTAATAAGCCTCTTTAGAGTATTCGTCAGAAGGTCTTCTGGATAGCCCGCTTTCCACAATCTATCTATTTGGAGGATAACGCTGTTTGTGGCTAGATGAGGGCAGGATCTAGATCGCGCAGTCTTCAGGAGGGACTTAACCAGGCCTAGCTTGACTGTTTTTGAGTGGGCGCTGGTGAAGGGGAGAACTGGTTTTTCTGATCTTTGTTTGAATTCCCAGCACAACCCCCCAGATCGAAGACTAAGTTGCAGTTCTAAAAATTGAAGGGTACCCCCTACCGGGTCCTCTCTTTTGAACGTGAGGCCGGCCGGGCTTGATGTGAAGGCTTTGAGAATGGTCTCAGGTTTGGTCTGTTCCTGGTGCAGCGCAAGATAATCATATACGTACCTGAATACCTGGCACCCGGGTGCCGTCGCCTCCAGTGTTGCCTTTATAGCCCGATCCACATACATTAGGAAGATTTCACTAAGAATGGGCGCCAGGCAAGACCCGATGCAGACGCCTGCCTTCTGGATGTAAATTTTTCCTTCGTACTCAACGAGCGTCGAGCGGAGGTATAGGTCTAGCAGAGAAAGGAACCCTTTAACGGAGACTCCCGACGCGTTTTGGAACTTGCACATACCGTGCTCATCTATGGCGTTGCTCACAGACTCAAGCAGGTAATGGACATCTAGATTATAATCGATATCTAACGAAAACAGACCGAGGGGGACAGGCGAATCATGGAGAGGGGTGAGGTGTGAGATCAGGTCAGAGGAGTTGGTGATGCGGAAAGGTTGAGGGAGAGTGAGAGAGGTTAGGTGCTTAAGTAGGAAGGATGCCAGGCGCTTCTGCCAACAGACAGTCAGGTACTGTTTTGAGGGGGCGGCTATCGCGTTCCTCAAGGCTGGCAGGTCAAGGTTCGTGCACAAGTCTTTAACCTTCGATCTCAGAGACCCCGAAGGTCTTTTTTTGAGCAAGATAAAGTTCTTATCTAGGGCAGCTCCCACCTTAACGCCGAAGAGGTCTTCTTCCATGATGACAAAAACGCCTGTTTTGTCAGATTCCAATAGTTTCAGTCGGGCGCCGCGCAGCTCCTCCACGACCGAAGGCACCAGAGACCCACCCGAGGAGGGCGGGGGAGGGTGGGCACACGCTGAGCGAACCGCTGAGCCCACGAAGTCTTGACGATCCTGTTCTGGGATGGAGGCTGCAACCTGGTAGACAGACGCCAGCTGGTCGACTCTTGAACCGGGCAGGTCTGGGGCAAACTTAAGTCCGTAGGAGAGAAGCCGCATGGCGTCCGGAGATAGCGGTGTGTGCGAGAGGTTCACAGGAGGTCCCAACCCGGTGGTGGGGTGCTTCTTGTTGGATGCTCGAAAATCCCTAAGAATCCTGACCCAGGCAGATTCCAGGAGGTCTGCAGCAGCCTTCCGGATGAACTGGCACGAGGGGTGACAGGGGAATCGCGCCCCGAAGAGGGCCGACATCTCTCCCGGCAGCATCTTGTGCATCAGCTGGAGTTCCCGTGAGACCTCCTTTCTCGAGATCTGCATTATCCGGTAGCTTGAAGACCAATTGTGTGAGTGGAACCCAAGCACGGTATCCCGGCCATATCTTGAGGGGTGACCCCCGATTCTCGTAGTAGAGAAAAGGACGGCCGAGCAGGAAGTACATTTCGATGCGGGTTTGGCGATCGGGTGGTGAATAAACACTGAACCGTTGGAGACCGCTTTTTTAACCTCGTTCGCGTGCTCTTTCAGGCGGTCGTTTAAGCAGCGCCCCGTTTGGCCAATGTATCGGGCACCACAGGACATAGGAATTGAGTAAACACACTCTTTGCGGCAAGGAACGTAACAGGTTTTGTGGTTCTTTTGGCGAGGGGGCTCCGGTCCGGGGCTGTTGACTTTTTTGCAAATAGATGTCAATTTGAAACTTACACGAGGAAACCACGTTGGTGTTGAAGCCCTGCGCTATTGATTTCAGTCGATGCGAAATGTTATGAATGTAGGGGATGCACGCGAAGCGGGACCTTGGGGGCGGCTTTTTGGATTGAGGCCCTGTGACAAGTCTTTTGATGGTAAGCTCGATCAAGTCGTTTGGGTAACCTGCCCTTGAGAAGGCGGCCTATCTGATTTGACAGACTAGTTGCGGAAAGGTGATGACACGACTTGGATTTGGCAGCAGCAATAAGGTTTCGGACAATACCAGCTTTTACGTTTTTTGAGTGCGAGCTGCTGAATGGCAGAACAGGCTTCGCAGACCTCTGCTGATTGGACCAGCAGATCCCGACACTGGTGGGGACCAATTTCAGATCAAGGAACTGTAATCCCTCAGATGAGGGGGTCTCTTTTGTGAACGTGAGCCCGAAAAAGTTCTTCTGGAAAACGCTTTCAATCGCTGCGGTATCTGAATTAGTGGAATGAAGGATAAGATAATCATCTACGTAGCGATAAACCCTGGCTTCGGGAAATTCCTGCTCAAGGTTTGATTGAACCTTTGTGTCAACGTGAAACATAAAGATTTCGCTTAGGATGGGCGCTAGGCACGACCCTATGCACACACCGGATTTTTGAAGGAACACTTTGCCCTCATGTTCGGCTAGGGTGGACTGAAGATACAGACGAATCAACTCAAGAAATGCTGAGTGAGATGCCACAGTAATCGCGCCAACAAAGGCGCGATCGCGCGCAAGGAGCAGACGAGCTTGCATGCTGTACAGGCTCATTGAGCGCGTTGGCGAATTTGTCGCGAATTTGTTGTACGGATGTGGCGTGCCTCTAGAAGACGCTCCTACTTCATTTGACCAGTGCAGTACCACCGTTAGCCGGGGGTCTTCAATGATTTGAATTAGACGTGATGGTGTTTGTGATCAGAAAGCAGGGAAAGGATAAGCTTGGCTCTAGTTCCGGCGTTTGGATCGTCCAAGGTACCACACATCAAACGTCGAAAGGTGTGAAGAGAAGGAGAGAAAAAGAAAAGAGAGGCAAAGGAAAAGAGAAAATTTGTTCGTACCCGTCCTTTGAAAAAGGTTTAACAAGTCTCCGAATCTTTCTGTTATGAGTGACGAGTTCATCGGCGACTCGACGTATAGCATGTTGTCAGCGTTTGCACCGAGGTTCTAGTGGAGGATCCACAGCCTGGTCAACACTGTCAGAAATTATGTGCTTTTAATCGCTGACGACGTTGCATGTGAAACACCGCAATGATTGTGCCGTAAAAATTACGCTGTCAATGCTTTTTTTTTTTTAAGGAATAGCGAAGAGTGTGGATTTCATTCCAGTGGCTGTTGCCAGATGCGACACGGAAATGCGAGGAGAGGTATTTTTAATTGCTTCTGCTACGCGCAAAAAAAAAAAAAAAAAAGTTGCTGCAGGCGTGCCTAGTCTAGAAGTTGAATTGTCGGATCCTGTGATTCTTGAAGCACCTTGGTTAAGGTAGCTGCCTATGGAGTTCCAGGTGCTACTCGATGTCTGTTCCTACGGAGTCGTTCCAATCGCTAGCACTATAGTACGAAATAGAGATGCGTACGGGAACTCACATATGGCACGCGGTTGGCAACTATGGTTGAGTGGAGCTTGATAGATATCGAGTGATATTACCTTAGGTAACTCGGTTATCCTCAGCAGAGCATTAATAACTGCTGCGATTGTCTTTGCCATGGCGACTGAGGCTCCCTTCCAGTTCTGTCCGGGATCTAAAGTGCTTCGAAAAAAATCAATTTCCGAACTTTTGTGATTTGCCAATTTACCAGATGGAAGCTCCCCCACGGCTAGGTTTTCTCAAAAACAGACACTGATAACTCCATAGATAACTCCCGGCCATACATCTATTGGTGGTATGCATTGAACGTATACATTTATCGATGCTTGGGATCGCAGCTTGATCAGAGCTGCTGAGCCTATGGTAGGAATATCCCAATATCAAAATGCAGATATAGACAGCCCAGACTGTCAAGTTCAATAATATTGAAGTTCCATGCAAGTCGTCTGAAAGACTAGCCATGATGATATTGGATAGCACGGTTATAAGCACCCTCTTGCATGTGAAGCACCGCCATGTGGCTTTTCGAGGTCCACTTTATGCTTTTCCAAGAAGAGCGCGAAGGTCCAACTGTATTTCGCACGAAGAACTGCAACATGATGCTGTACATTTAGTTTGCCTAGAAAATAAAAAAATAAAAATAAAAAGAACATCGACATACAGTTTATTCAATTTTGTTCACAAAATGCACTGTTGAAATCAGCGCCTTTGCGTAGGCCTTGAAGAGATCGATTCCCTTGCGGTTTATCTCTTCGAAGTACGGGAGCTCGGCCTTGAGGTTCTCGTAGTAGTCCTTCAGCTGAGGATAGCCATCAAGGCTGTAATCTGCAATCTGGGAACAGAAAATTCGCAGTGGCATGTTACGAACTAGATAAAACCCGTTAACCAGATAGAGACAGAAATAACGCGACGCAGGAGACATGCACTTTTTATTCTACTCTACTTGTACAAAATATAGCACGTCTTTGTATTTTGATTGTATACAGCCGTGCCGCAGTGGCAAATCAGGTGAGCGATGCTTTATCTAAAATATATTTAATCGTGCGAGCCATTCACGAACCAATTTATTTCTAGGAGCGGATGTAAAATATGTGGAGCGTACTTCAGTAAGGGTGAGGGTGCCGAGAAGGGCGAAGTCGGCGAGCGAAAGCTCGTCACTGGCCATGTACTTTCGACCGACCAGGAAAGTCTGTATGAACGTCAGCTCCTTGGCCATAGCAGCTTCCCGCTCTGGATTGTACGGCTGCTTGTGCATCAGCATGGGGTACTGGAAGACACAAAAAGAGATTATTTAAAACTAACTGCGAACACAATTCGCCATTGCTACGCTCAGTACTGGAAAGTTGAACAGTCACGTGGTTTCTCTGAGAGCAAGTTTTTGAAGCTTGAAATGAACCAAAGTCATGGCCCTCCCTGCGTCAACCCTATCTGCTGAATTTGGTTCGAAACAGCACAGCTATTTGCGCAGAATGAAGCAACCGACTGAAGAACGTGCCATCGAAGTGCGATAATAGGGTGCATATGGTTCTGATAACTCCTAACAATATGCGATACTCCGCTTAACGCCTTTGCGCATGTATAGTCTTCTTATCGGAGGCATCGGAACGACCTACTAAAATTTCATAGTAAGGAGTTTTTGTAGAATGTTTCAGCCATCACGGAATGCTCTCCGCAAACCGCTACATGATCCGGAATTTTCCAAGGACAGCGGCGCCCATGCGCAGGGGGGGGGGGGGGGGGGGGGGGGGGGGGCGTTCTTGTTGCCGAGAGCGTACCGGAGAGGAAAAAAGGGTCTACGAAAACCCCCTAATCAGTCAGATAACGCGATCGAGATTTGAAAACGAACGATAAGTGCGTTCTTGCGTATCTACTTCTCCCTCGAAGGACGAAAAGCGTTGGTAGCCTGAGCAAGTCTATACCTCTGGTCGAATTTCGAAAGCAATATGCGACGACGCTACGAGTGTTCTGCATTAGGCTGCGAGAACTCACAAGCCATACCGATAGATTGCGCCACAGAAACGTTTTCTTTGCTGTTATTAGCTTGGATCATACTGGGTGTATGACCTGACATGCTTTCTCTAAGCCAGCTTAACTGTACAAGATTGTTGTCCATCGATTCAGCCACAGAAAACTTCATTATGTCGCATCGTAAGAATTGCAGTCAAAGCGCCGGATAGCATTGACTGCAGTATTAACGGTGTATATTTTGAACCTGGGAAGTATGTTTTCACTATACATTTAATGAACTATCGGGTACGAATGAAATGTAAACATTGGGGCGCGTGGCCTTCAGTACATGCTGCGGAGCCTAGAGACAACTATAGTCGTTGACGGGTGCAGAATTCAGGGGAAGCTCCTCCCACCTCTTCCTTCCATAGCAGAGCGAACGGTGGAGAGGAGGTCGCCTCTTCTCCGCCGTTCGCTCTGCTAAAGTGGGAAGAGGTGGGAGGAGCTTCCCTGAACTCTTAACCTGTCACCGACTAAAGGAACTGATACGCCTACGGAGTGGAGAGGGGTTACGAGGATATGCACATCGGAGTATGCGGCACCCACGCAGCCCCCTTTCTACCCCGTAGTTTTATCAGTTCTTAGTTGCCTCCGCACCATGTATCGTAGCCTATGCGCTTCTCTGTTCGCATTTCATTCGTACTCGATGGTGCATTTGCTTTAGGGGTTTGATACGGTTTACACGCTAAAAGTTAGGATATGTTGGTAAATTGCCAACGTGTTTAGAGTGTAGAATGATATGCTTTTTAAAGTGAAATATTTGTGTAGTGTTAGCGTATTGTTTTTGTTGTTGTTTTTTTTTGGCCAGAGGGAGGGCGGGGTTAACGCGAGCACTTAGCTTGACGTACGAAGTAGTCCCCGACTTTCTTGTAGAAGGTCCCGATGTCGTACATGAGGATCTTGTCGACCAGGGCACGCTCACGGGCGCCTTTCGGGTAAACCGGGCTGTCCGGTGCGTATTTCCTCACCAGGTACGTGATGATGGCGCGGCTAAAGAGGATAATGAATTGGCAAAATTTTATAAAGGTGAGCCGGAGTTTTAAATTCTAATTACACGGGCACTCTTCACCGCAACCAAGTGTGAAAGTGGTCAGGCTTAACTGCGCTCAAGGGCGCCGGACGGCCATCCTAAACCGCAGTTACGTTTGTGTATGGTTAGCAGTTACTGCCAACTGTACCTTAGTTTTGCAGGTACCCTTAACCGCAGTTACGCTTAAGTATGCACATTAGCAGTTACTGCCAACTGTACCCTACTTACGCTGGCACGCTTAACCGTAGTTACGCTTAATTATGATAATCAGTTACTGCCAGCTTAGTTACGCGGGCTCTGTTAACCGCAGTTAAGTATAACCGACATCCTAAACCGCAATTACGCTTAAGTATGATTAGCAGTTACTGCCCACTACACCGTAGTTACGTATGCATATTTGCTGTTACTGCCAACTGTACCCTACTTACGCTGGCACGCTTAATAATAATAATAATAATAATAAGAAATTTTATTCACACCATAAACATATTACATATGCAGGCCCGCAAAAGCACTGGTGTGCTTGTATGCGGGACCTGGCGTCCAGCGGGCTGCTACACTGAAGTCCTCTTATTGTGTGCCCCATTACTGGCACACAAACAAAATAAAATCAGACAAAAAGAAAAGAGACAAAACTCTGTGGAATACCAAAGCAATAAAGCCGATCTACACTTCAAAATTCAAACACCACTCTTTTAGTTCATATTTTACCTGTTTCAGTGACTCCATGTTATAATAACTTTCAGGAAGCCTATTAAAATAAAATGGGACGTAATATGCCCGTGTTTTTTTTCCATAATTTGTATAAATCTTCGGAATAACAAAACTTTCAATGCGCCTCAGTGTTCGTTCCTTTTCTAATACGATTTTAAAGTTGCTCTTATAATAGTGCTTTACTAAAATAACATAACAGTGCAGTTTTTCTATGGATAATAACTTTAAGACGTTCATTTTCCAATTCATTTCCAACTCTGAGTAGGTTGTTCCATAAGTAATATTATTTGCAATTTTATGTAGTATTTTGTCAAGTTTTTCTTTTTTATAATTAGAACACACTCCATATAAAGAGATACCGTATCGGAGAATAGACTCGCCCAGTGCACCATACACTCTCCTTCTTAATGACATTGTCGCTACACTACGCATTCTGTACAAATAAACCGAGACAACACGCATTCTTTTGATGAGATATTCTACATGCTCATTCCACAGGAGATTTTGATCAATATGTAATCCTAAATATTTAGTTGTTGTAACATAATCTAATGCTACACAACTGCAACGTGTGCAGTTCTGTGAATGGAGAAATAACGGGGTGTTAAGATGTAAATGTTTATACGGACTACGAAAACACATTAGTTTTGTCTTACTGGAATTAACGAATATTTGATTGGCAGAAAACCAGCTCATTATTATTTCAATATCTTTCTGGAAAATGGCCAATGCACTTTGTTCATCGCTGTGCCCTAATATCAAGGCAGTATCGTCTGCATACTGATACAATCGGGATGTACAAGGTAGTGTTCCGATTTGGTTTACATAAATATTAAATAAAAGGGGTCCCAGTATTGACCCCTGAGGTACTCCCGAGTTAAGTGATGTTAATCTACTTTTAAATTTGTCAATTTTGACCAACTGATATCTATCTGTAACATAGTCTTTCAAAAACGCGTTAAAGGGACCTCTAAAACCCATATTCCCTAGTTTTATTAATAGCCGCTCATGATCGATAGTTTCGAAAGCTTTTGTTAAATCTAAAAATAGGGCTAAAACAAATTGATTTCTATCAAGACTGTAGTTTACAAAATCTAAAAGATCTTCCAGCAAAAGTTCAGTGCTTCTATTTTTACGGAATCCATACTGAGACTCATTTATTAAACAGAACTTCTCGCAATACGATGTCATTGTGTTAAAAACAAATTTTTCCATAATTTGCGCTATAATTGGCAGTATTGAAATGGGTCTATAATTCATAATTTCTTTTTTACTGCCATTTTTATATAATGGTCTCACAACAGCTGTTTTTAGCTGTTTTTTTTAGTTTTTAGCTTTAACAGCTTAACCACAGTTACGCTTAATTGTGATTATCAGTTACTGCCGTAGTTAGCGGGCACCTTCAACCGTGATTAAGTGAAACCGACATCCAACTATACCAACTATACTCTAGTTACGCGGGCACCCTTAACTGCAGTGAAGTGTAATGTGTGTAGTTGGCAGTTAGGGCCGGCTACACATTAGTTGCGCGGAAATCCTTAACCGCAGAGAAGTATGACCTCAGCCACACTTAACTACAGTATGGACCGCCGGTGTAACTAGAGTATTAGTTTGGTTCAAAAGGATGAACTGTATATACCTTTCGGAGAGGACAAACCCGTCATCCACGATGGTAGGAACAGTTTGCTCCGGATTAATCTGAAAAAAAAAAAAAAACATGTCAAAATGCAATGAACATGATGCGATAAGAGTGAGGGGTCTAAAAATAATCGCCCCTTTTCCTCAATATGGTGGCAAAGGCGGTGGTAGCAGAGAATGTGGTGCAGCGTTGAGCTAGATTTTATCGCAGCGCCGCCTTGTCTGGCTCCGCGTCAACCCCAACACCATAACTCCGGGAACGAGATACATAGACCAGACCAGTGTCTGCTCTGTTCCATGGGCACCGCCATGTTCGCTTATGCTGACGCCATGACACAGTAGTGGGGATGCGCTTCTTGCAAGACTCCGTTTTTTTAGAAACCTTCTCACATAGCGTAGTGCAAGAGCGTCAGAAGTGCATAGTCACGAAGCTCCAGCAACAACACCCATGCCATGAGTGTTGTAAAAAGCAAAAATACTTGTTTTATGCGCAGCCCCTTACTTCACAAAAGCCTGTGTTTTAGGTTATTATATTCGAGTTTGATCGCTGGGGCACCAAGGTGAAAGAAGGAAAAGGGCGCGCGGGTATATATACTGTTTAACACAGTTTCCTGCTTCGCGCTGTTCTTCGTCGTACCAGTACCATAGCTTTTAGAGGACTTAAAGGGACAATGAAGGCGATTTCGGGCATCGTTTTGGCGATTGAACTGGGTTCCAGGCACGTATCAGGCCACGTTGCCCAAATTTCAGCCGAAACCGGCGCTTGTGTGCCGCGCAAATCAATTAAACAGTCGCGGTAATAATCATACCGGGATCGACTGGGGCGACGCCCCGAGAGTTGCGGGAGAAGCCAGGAGAAGCGGAGCTCACTTGACCGATGCGGGGCCAAGAAGCGTGACGTCACAAAAGACTTGTCAGCGATTGGTCGAAACGAGAAACGTGCCCTCGGTCACGGTTTGGTTCGCGATTTTTAGGAGTAATGTTCTAATTTCCGCTTGAATAACCATGAAAAGTATAAATCGGACCGGAAATGATTACTAAACCGTGAATAAAGCAGCCTAATTGTTTTTTTCTTTGCTACGCTGGACGCGAAATGGGCAAGGAGCAAATATGGGCAAACAAAATAAAATAAAAAGGAACACGGTACTCGAAGGCACTCGAAGGATTCTGCAAAATGGTAGCTCTAGATGGCTGTTCTAACGGTCGACTGAAGACAAGTATTCGTTCGGGCGACGCTAGTTTTCACGTGTGGGTTGCTGTTCGTGTTCTTTGACGACGAAAAGAGGACGTCCGCGGAGGAACCGGATCCCGGAACGGTCGGTTCCTCCGCCTTCGACATGCGGGCCGCTCGTTGCCGGCTGGGCGGTCTCCCTTGGGGGGTGGCAGTGGCCGCCACACACGTACTTCCGTTCCGTTGGTGTTCGGTCACTGAACGGAAGCTCGAACTCGCTCGCGAGAGCGGCATTGCCGTCCATGTTTACAAATTCGGCGAAACGACCGCGCCACCGCGCTGCTATAACCCACCGCGGTAACCAGAGTCTCGATCTCCTAAATACTACCGATACCGACTATTCGCACTTGACGTCACTCCCCACGTTACCTCCGTTTTCGGAGGCCCAGAAACGATAATGGAGATTGTTCTGTTTCGGTTTCTTTACTTCTTTCGTAGGCACAAAAATACGCGTCACAAATGTCTACAAAAAATTGGGCAGCATGCTATGTTCCCAAGAAGCATAAAAACACCATTTAAAAAAATTAAATAAAATCGTCTTCATTGTCCCTTTAATTTGAAGGAAACAGAACACGACCACGAGGAAACGGGCGCGTGGCCCAAAGACATGAGAAAACGTTTCGGTGCCGATAGCAAATACACAAAAGCGATAAGGGTGTTGTTCCCTAATGAGGAAGCAGCGTAGCGGACAGTTGACTGAGGGCTGTTAATCTTTTATGAAGCTGTAGTTAGAAAATTTCTTCCCATAAAGTTTGGGTTTTTCTTGTCCGAGGGCTGCTCCCATTCGGCGGTTTTCACCTTTCCCCGATGTCTATTAAACCGTGCTCGGGGGTGTACTTTTCGTGGTTTCTCGGAAGACACCGAAATCACGGAACCCAAACCATAAGCGAACCACCCACCTTTAGGAATTCCGGCTTCCTCTGCTCGCCCTTGAAGATGTCCAGTTCTTTCAGCGTGAGATCCAGGTCAATGTGTCGGGCAACCATTCGCACTACGCGACTTGGAACACTCGACTCGAAGTGGTACAGTTCGACGGGCATGTTGTCCCCGGGAGAAGCTGCAAGTGGCTTATCCTCTCAGAGTAGAAGGCAGGCTGAAGACTGCATTCCTCTGCCTTCCGTGCTTCCCGAGGGAATCTCGCCTTTCTCCGATTGATTAAACCACGTGATGTTTCTTTTGAATGACAGTGCTGAATTAGATCTGGAGGATTCGTTTATCTTTAGTAGCGAGCGTGTTCTTGATTTGCCCCTTGCTTATCAATACGCCCTTCCATCGAATTTTCGAACTTGATTTCGCTTCGTCTCAAGAGGTCCATGTTCTGGGATGTACCGGCGTGATGGCGTGACTTTACAAAATTACTTTGTTATGTGAATTTCTGAGTCGGCAAAGCATTATACGACAGCCTGGCAGTGCTGCGTACAGCTTACTGGGTGTGCGCATATATGCGGCAAGGGATTGGTTTGCAGTCTGTTTAATTATTTAGTTAAATACCTTAAGAACCCTGAGTCAGGGTATTACATAAGGGAGTGGGTTAGCAAAATAAAGAGGTGAACGATGGCTTCGTCCAGGTCGTTCCAATTCACAGATTTCCAAGGGAAAAAAAAAAAAAAAGTAATGCAGTATTTCGAGTGAAAGGAAGTCAACCTTTGGCATGGTGATCAATGCGGATCTATATGCGATGAGAAGGCAAGATGAATGAATTGTGTAGGTTATCATCGAAGTAAAACCCGTGGAAAAGACATACTTTAGCGACGCGCCTGCGTGAACACAAAGGGGTTAATGATAAATTTTGTTTAAATTCAGTAACACAAAGAAACCTAGAGTATTAAAACGTTATCAAGCAAGCGGCACGATTTTAAACTGATTCTAGGACGGATACAAGGGATTTAAGATGGGGATCACAGACTGACGACGCATATTCTAGTTTCAAACGCACTAATGTGACATATGCAAGTCGCTGCACAAATGGGGACTCGAGCCGAAGATTACGGCGTAAGAGACTAAGAGTGCGGTTTGAGTCGGAAATGATAGTATTAATATGGGTTTTCCAAGAAAGGTTGTGAGTGAAGTGAACGCTAAGATACTTCCAAGTTGACACGAAATCAATATTAGGATTACCAACAAAGTAGGAAGAGTGAGAATGTTGGCGAGTTCGATAGAAGGAGATGCATTTGAATTTCGATATATTTAGTAGCCTCTGCCACTTCGAACACCAATCGTTAATTCGGTCTAGATCAGCCTGTAGGTTAAGAAAGTCATCTGCGTTAGCTATTTCTCTGTAGACTACACAGTCGTCAGAAAATAGGCTAGCATTATGACTCATTGAAATAGGGAGATCATTCATATACACGCGAAAAAACAGGGGTCCAAGAACTGATCCTTGCGGTATACCGGAGGTTACAGGAGCTCTTCGGGAACGTCGTTAATTTGCGCATGCTGACTTGTGCAACTTGAACAGCTTCCAGAGAAAAATGAATATCGTGACAAAAGGGTATTCACTTGGGCTAGTTGGTGGTACATTCCAGGATTAAAAGCGCTAAAAAACGAGGACCAGTAAAAGAAGACACACACACATTAGAGCGCACACACATTAGAGAGCATGCGCGCTCTACTGTGTGTGTGTGTGTGTGTCTTCTTTTACTGGTCCCCGTTTTTTAGCGCTTTTAATCCTGGAATATCGTGACAGAAAGCGGCAAGCTGTGTTTCGCATGAACGGTGTTTCCTAAAGCCGTGTTGATTGGGGGAAAAAAATTGTTCCAGGAACTTCCATAACTTGAGAATGAATGACATGGTCCATGAGCTTACAGCATACAGAAGTTAATGATATGGGCCGGTAATTTAGAGGGGAGTGCGCGTCGCCACATTTATGATCCGGAACGACCTCAATATAAATGCTTAGGTGCGAGCGAAGGCGAAGGTACAAGCAAGAGCCTGTTGCCCTGAACGATGATTTTACTGCTCGAGCACGCATGCTCGGTAGTATATACACCCCTCGGCACAGACGCACCTGTAACTTCTGCCAAGTTCCACTTAAAGGGAAAAGGGACATAATCAGTGCTTGAATACTACAACTTTCACATCACTAGCGCGGTCATTTGTGTGGTGGTGTTCAGACAGCGGGAATCTTGCCTGACCTAAAGGGAAGCTGAAACACTTTTTCCAAGAATTGAGTTAAGAACGGCATGCCGTGTCCAGTTTTCCCCTTGCGCTGGTTTCCGCGACGTGGTAAATCCAGTCTAACGACCTTGATTCCTAAAAAAAAAAAAAAACAGCTAAATCCGTAAAAACAACAACAAAATAACATAATATTTGTTTTATTAAAACCGCTTCAAACTGCAGCCCAGGTGCAGAGAGGGAAATCCTGAGAACCAATTGCGAAGGCTAGATTCTGCCTCGAAGTTGAGACAACACCGAGCGTGCAAGTATCTGTCACCTTTCTGATATCAGTAGTCGTCGTTTGTCGTTTGGGATCACAACCATTTTTTTAAGAATACAAAAACTTAAAGAACTGAAGTTAATTTGCAATTACTGCATTCAGACATAACGTCTCGCAACGCTTTGACACCTGTTACATGTTTTAATTATTGAAGCGTCCACCATTACAAGATAGTATCACTCTTTGCGAGTCTGCTTCGAGGTCCTGAAGGAAAATTTTATGCAACGTGCAATCTCAATATGATTTATTTTGTCTTGGTGCTGTCGAGTAAATGCATAAAGGAATAAATAAACGTTAGCATTCAATATAATGCCAATTATAAAATAAACGAGATCCTTAGCCGAAAACTGGGTCATGGATCTCGTTCGTGCTAGAATGACGTCGTAAACAGCAGAATGTAGACCAGATGGACCAAGTGTACAAGTCCGACGAACATGCCAGCCGCCTGTAAAAGAAACACGTGTTTTTTTCAGGAGCGTCTGTGCTGGACCGACGTGTTTGGAGAGGAATATCACGACAAAAAGCAAGAAACGGTGTCACGATGAAACCAATCGTCCTAAACCGTTAATCATACGATTCAAACCGCTACTAAAGTTTTTCTCTATCTCTTTTGACCGTCTCTGTCTTTATCCCCTAAAGCCTAAAAAGTTACGCGAGCCATTATTAAAAATGTTCCTCTCCGCCGATGCCTTCGCTCAAAAACGGCGTCGGTCAACCAGGAAGAAAGAAGCTGCGGGAGGGTTAATCGCGTTACTTTTCCGTTTACAGGAGTTTCACCCATCCCTATACAGGGTAATCCACTTATAGCGATACCACATATAATGATGTACAGCTTATAACAAAGTTTCTAGAGGACCATGCGTTCATTCGTTGGGAATCCAGTTCAGATTCAACGATAATCGGTTATAACGATCGCATTTTTGGGGTTTTCTCCTTATCGTTTTACGTGAATTGCACTGAAGTTCCAATGGTGGTTCGCATTGTGTGACGGGAAGCGCCATCTTATGGGAAATTTTGCAACTCCAAGACGTGCCGCGTCCGCAATCATTGAGACCGATCTCGAGCTGAAGCGTCAGTTTCCCGCCAAACTGTGACCAGCCGACCGAGGCGCTCCCTGTTCACAACCCTGGGGTTATTCCTCTTCTCTCTTCGCTGCATTACAATAAGGACAACCATGGGTCCGACCGTATTTTATGTCCTGCCAAACGACTCGGAATGCAATGTGAATTTGTAGATATTACAAAGTTCGAGACATTTCTTAAAAGCATCACCGCTCGTTCATTGCGCTGTTTGTTTGTTTTGCAAGCGAATATTTCTGTCTCCAATGCGACTACCGAGCCCTCAAGATGTCGGATCTCGCACGCAATACTCGAATTTAAAACTAAATGTTTATATGCATATGTATGTTTGGACGTCAAAAAGTTAATCAGCCCCTGTGGGCATCCGGCGTATCCGCTGTAGACGAGGAATTTAGCGAGTGCACTACTACTGCCAGCCTGGGGTCTTTAACGTGCGTCACGCATGTATGGTGATACGTGCACCGCTACGATGCTCATCTAGATCGAAACGGGCAGGGGTTGGGATTGAACACCGAATCTCTGGGTTCTGCGACGCGAGCCTAATTCGCTTCCCGTGTTACGAGCTGTGGGGCGTTAATGCGCTCGGCCAGAGATTCCCTTGACTTGCTTCTCGTAAAAACTGAAGTAAGAAATCTGGTCGCGACTTCTCAAAGCCACCGACAATTCCGCGTTTCGCTCACCATGCCACAAAAAGCATCAGGGCTGGTCGGCAGGTCGTAGGTCATGATGGCCACGGAGCCCACGAAGTACAGGCACATGGCACTCACCTGGTACAGTCTGTACTGAAACATGAACGCAGATAGAAATGGTATGAACAAGCGACTCGCTGAGCATCATTAACAGATAACCTATGTAGCGTTTTATAACCACAGGTTTAAGCACTCATTATTCTGGATCTCTAGGTCGATTCATATTAAAGTACTGCGTGGTATTTCCTGCAAACCATATCGACGGTGTGATTAATCCCTTTGTCCGGATGGTCGATTAACTTTTTACTGATATTCTGCCTTCTTTACGAGAAGATAACTGGTGCGCAATTCAAATAGCGGCAAAAATATTTTCAACTTCATAACCAGGGACGTTAGTGAATTAACTCTTTACAAATTAAACGCGTACGTGTTACCGCCTTCGCTTATATGATCACATAATTTAACTAGCCTTATGTTAGGTTCTATGAACGAGAAAATGCATCATTCGAAGTAATTATACTAGAACAGCCTACACATTGCTTGCATTGACACATCAACTGTCATTGTGAGGGTCTCACTGCCGGGTGCGTACCTTTTGTATCCTACATTGCGTATCGTCAAATTCATTTTTCTGTTGAAGCACGAAATAGTAATGATTACCCAGCATGGTGCCATGGGGTCATGTATGGGTCATGTATAAAACATTTACTGGACGAGAACGCCTGCACAAGTTCATGCGTCATACAGTTATTGTTCACAACGCGCATCCAAGAATTTTTATCAGACCCTCACCACTTGGTGTACAACTTTGGCAACCAGGCGGCGTAATACTTGGTTAAATTGCACTTACGTAGTGAGGTACATACCTGCAATGAGCAGCTTCACATTTTGAACGCTAAGTGGCGACTGTTTCGCTGTGCGTTGGGAAAGCGAAGATCACCAAGCGGAGGTTATCGTGCTGGTGGCGTAATTCGAGAGAAGAATAACGAATACAAATACCTTTAGTGTGAAATAATACAATGGCAGTCTGGTTACTAAGTATCATAAGCATAAAGTTTTGTTATTCTTTTCTTTGCGACCTGCAGGCCGGAAGGTGAGCACCAAGTGGTCAAGGGGCGCTTCCATCATACGCATTTTAATTATTACAAATATACTATCAAAAGGCATATCCTAAACATTTTGCAAATCAGGAATCAGTTAACTGTTGAAAATTAAAAGCATTGTCAAAAGGGCGCCAGCCGCCGCCCAATTAAGATGACTCAGCCGAATTCATACATCCATTCATCTATCTCTACCTCGTTGGGATGATATTTGGATAGGTGGCGCAAGCTGCCGCCCCATCCAAAGTGAACAGCCGCTATGGACCCAGCCATCCATTCACGCGGATAGCGGGCAGATGGTATGGTGTACTAGAATACACCCTAGCTATGGTGCCTGGAACCCGTTTCCGACTGGTGTGTTTGCCGCGTCCATAAAAGTGGTCCCTCTATTTCCGCCTCATAATGTCATAGAAGTTTCATGTTGTCGCCGGTCGCGACCCTGTCGTTTTCACAGCAGCGGTGGTGAATGCGGCAGGCGTCTGTTCTGCTGTAGGCCGCTCTCAAGCTTGACAGTTCACGGAAGCCTCAGCAGCCATGAGATGGGATGCCGCCATGTCGGCTTCTGTTACATCACTTGTTGCCACTTTAAGACCACTTTGAATGCTTGGGCGGAATCGGGCGCTGAACATAACCATCGGAAGCGCGTTCCAGGCAGTTGAAGTTGGAGCCGTTCGACCGGACGAAAGCGCTTACGTAGATTGTCAGGGGCAGCACTTCTGCCACTGCCTGGGAGAGCAGTCCAGAGAGGAGAAAGTGTCCGCCATTCACGGAGTAGCCGAAGCAGCAGGCGTACAGAAAATGTTGCGACATGGATGCGACGCCTAATATCATGTAAGTCATGAAGTTGCCGAGGCCTGTGGCCTGCGTGCGCCAGGAAGAGCGCGCGCGCCATTGACCGCCACATTAGGGTACCGGAAGCACACATGCTTTTATATAGATGTACGGTACGCACCATACAATAAAGACGTCGAAGAACTATCGTATCTTACATTTACATGCGACTAAACTACCAGCGTTCCTACCTCACTTGAGCACATCACATGACATTGGTTGAGTTATACATCAACATGCCGTTTCAAACAAGCCTGCGTCTGCGCGCGTGCAGAGCCGAGAGCAGCGCCACCGTAGTAGCGTGACACCATACAGTTGAGTTGGTGTATGTGGTTAGTTCTCTTTGCTCTCTTCTGTACCCCTGGTCCTCATACCCTTGATGTTGATGTCTTTTAGTAACAAGTCGTTGTTGTATTGTCTTTATGAGGCATATACATTCGCCCTCTCATAACATTGGCAATCTCGATGACAGCTTTTCTCACTCTCTAGTCGAATCTAAGCTTCCAAATCACGGAGAAAATGACACTATACTGCTCTGCTTTTTACAAACGCACTTACTTTCTGACGTCACGGAAAAGGAAAACTACCCGAAAGCGCCGCCTTACAAAAAAGAAAAAAATAGTACCCACACAAACAATGCTCCGTCTCACGCCCGCTGCGCCTCGGTACATATTACACAATCAAAGGAGCGTCCTCTTTTGTTGCTGCAGACTATACATTTTCGGCGATCCTCATACAGCAAGAGCCTTGTACACGTTACTCGAAAAAGAAATAATTGATTTCAATTAGAATTACTCTTGGTTAAAGGTATTCAATTAGATTACCAGATTACTCGAGAAGAAAAGTAATTCGCCGTTACTTGAAAAAGTAACTGCTACTTTTCCGATCACTTCAGGTTTTCAGTGAGAAAAATATTTCAGCCGGTTTAGAGACGGACCTTTCCTACTGCCATTATTGGATTAAAATGTCTTAAACCATAAACCATTTATATTCTTAATCCAGCAATATTGGTACTCGATGCTTCTGTCGAAGACTTGATTCGGGGATTCCTTGGTAGCAAACACGTACACACAAAGGATGCCATCAGGAAGCGGAGGAACAAATAGTAAATGTTGCAAGTAATTTTAGTACTTCAAAAAGTAATGAGATGACTTCCGATTACCTCCTAATAATTATATTCAACTGATTACAAAATTACTTCAAAGAGTAATCGATTACAAGTAACTTTGATTGCTTGTGATGAGTACCCATACAAGTGTGTGCAGCAATCGAGTATGGTATATTTCTCCGCAAAGGAGTTCCATTAGTGAGGTTTTACTATTGCGTATAGGAGTGAACGCAAGCTCTGTGCGTTTGCCTTAGCGTTGCGTGTTTCCCAATGCGCAGGGAGTATACCCCTCTCCGAGGGAGTTCCAACACTGAGTTCATCTAATGCGGACAGCAAGTCGTCTGCTTCTTGCTCAGGAGTGGCAGTTACGTCAGAACGACGCCGAGCTCTTATTGGCTGATTGAAAAAAAAAAAAAAAATAGTGGGTACATTTTGAGGCATCGAGCATTGAGGTCTACCCACTATTTTTTTTTCAATCGGCCAATAAGAGCTCGGCGTCGTTCTGACGTCCCCGCCACTCCTGAGCAAGAAGCAGACGACTTGCTCTCCGCATGACGTTGGCTGCTATCCGTCCGGGACATTTTAGGATGAGGACGAGAGTGTACGTCTTATATAGGTTGTTGATAGCGGCAGCACAGCTACTCTCGTGACGTCACTAGGTGCAAATACTGACCACTTCGAGTATGTTGAGGAACCCGTTGATAGAGAGAATGTATACGGTGGTGAGGCCCAGCTGACGGTAGGCGTCGTCGATGGCAGGCTGGCGGCCGGTCCCAAGTCTGGAATAAAACAAAAGACAAAAAAAAAAATAAAACGTGAGTCGCTACGCGGTCGCTATCTCCAATTCGGTAGGGAGTTTTTGTAGATCGTTTCCGCTGTCCCGCAACGTTCTGCGATAACCCGCTGCGATATCCGGGACTGCAGTCAGGGCTGGCGCCATGCGCAGCAGTGGCGTCTTCGTTCCGGAAAGCGTATAGCGGAGGTGGGAAACCGGTCTACGAAAACTCCCTATTAATGAACTTCTACGCCGTTCGTTATTGGCGAGATTGCGCAGCGGATACCCAGGCTGGGCTTCCTGCAGGGTCGCCATGGCTGAGAAAGTTCTTACTAAAGATATGCGAAAAATTTGACCACCAAATTTAGGGGAAAGGTTTCTATTCTAAAGTCAGGATCTCACGAGACGTCGCGTGTCACCTCACTCCGGAACGTCACATGACACCTTGACGTGACATCGTGATGTCACGGCACGTGATGCATGACATCATGCGACACCGTGACGATACATGAAACCGTAACTTCACATGACGCCACGGTAAGCCTGCAGTGTGATTGTGCGCAGCAAAGCCTCGGCCGTCGTCACTGCAGTCTATTTCAAGGACGCTGCAAGGAAGCGATAAATTTCCGGTGCTGTTCACAGATTACCCATAGGGAGCGAAACTTTGTGCGAGTAATATTGTTTAGCCGGACGCGTGCTTGTAGTTCTGTGTTAGTTCATGCTTTAAACGTATTTGACGGTTTGAAACTTTCCGGAAGTTCTTAAATACAATATTTAAGTTATAAAATAATATTTTATAACCTCTGGAAGTTACGATTGTTCATCGCGGTATCACCCTATAAATCGGCAGCACCCGAGTACGATTTTTTTTTTAATCTACCGTGTACGTTGTTTTGTTGACTAAATGGTCGGCAATGCTCAAAGTGTGATCTGCGTGATCTATTCCCCTGACTGAACGATATGTATTGTTTTGAAAAGGAATGGGTCCTCATTCGGTTATTTGGGCTAAATACAGATAAACTATTCCCTTTTATAGTAAAGTATTGTTGGATAAAGTTCGCCCATAGGCTCTGCCCGAAGATCCCAGCTCTGCAACTTTGAATCGCTGTTCGCACGAGCACTTGCGCAAGTGCATGTGCCAAGGAGGCACGCAAAATCTACACGCTCGCCCCTCCGCCCCCGGAGAACGCATTCGCTGCAAGATTTTTCGGTGGCGCCCCGTTATCGTTTCTATATTTTTGACGTTACGTCCAGGATTTGCCCTAGTCATTGTAATCCTGACCACTCATCAGTTGTAAACGACCAGCTCAGTGGTATGCGTAATGAGCCTGTTGGAAGCTTGTAGCCATCGCGTGACCAGCAGCAACACCGCCAGAGTTGACGCTCTGACTGCACAATTATTTCTGTCGATAAAAGCAAAATTATCTTTATTTCAGAAATTTCCGGTTTAAAGTGATTGGGAATGCGCGCGTGCGTACATGCACGAGCGCTGACACGATCCACTCGCTTGCAAGCCTGTCATGGTTGCGCGTTAGTTAACGGAACGCGAACATCTGTTTTCATTCCATATCCTCTAAGGTCATGATTTTGAAGAAGGATAATTCTACTAAAGAAGTCAAATTGAGCTCTTCGACAATCGTCAAAAGTCAACCACACCTTTGGTCGTGCACTACGTCACTGAAATAAGAGCTGGCGCGGGCGAGCTGATTGGAGTCATTAGCCTTTGGCGGAAGCTGCGACTGTCCTGAGTGACACTAATTATGCCCATGACTAGTGTATAGTGTGTTCACATTGAAGCCTGGCGCTGTAAAACAAGCCGGAAAGTTTTAGGCCTTCATATATGGAGCTCAAGCTTTCACAGAATGTGTATTTAGGCGGTGGATTTCGCCTGGTGAAATTTCAAGGTGTATAGCTCCCTTCCTGTGAAAAATGAGAATAACAGATTTGCCAAGCCCAATGGCGATGAGTTCGCAGACGACCGAGTTAGGGATGATTGTAACTTAATTGTGCCGCCATCTTCCGATAGGCGCATCGAGCAGTCGAGGCGCTCTCTTTTCTGCTCGCTGCGCCGATTGGTGCCAGGGACAACCTTCGTTTGTTTTATTTTTTACAGGAAGAAAGCTACGGCTTAAAATTTCTTCAGGGAAAATCCACCACATAAATGAACATTCGGCTACATATTAAGCATTCTATATGCGGGCGCCGAGGTTTCTGGATCATTTTACACCTCCATGATTCACTGTGAACGCCTTTATAATCGTGGCTCCGATATCCGACGCAAGGTTTTTTGGAGGCACATTGAACAATTTGCTGTAGCTGCATAGACCTGGAGGGGGCGTGTGGATCGAGAGCTTACATTGAGAACTGAAGATGGTCCCGGAGGTCGCAGGTGTTGTTGCGACACGTCATTTTGTCTCCTCGTGTGTTGTCGCTCTGCTTGTCCCGGCCACGTCGAGAGCAGAACTCCTTTTCTTCTTCTTTCTTTTCTTTTTTTACTTGATATGGCCAGTTGAATGTTCCGTTTTCGAGTCATTGTAAAGCGCGTGAGGGTAGCAGCCGCAAAACTGAACATGAGAATACCAAAAACAATTAATCATAGCTTATTTTGTTCAGTATATTTAGAACTGATATGAAAAAGTGGGTTACGTGACATTATTGGTGTTGACTTGAAAGTCCGTTGATTGTAACTGTGTTATGTGCATGCTCATATAGGAAGTATTAAAAAAAAAATTGGGTTGTGTGTATGTTTATACAGCCTAGAACTTGGTCTGCCTCGACGGGCGACGAGTCTCCCAGCTGTAGATGAGCAATTTAACCAGTGCAGTACAACCGCTAGCCTGGGGTTTTTAACGTGCATCACGCAGTAGTGATACACGACCGCACGCCGGTACGATGCTCATCCAGATCGAAACGGGCAGGGGTGGGGATTGAACCCAGGATCCCTGGGTTCTGCAGCGCGAGCTTTCGCTCCACGTGCTCCGAGCTGGTGTGCGCAGAGGGTGTGCGCTAACCCACTCGGCCACCAATCCCCCCTTAGGAAGTATTCACTGGCGGCCATAGCAGTGTGCACGACTGCTGAGCGCGTGCTGATGGCGAGCTTCCACAGTTCTTTTGTAACGTGCATTCCGCACCTTCAAGATTGCCGGTCTTAGCAGCCTATTAATGCGGGCTCGTTCCGAGCATGCGCTCTAGACATCACCCACAAATATGGCGCCCAGTGAATACTCCTTATAGCCGGAAGTCAGTCAGCCCCTATGGACGTCTGGTGTCTCAGCTGTGGATGGTAAATGTAGCCAGTGCAGTAGTATGATACACGACCGCACGCCAGTACAATGCTCATCCAGATCAAAACGGGCAGGAATGGGGATTGAACCAATAGGGGATATTAACTTGACGCCATCTTTGAAGGCGATGTTTAGAGCGCATGCTCAGAACGAGCTCACATTAATAGCCCGTAAGACCGGCAGTCTTAATGGTGCGGAATGCAGGTTGCAAAAGAACTGCGGAAGCTCGCTTTCAGTACGCGATAGTACGCGCTCAGCAGCCGCGCACACAGATATGGCCGCCAGTGAATATCTCACCAAGCGTTCCACGCATGCGTGATGCCACCATAACCATAGTTCACCTGTGAGCGGCAGTGCAAGAGACAACTCGGGTCGTCTCGTGCTCTGCTCGCGCAGACCCACAGTGCGGGGTTGTCGCGCGTGCATAAAGACTACAGTTCCCACTAGAGCCACTAAATGAGCTGCGCTTAAAAGTATCGACGCTCTGTTCCCCGACATTGTTGTGGGCGTCGCAATTTTGGTGCTTGTGGAGACAAGACTCAACTGCCGATCGTCACGATTCAAAAGTGCTACTTCCTCAGCATTAGATTCGGTGTTATGAAGCTCATGTAATATTGCTTTGATTTGTCGCGAACTGTTTAAACATTTGTGGAGGACGGAAAAGCGTTTCCTGTGATTTTAGATAAAGGTTCGGATAACTGGCGACCATGATCTTAAGGAAATCCTGCCCGGGGGGGGGGGGGGGGGGGGGGCGGGAATTTGTCATTACTAAGTACAATATGGCTAGAACACATACGGAGATAGTCCGTACTGTAGTTTCCGCCCGTTAAGAAGGGAATAGCCAACAGATCCAGATCCAGATCCACAAGATAGCTAAGTGTCGTTACTCTGAAGCGTAGCTTATTTAGTGGCACTATAGTTCCCACGATGGCAGCGGTGGCGTAACGAAAGAGGCCGGTAATATTGGTCTATTGAAACCAGAATCCCTGGGTTAGCGCGAGCTTTCGCTCTACGTGCTCCAAGCTGGTGTGTGCTATTGGGCAGGAGATCGAACTATAGGGGGCGCTTTATTGAGCTTGTTGTTCCCACAGCCGGGTACACTGGAGCCGGGTGTTTAGTAACACAGCATAACAATGAAATTGAAGCTAGCCTAGCACGGACTGAGCACGAGTGCTTCGCTCTGACCTGTGGTTTGGTCGCACGAGGAGCGGCCTTCGAATCGTCATCTTCGATATCTCTGATCAAAAACAAACAAGAAAATTCGGTTCGTTGTCCCTAAAGCCCCTCGATGTGTTTGCGTTTGTCTTGCAAGTAGCGTCAAATGCGCGAGTGCACGAGGCCCATGTCTCGAGCGGCCCTTGGAAGCAAATGGCGGCGCAGCACTGAAATGAGCGGCCCTTGGAAGCGAATGGCGGCGGAGCACCCGCTCGTGGCACGTGTCTCGCGCGTTTCCACAACAATGGTTGGCGGTACTTGTAAAAAACGCTTTTATCAAGGGACTTTAGTTGTCCCCACAGCTGAAGCGTACACCGCTTCAGCTGTACGATCTCCCGCTTGGCCACCGATCCCCCACAAAGACTACGGGGGATCGGTGGCCGAGAATTCCACTTCCGGCAGCCGAGCGCGACGGTCGTGTGATCATGAGCTCCGTCATAGCGGCGATAACGGCCACACCTGGCCGCGGGTTCTCTGTCCCTGCATCTGCCGATGACTACAAGATTATTTTACCACCTCTGCCAACTGGTTACATCGTAACCAGTGTTGTGCCAAATACTCAACAAAAGCATTTAAGATAAGATGCTAAATACCCATTTTAATATGTATTTAGAATAGTATTCAAGTCACTTTTGGTGCGAATTATCTTGAGTAGAATACAAATATTTTGAAAAAAGTAAATGAATTACATTCGAAGATACTTGAGAAGATTTGCCAGCTAGTGATATAAGCTTATGAGCTTCAAGAGCCGCCTTAGGTGCTGCAATGCATGGCTTGCACCGACGTCACATCGCATACTTTTGACCACCATGTAAGAGGAGTAGAGGGAAGCTGCTTTTGTAAGAACTTTGAGTGACGGGTTAATCTTCTCTAATCTTCTGGGAGGAGAATAGCGACGCCTGTGCAAATCCGGGAGGCACAAAAGAGAATCCTGGTAAGAGGGGAGCTCCTTCTTCCCCTCTTCTCTGGTGGTCATCGGAGCGCTCTTTGAATGACGTCACGTGCAAGCCATGCATTGAAGTTGACTCTTAAATAATTCGAGATATGCAAGATAAGGCGTGCCGAAATATTTTAGGAACAAACGGGACTCACGTATTGTAGACGAGGCACCTGCCGTGCTTTAGTTTGACGGCAGGCTCGGCTCGTGACGCATTCCGGAATAAGTACATAATATTCCTTGCCGCGCGACTTGGAGGGCTTGACATTTTGTCCGGTATGACATATCCATAACAGCCGAACTAGAGGAGCCGAGCTAGAAGTTGATCAGGCAGCCAGACTCGTTGATGAGTACGCGAGTGAAGGACAGACGGGCATGCTCAGGAGAAACGTCGACTCGAGGACAGCAGCCCCTGTCGCTGATTAACGACCAAGAGCGAGTACTTTGTCGCCCCCAATCAAAAGCGAGAAGGAGCTGCTCATCAGTTAACTAAATAAAATGTTAGTGTTCTCACCAACCGTTCCAGACCATTTTAACTTCCGAGTCAAGTCTAGAGGAACACGGGGAAATCTGGGGGGACGGAGCATCTCGAGTCTCTTAGCAACCAAATCGATTTCCTCAAGCACAAAGTACAGATGTACGGCGATTTTAATCTTCCGGGAGTAGATCGGACACTTGAACATTTTAATAGCAGCCTCATAACGAAAAATAAGGCTTCATTTTTGTTGGCCTTTATGAACTTCTGCGGTTTCGATCAACTTTACAAAATCAAGAATTGCACTGGGAATGTCATTGACCTTGTTCCAACATGTGCGTTGATTCTGTAACTCCTTGTTTAGCCCCTTAGTGCAGACTGATGTATTTCTACCTCCGTTCACAGTTAAGTTACGTCTTCCCCGCAAGAAGCCAGCATCGTATGCCTACTCTACGCAGAGTTACTATGAAGGTATAATTACTTGATTGTGTATAAACACTTCAAAAACTGTGACTGGTACGGTCTGCTCGCTGTTTCTGATACTAAACTGGTAACCGAGATATTTTCTTCGATTGTTAAAGACAGAATTGATATATTTGTACCGCTGCACATTTCAAAACCTTCATTTTATCCTGAGTGGTTTTCTGAAGTTTAAAATTGACACGCGCAAGGAAGGCCACTCTCATAAACTTCCAACGAACTGGTTCTTCTTTATATTATATTAGGTTTAGTGTATTCAGGGATTTAGTTAAAAAGTTGTGCTCAAGAAACAAACGCCTACATCTCGATTAGGTACTGGGTCATGAAATTTGACGCGTGGTCTTCCTAGGTGATACTGAAGAGGATTGCATTGTTTTTTTCTAAATACAAAAATGATGCGGAGTTTTTTTTTTACATACGCTTCCGTCCGCCAGCGCGGGCACCTGAATAAGGTTATACACGCCGCTTCTTTTAAATCCGACCGCAGCCAAAATAATCATCATACGAAGCCAGTCAGGCAGTACTAAAAGTGTATCGTCATGGCACTTGTCACCTTCGTGAGTTCGTTATGACCGGCTACACAAATCACGAAGAGAAAAAAATCTCAGGATCGCGGGGCATTGGCCGGCATTCACTGTGCGGGATCGGTTTATCGGGGATAGCGAACGAACGTTACTAAAACACTCGGTTGGGAAACTCACGCTTGTAAACCCGGACAGCTCGCGTCCACCGAGATCGAACTAGATACGATTACAGCGCCGACCCCTTTAGCGGCGGTTCTAAACAACGAACTGCGGCGAGATTCCGCGCCGGCCCTTGCGAGACTCGACAGTACCGCGGTACGTGCGCAGCCGTGCAGTTCCCGTAATGGCCGCTGTGGGAGAAATGACGGCGTTGCGTTCGCGTCTAGCTCGGTTCTCGAGTATAGGGGTCGGAGCCGCCTTTTCGAAGCAGGCTCCCATGGCAGTTTCCCAACTGAGCTGTTCTAGTAACATTGTAGCAGGTAAACACAGACGAAGATGAACTGTGACGATGCACTTTCGTCGCTGATTGATTGACTCCATCGGGTCGTGGCGACAAATGCGGGTGGATTCAAAATGAAACGGACTGTAGGGCTGACGTGTGCGTGGTCAGTTAATTCTCGTTTTTAAACTTTATACTAGGGCATGGGCGTCGATTGAAATTTTTAACCCGATTAATCGCCACCCTTTAATCGATTTATTAATCGATTAATCGGTCTCGTTCATTTCCGTCCATAATCATTACAAAACATTAATATTACTTTTTTGTTTTAGTTTAGCTTGTGTTGAATATGTGATAAGCTGAGCAATAAATAATTTCGATTCTGAATCATCCTCGATGTCTATATGAGAATAGTTGAAGGACACTCAAACTCACAGATTATTACTTCAGCTGCGTGAGGCAAAAAAGTTCGTTGATATTCTCCGGCAAGAACGACTTCGTTTCATTGTTCACAATAGTATCTGCTAAACTAAACGGACACTCGCATGACATCGAAGTGGCCCGGACACGGGTAACCAATTCTTCACTTCTCTAGAGTTACTAATCTCGCCCCTACAGTTTAATTTAGGTTAACATTTTACCTAGAGTTTTTTTTAGTATACAGCTGTAATCGTTCATGCCTGCCTGGTGAAAACGTTTAATTTTTTTTGGTTCGGCAAAATTTCATTTGTTAATCGGTTAAAAAGATTATTCGCAATTAAAGCATTAATTGATTTACTGGTAGGTTAATCAATATCGATTGCCCAGCCCCACTTGAAGGTTTTGCTCCATCGGCGCTTTATAATGTTTCCTTTGGTGGCCAATTCTGTGGTATGTCCAGCAAGCATTGCACTGTGCACGGTCGAAGATTCAAAAGTTGCATAGGATATTTGCGGTTTCTTGTTTAGATATCCACCTATAAAACAGATGCATTGAGACAAAACGTTTTACGTCGTGTATCAGATCTGGCGGACTATAGGTTTTCCTTATTTGTTTACTCTCTTATTGGATTCGCGATTTTGTTTCTTTAAGCACGGCCGCTTGATAAGGTGTATTCACACGGCGGACAAATTTCGGGAATGATGTCCGCGGACCTGTGAAATATGCGTATCACGTGGCTTCGACGTCACAACGGACAAGTCCGCGGACTTTGCAAGTCCGAGGACATACGAATTAATACTGCATGGTTGCCGTGAACCAAGGCAAGAACTGCTAGTCCGAGCTCGTATACCTTTCTCGCTGCCTACGCTGCACGAGCTATCTGTTCAAGATTGCTATTTCCCAACGCTTTCACCTCGCGCCGAAAGCCTTGGTTGTGCTTCGCTGCGTTCCAAGCTACAAGAAAACGGCCACACAACGCACGTGACGGTCGATTCCAATCGCGCCAGCGTCTGATGAACCTGACATTGCAGACGACAACGATGAAGGATCTCAGCGATGAAGCGACGCTGTGTTTAATTGCACTCGTAGAAGAGTTTCCACAACTTTGGTGCCTACAAAATGACCAGTACCGCAACAGCGGCATAAAATCAGAGCTCTGGAAACAAATTGCCAATGAAATGGAACGGCGCTACTGCCAGTATGGGCCTTACACGGAAGGTGAGTTCATTGAAGGCAGAATAATTTGTGTCGATTCCGTGTTGTACTCGACCGCTTATTGTTGTCTGATATTTCAGAGGGAGTGAGGGGCTTTTTTCCAAATAAGCGACGCATCTTCAGACGGGAGAAGGAAAAGGTCATGAAGACGAGGAGCGGCCAGGCTGCGGAGTACACGTTCAACGGTAGATGGAGGTTCTACCGCAGTCTCCAGGGGTGCTATGTTGCGCTTTTTGGACTCCCAGGGGTGCTATGTTGCGCTTTTTGGACTCCCAGGAGACTTGGAAGAGGGAAGTGACGTCAACGACTAGAGAAACGCAGATTGGATGTTGACAGAAGAAAACAAAATCAACATCCAATCTGCATTTGCTGCGTTGTTGACGTCACTTCCCTCTCCCTAGTCTCCTGGGAGTCCAAAAAGCGCAACATAGCCCCCCAGGAGACTTGGAAGAGGGAAGTGACGTCAACGACTAGAGAAACGCAGATTGGATGTTGACAGAAGAAAACAAAATCAACATCCAATCTGCATTTGCTGCGTTGTTGACGTCACTTCCCTCTCCCTAGTCTCCCGGGAGTCTAAAAAGCGCAACATAGCCCCCCTGTTCTTGGATCGGAGCAAACCTGTCCTTTCCCGGGAGTGCAACGAATCTTACCAACATAAGGATCCCAGTGGAGTAAGTAACGTTTGGCGGGTTGACCGATTTGTTTAACTAGATTCTTTAGACCTATCGAATGAAACGTTGGCGAGCGTTCGTTGATGGAGGTCACTGAATGAATCCTATAGGAGGTATTCATTGGCCGCCATATTTGAGGTCACTGTTTAGAGCGCATGCTCAAAACGAGCTCGCATTAATAGGCTGCCAAGACCGGCAATCTTGATGGTGCGGGGTGCACGTTGCAAAATAACTGTGGAGGCTCGCCATCAGCACGTGCTCAGCATTAGCGCACACAGATATGGCCGCCAGTGAATACACCCTATTAGCTTGGCTGACGCTCGAGTTCTGGCTTTGCTCTACACGCTTCAGCATTTTGTTTCGTTCACGCTTTAGCATTTTGTTTCGTTCACTCGTGTTAATCACGGTCTCTTGAAGTGCTGGTAGTCTCTGGATCAGGCTGCGAGACACTATCCTAGGGATTGACAACCGGCGGCCCACGGGCCGGGTCCTGGCCGCAATGCAGTTTCATTCAAATTTCAGGGCCACGCAACAGTTTTGACCTTAAATGCAGGGTCCTTCATTGGGTGAACCTTTTTTTTATTATTAAATTTTGCAAGTCAGACGGCCAACCGCCGGTGAGCCTTCGATGGGTCCGACCTGCCGCGTCTCTTTAAAAACAACTCTCGCTTCTCCCACAATACTACGGTGGTGACATCTACTCTTGGTCACGTGACATATCGCCGTCCTCCCTTCACTACTAAAACTCTATCTCTCTTTTTATCTCTCCCTCAATACTCTGAACAGTAAATGGCCGACACTTGCGATATTCTGCCGTACAAGCGGTGCTTTACATATAGTTCCTCTACAGTAACGCATTCGTATTTCTTTTACCTTTCCAGATGGACAGTGAGACAGAATTGGCGTCTGTTATGACCGAGATGAGGGAACCCGTCGTTGGCACGCCTTCCACACACACACCGCGCGGAACAACGAGTCCCAGTGTGGAAGCGTCTGGCACTCCTGTGAAGCGCCCAAAGTGCGATGACGGAAAAAAAGAAAGCAGATGACTGCTCCAACTCTGGGTGGAAAGAGCGCACGGTTGCTTTCACTAAAATTGCCGAACGTTTTGCAACTGAAAAAAGTCGCGACGACGCTGATAATTTCGGAAGAGTAGTGGCGGGCCACATGAGAAAACTGTACGGAACCAATTTTATTGGGTGTCAAATAGAGGTATTGGAACTAGTCAAGCGTTACCTAGACCGACAGTAAGAATAAATGTAATTCAACGAACCCTATTTAGACTAAAAAATGTTAAACCAAAATTAGCATTTCGCACTCGTAAGTAAAAGGAATACTTGGAAACAAACATACTTATTACATTCAGAACTAATGGCTGTTTTTTGTTGGAGTGGGCCAGTGTATTAGATTGTGACCAATATTATTGCATGACGAAATAAAAAAAATAAGAAAACATTGAAGATTCTTTGAAGTATATTTACATAAAGTTGAACAGTTAGAGCATAACACAAAAAGTTTTGGTGGTCAAAGTGCCAGCACATGCATGAACGATTGTTAAGTAAAGGAAGTAGCAATATACAGATCATGAAATGGTATTTTTGCTTCTGCACTTGTCTGCACATGCAGATATGGTTACATTCTGTTATTTATCCGCAGATTAAGGCCCGCCTTTTCCCTCTGCCACGCGACGGCGCCTTCGTCATTAAAGTATCTCCGTAGACGCTCACGCACATCTAGAGCTCTTGACCCGGAGCGCCCTTTGCAACTTCGTAGCCCGAAGTACATTGTCCTTTTTTGCTGGTGGTCCTCCCTCGACGCTTTAAAAAGCACAGGTGCAGCTCGCAAATAGTTGTGCAGCACACACGCTGCCTTGACGAATGAGGTGACCCTTCCTGGTTCGGCATCGATAGTCGTGTGCAAAAACCTAAAACGGTTTGCCAGAATGCCAAACGCATTTTCTGCTACCCGTCTGGCTCGGCATAATCTGAAATAAAGAATAAATAAAACTATAAGGAAAACGATCTTTAGAAATGACACGATGTAGGCAACACACCTGTAGTTAAATATAACCTTTTCTTCATCCAAATTTGTACCAGTGTACGGCTTCATTAAGTTTATAGATAAGGGGAAGGCGTCGTCTCCAACGATGACGGGTGGGACGCCAACCGGTCCAGGTCCTGAGATCGGCAGCCCGACTGTTCCGCTCTCGATGGCGTTCCGCAGTGGTGTCGTCCTCCAAATGCCTCCATCTCCATCAGACCCGGGTGCGCCGACATCAATGTACAAAAACCTGCTGTCTGCGTCCACAAGAGCAAAAAGCACAATACTGAAGGACTTCTTGTAATTAAAATACACAGATCCAGAGTTTGGAGGTTTGATAATTGTGACATGTTTTCCGTCCAGCGCTCCAATACATTGCGGAAACTGCCATCTTTCGTAAAAGTTCTTCATTACTGCAAGCCACTCGTTTTTCGTCCGCGGCGACACCAGATATTTTGGTCCCAGCATTTTGTAAATGGCGTCACAAGTTTCAACGAGAAACCCGTTGACGGCGCTGTGGCTAATGCGGAACTGCCTGCTTAAGGAATGTTGACTTTCCCCTGAAAATTCGCAAGAAAACAAGAAACACGGCTAAGTCGAGCGTAGTTCTCAAATATGCTAAAACAAGGACCAAAGTAAGAATAACCACCACACACCTGAGGCAAGAAACCGCAGCGTCAGTTGAAGTTTGTCTTGGGCTGGGATGGCTGGACGCATTTCAGTGAATGTCAGCAAACTGGTTGGAGTCAACGCGCAGCAAGCGGCGGTACTCCACAGGGTAGCTCTCCAGAAGTTCTTGATAGAGTAGATTTTGTATACCCAGTTTCTTCTTGGACATGCATGTTTTAATCCATGGTTTTTTTGCGTCGGTATTAGGTGCTTCCGAGACTTCCTCATCCGCCATCATGAGCACACAAGCCACAACAACTCGTGAAGCCTTGTTGGCCTCCATGTTTGAATCGAAAACGATCTCCAGTCGTTTTCTTTCTTTTTCTTTTCGGCTCCTCTTTTCTCTATGCGCAGGAACCCTCGATCATCTTCCACAGCTGTAGCTCGTGCGTACTAATCGTACTGGAAAATGAGCAAAGGCCTATCCGTGTACGAGAACCGTGAGAGGCATATAAAAAAAGAGAAAACCGCTCGTGCAACGAAGTGTACCACGAGCACTTTCACGCAATCGGTTCCCGGGCTTGTCCGGGGAACACAGCGGACTCGAAAAAAGGCAGAATTGGATCGCGTTCAAAACCCCTATAATCATGGTCCGGCAGGTCCGCGGACATATTCTGTGACGTTCGCCCACGTGATACACAAGGTACATCAGGTCCGAGGACACGTTCTTCAGGTCCGTGGACATGTCCCTTGGTTTGCCTGCTTTTTTCGCCAGAAAAATGGCCGATTTTATACCCCAGAAGAGGTGACGTCACGCCTTTCGTAGGAACTTGTCCGCGGACAAAGTCCTTCGTGTGAATACACCTTAAGGGACTCCCCTTGGGAGCGGCCTGCCGTATGTCTCGCGCCGCCGGTGAGAGCGATAGTTCTACTTTACCCCGCAGCGCCAGCCGTGGCGCTCGTTATCGGCGAGAGAGGCGCAGTCCGCCCGGCGCGGCCCGGTGTGGCTAGGGTGCCTACATGTTTCCGCTCCGCTTCCGGAGCGGCGGAAACATGTAGGCACCCTAGGTGTGGATATTTAGATTGTTTTTGTGAAGCGGCAAGTCTCATTTGAAACGAGTGCCAGATTGCATGAATGATGTGACAAATCTGTGTCGAATAGAAGCACATAATTCTTTCTGCGAGGAGCTCACTCAGTTGCAGGCTGCGCGTTAGAGCCGCATTCAGCTGGCAGTATGAGCGAATTGTCGTTTTCTTGTTCACGTCCCCGTTTCTATTACCACTGTAATGAGTTATAGTTGGATATAGCTAGGCCGTATGATTTCCGATTTTAACCGATGCTCGAGCACGCTCGAGCTGTGCCTTTTATTTATCTGTGAGGGACAATAAGAAAGGGATTCCTCGTGCATAACTTCTGCAATATAAACTTCATTGTTCACGAACAGATCAAGGGAGTCATATAGTTTGCAAGCGGAATACCTTTCGTGAAAGAGGCTTCCGCGAAAGTCTCAATATATTCTCTAGAGGGCTGTTTAGGTCACCAGCCGAGTTAGCCAGAAGAGGCCTGACGAGCTTCCCGAGAAAAAGCTCGCAGAGTTCTTAGCTGTGGTACCGGTCTCTGCAGTTAGTACACCACATCAGCGGGCAGTCCATAAGGTGTGGAAGCTCAGCGCTCGAGAGAACCTTGCCAATCCGTCCAGAACGACGAATCTCTGCCAACTTAGAGCCCTCTCGACAAAGGTGCAGACGAGCTTGCACGGCCAGACAGCTTCAGGTCGTGGATAGCTGAGTCCTCTTTCGTCAAGGCTAAACACGAACTGATTTTCTCCGTCACGAGATTCATTTCCCTTAAGTTACAGCTTGCATTCAGGACACATCACCTGCAAAGTTGAGCGGGTTCTACACATTAGCCTTCCTTGCTTAAATCTGTCTTGAAATTCGTCGCAGGTTTGTCGCAGTTTTTTTAATTCGCTCGTTCAGTCGTTTGGCTTGCATTTGAAGGCGGTGCGCGTTTTTCTTGGCATCTTCCATGAAGCCTATGGCTGTCAAATTGAATAACGTCTGACATTCTTCCACTTCAAACTCTTTTTGCAGGCAAGGTTCAATAGCCACGCACTCATCAACAGCTCGTCTTCTTTCTGCAGGGGACTGCATTTTGCGTTGTCGGCTTCTACCGCTCGCATGCGACGTGGACGCGTTAGGTGGCACACGAACAAGCGGTCTGCGTTTTTTTTAACCTGCTGGTTGCATGTACAACGAATACAATGGGAATTGAGTTGGCACCGCTGTCGGTCGCAGTACCTTCCGCTTCATCCCTACCTTGTAGTCCTCCGCCTTAAATGCCTATATGTACAACCTCGGCTTTCTGCAGGGAAGATAATCCACATAGCGCTCCCCTCTCCTAAGCTGCGAGAGGGAGCCAGGTTGGGGCAAGGTAAAATGTGAAGAGGATATAGGAAAGGAGGTGACGGGCAAAAGTGGAAAGCGCGAAGTGTACGTCGGCCTTTAAAATGAAAGGAGCGAACGACGCTCCTGGAACTTGGTTGCCACTGGCTGCCCTTCGCGCTGCCTTCTCGCGAAATGTTCTTCAACCAGGCATCCCAAAATTTCTCTCTAGACGGAAGCTCGTGATAGCAGAGTTCCGGATCTCTCGCAGCATTTGACTTACAACGCGGCACGCAACAGTTTTTAGGCATCGTGTGCTCCGTAACCCATCTGCACACTTTAAAACTGTGCAGAGACAGACAAAAGGCGGCTGTCTACGTCTCTTTTTTCTCATCCATCAGTGGTTATCGCCATGAAACTATAGAAACGAGCAAAAAAACGATCGAAAACACAAACCACGCATGCGAGCACATGGGTAAAACTGCGATATTTTCTCCGCGCAAAGTGGTGCAAAGGTGGGGGACAAGCGATTTTTGCGGCCTTTTGCAACCGCGACAGCGCCTCGGTATCGGCGAAGCCAATGACGGGCAGATATTTTCTCTGGGTCGCGAAGCAAGAGCGCGTTGGGCGCCTTTTCTATAGACGTTTCCACTGTTTACAAAAATCACAGTCCACACGTGTTAAATCACAGTCCAGAACGCGCACGTTCGTCGCTTCGGAAAGCGAGCAAATCACGCGCCATACGCACGAACACTGAAAATGGAACCTGCCTAGTGTCCTTTTTTGGAAAGGTCTATACTCTTTTTCACCTTATGATGTACCGCAGGAAAGGCTACAAGCGCGAGCTCCTTGCTCTAGGGCACATCTCGGCGGCACAAGCTCTCGTGCGTTAAGAGTAGCTCCCAACGCTATGAGCTCGCGCTTCTAGCCTTGTCTGCGGTACAACATAAGGTGAAACGGAGTATAGCTTTCAGCTCACGAGACCACTCGCCGATGTGCAGCGCCTCCACGGCAGATGGGAGAAGTTCTCCTCTCACGCGCGCTCTTTTGTTTTCGGAAAAAATCGGCAGGCCGCACCAACAGGGGGGATCGAGAGGCCGTGCTTTAAGAGACCAGGAACATCTTTTTCTTCGCGATGTCATTCAGAAAAGGATGATATGTGTGATGTGCGCGGCTGAGAACCATCACCGGGCAACAGATGTTTTCGCCATGACGTGGCCCCGCGTGCCACGAGATATACCGTCGACGGCCGGAGAAAAAGCACGAGCGAAAAAGAACGAAAAGAGGTAGAAGAAGACAAGCGGTCCGAGGAGCTGGCTGACCGCTGAGTTCGTCCCGGTTCGACTAGGCCGGGAACTCAAGAATTCGCTGGCCTAGCCACCGCTCCCGCTGAGTCCGTCCCGGTTCAACAAGGCCGGGAACTCAGGGACTCGTCAGCCTGCCCTCCGCCCTCGCTGGGTTCGTCCGGACTTCTGAAGACCCGGAACCCAACACTCCGCCCGCTCAGCCATCTCCACCTTCGCAACGACAGAAGACTCCAAGACCCAACGTATGACGAACATTTTTTTATTGTCATTAAGAACTGTGGAAGCCGCGTGTGTAACGTCTACTGATATCGCTGTTCTAAATATTTTTGTAGAACCTTTGCTAATACCATTGCTGTAAATATTTTTCTTTATATCTTCTTTGTTTAAACAATTCTCAAAGCCAACGGTCTCGTTCTCATTATTTATGACACGACATCCCCACGAACCTACGACAATATGCCTTCGTCTAGACTTAATTGTATCTTCCAAGGTATACCATATACGCATATGTGTTAATGAGATACCTAAAATACAGTTAGTTTTTTTTTTCAAATTTTATAAGTAATATTTTTGGGAAAGTATCTCACGGCGGTACAGGTAAGAATTCGCAAGAGATCTTGCAGGTGCACATGTCTTCTTTCTTTCCAATGTCAATTTACCACGCCGTGTTTGGCGATAGCCCTGACAAAAATGTACAACGTTGCGTGAAAGAAAAGAAGTCGATTCCCCCGGAAGCAAAAACTTCATTTTTTAAGCACTTCTTTTTGGTGTTGCTTACCAAGGAAAGGCAACCGAAAAACAAAAACACCTATTTGGGCCATGGACAAAGCACAGTACATTGTGTAAAACGCTAAAAGCGATCGATAACGCTTTTATATATTGCTGACCTTTCTTATGGGACGTTTTGCAGCACACACCATAAACATATATAAATATTGCTACGCTAAAAAGCAGAGGCATTCAGTGAAAAAGGAAGAGAAGGACCAGGACGTTTCGTATAAAACCATCTCATTTGTTACTCTCGTAATATATCGCTTTTATTCATGTGTTGCGATGAACCATCTGCTGGAGGAAGGGGATTGTACACTGGGCTGTCAATCCAGTCCTCGAATTTTTTGTCACCGGAACCCGTGAAGAAGCATGGGTCCCGGGGTTGGGCGATGACGATCGGCGGTGGAGGTCTGGCCTTGTTCGTCAACAGACATGGTTAAAGTCGGAGGGAGCAGGCGGCTGCGGAGTTCCAGGTCGAGGGAAGAGAGAGGATGGAGAACGCACCTTTACCAAAGTACAGGGTGTCACAAAAGAAAATTTACACGGTGTTTTTTACCGCAAAAATAAACTAGGCATCGCCGAACGCTCATTCTCCGCCCAGAGGTAGAGCTAGAGGTCACAACGAGATGGCAAAGTTTCCGCCCTATCCGATAACTTAATCAAAAGTTATAAGTAATTTTCTGAAAATTTCAATGGGAAAATGGAGCCCACTTTTGCCCGTTTTCGGTTTCTGGTGCCATAGAGCCCCATGTGTTCAAAAACTCCGTCGGCCGCCATTTTCCCATTAAATTTTTAGAAAATCACTTATAACTTTTGATTAAGTTATCGGATCGGGCGGAAAATTTGGCATCTCGTTGTGACATCTAGCTCTACCTTTGGGCGGAGAATGAGCGTTCGGCGATGCCTAGTTTATTTTTGCGGTAAAAAAGACCGTGTAAATTTTCTTTTGTGACACCCTATATTATGTGAATAAAAGTGATATATTACAAGAGTGACAAATGTTTTAGACAAAACGTCATAGTCTTTATCTTTCTTCATCACTTACTGCCTGTTCTCTTGTACCGTAGTGAACTTGCATTATTCATTTTACTCAATATCAATCCGGGATACCATTTCTTATGACCCTGTGCTGCCTGTAGCGTCAAATATCCTATGTGACTTTTCCGTCTTGACATTAGAAATGGAAACTTGTACCCAAATATTCTATTACGCTTACTTGCGGTCCCGCTTCAAACACGTGTACGACAAAGAGGTAGTTCCCGACTGGCCACTTTTTAGAGCGCAGCTCTTGAGCGCCCGTTTCCGGCTTGAGCGGCGTCGGCGTAACCGCGCGGTGCATTATGGGTAAATTTTCCCGCTAAATCTAGCAGAAAAATTTTCCCGCTAAATTTAGCGGAAGATTTTCCCCGCTAAATTTAGGGGGAAATAGCGGAAAAATTTCCCCGCTAAATTTAGCGGAATATTTTCCCCGCTAAATTTACCGTAAAAAATTTCCCCGCTAAATTTAGCGGAAAATATTTCCCCGATAAATTTAGAGGGGAATTTTTTTCCGACTGGCCACTTTTTTTTAACCCTTTGCCTACCGCAAAAATTTTGAAAAAAAAGAACGATTTGAAAAAAAGGATATTTTTTATGTGCCCCATAAATTTAGTATGCAACACAAAGGCCAAAAAAAAATGCCAAAAAATATTGTATGAGAGATCTTTGAACACACTGCAAAAGAAAAGGGGACTAAAATTCGGCTTCACTGCAATTCCGCAGATAGTTCACATCACCTTGCACATGGACGTTTAGGTCGGGCGTAGCAGTACTGCAGACAATTCACATCACCTCTCACGCAAAGTCAACGGAAAACGTGGAGGGGCAGGAGAGGGAATTTTTACGTTGATTCTAGTCTAATGCCGACACGCCGACACGATGTCCTCATCGAAATCGAAGTCGTCTGAGCTAAAATCCAATAACTAAGTTGCATCGCTCATGCTGTCCGATGAAAGATTCATTTCCTCGTCTTCCAAATCTGAAGAGACGTCACAATATCTTCGTTTTTGCCCCAATTTTGATGCAAGATCGTCACTACGAACGCAGCGACAAGAAGATTTTGCCGCCGTTTTTAAATCCCCTGTTGCCTGCGTTGGAACAAGTTTCCACCGAATTCAGAAATTTACCATGGTTTTATTTTCCGTGAAGCGCCATCTATCCACGGCCAAGCTAACTAGAAACACGTGGACTATCCCAGTTTGTCCATGGTAGCGTATCGGAGCCCAAATCAACGTGGACGAACCCAGCTCGTCTTCGGGGGGAGCGGTACAAACAGTGTGGACGAACCCAGGTCGTCCATGTAGGGAAAAGGTTAATGGCCTCCTAAATATCAAGGTTTTTTCACTCAACAAATAACAATGAACCAAGTGAACCCTAAACACGCGTGTTTTTGTGTTTTTTTTTTATATTTGTTCGTAATATAAAGGAAACAAAAGAAGGGCATAGATCAGCCACGGCTCAGTTACAGTGAAACTTCACGCTATCTTATGACCTCCTCATCGGGGGGTAGTTTCTCTATCCCACCAAGGCTCTGTGCGTTCGCTGCGACCTTGATTCCAGCACTTGAACTCATAAGGATCACGGCATCCCAATCTGACCGTGCACGGTCAGATTGGGATGCCGTGAAAAAAATAAATAACACACGGTCTAACCATTTAGAACTTTGACCAATCCCCTCTTTGGGCAAGGGCCAAAAAGAACTTCAGAAACAACAAGGCCTCAACAGGCCTTGTTGATCTACAGGCCTTAAAGCCGGTAATTCTAACTAGTTTGGAAATTTTTCCAACTTGACCACGGAACGAAAAGGCCACCATGGTGGCCTTTTCGTTCCGTGGTCAAGTTGGAAAAATTTCCAAACTAGTTAGAATTACCGGCTTTAAGGCCTGTAGATCAACAAGGCCTGTTGAGGCCTTGTTGTTTCTGAAGTTCTTTTTGGCCCTTGCCCAAAGAGGGGATTGGTCAAAGTTCTAAATGGTTAGACCGTGTGTTATTTATTTTTTGTTGATTTTGAATATCCAAGCACTAGGTCAGTGAGTTTCTTAAGAAAGTAATATTCTGTACGATGCAATACATTTTTGCACAGTGTTGCGCATCCCACTGTGAGCTTAAACCAATGTAATTGCACCTCTCCTCCCCCCCCCCCCTCCTATAAGAATAAATAAAGAGTAGGTCTGTAACAGAAAGGGGAACACTGATTCCCGAGAGAGGCTGATCCAGCAGGCGCTGGCATAGATACGCATTCCTTCGACAAAATAGAAAGGAATGGTCTATACTCTATAGATTAAACTTTTGTATACAGTTGGCGAATATGTAAGAATTGCAATGACGAATTCTTTTAGCATATTGGTTCAGGGAAGGTATTCGGAATTTCAACAGCAGACCTTGACTTTTACGTGGTATTGGCCATGGTCACTAGTGAGCTCATGAAACGCGAACTTGTGTTTTCATTCCAACACCTCTGACATTATGATTTTGAAAATAAAGTTGATTTTGTTGCGTGTATAGACGCTTTACACGTGCGCCAGATTAGTGCCGCCATTGCTGTCCTTCTCTTGTCTTACCGAGATGTCGAGCCACTGAAACGGTCGTCGACGAGCCTCCACAAAGGCCAATGCTAAGGAGAAGGACACAATTAAATCTAAAATGGCAATGACTTGGGCTGGAGTGGTAATGATGAAGTGAAGTAAACGGAATAAGAGGAAACAAAAACTGAAGGTCGGTTATGGCAGCGCCTATGAACAGCTGCTGCAAAGCGTCTATATTTTAACAGAGGGATTTTAGTCTCTTTCAAGGGGGCTCCCGTGTCTCCGCTTTAGACCAAAAGCATACCTGCTGTAGACGAGAAGCTTAGCCACACACAAAACGTTTACACGCTTCAGGGTGTAAATCAGCGTGCCCCGTGGGTAACACCACAGGAGTGTTAAGGGAACACCCTTAGGACATTGGTGGACACACGAAAGCACAATGCTGACAATCTTGGATCCATCCTATAGGGACGCTTCTTTTCTTACGAGCAATGCGTTTAATGGCAACAAGCACCATGCGGTCCTTACATGCACAAAAACAGACATATATACGCAATGATTTACGCACGAGAGAGAAATTACGACGTGTTGGCTGCTCCACCGCCTTATTTTATTTCACAATTCGAAGGTGCACTCATTGGCAGGAAATCGTCTTACTAAGCATGTTGCCTTGTCCTCGCCACCATTTCACGTAAAGAATAATGTTTTAAGCTCAAGGAATGTATCTCGACGTAAATATCGCTGGTACAGGCAATAATTATTCGATATGTTCACTAACACAACCTCCGCCAAATCTGTTTGAAACAGGTGTCATTGCGCCGACCACTCTTCAAAATGTGTGCACTTCCTTCAAAAATGAAATTTGTTCCATAAAACAGCACCCTATTTTAAGAATAAAAAGGACGTGTTGCTAGCGACGACGAAATGCTATTTACAATTCCAGCAAACCGGACGGCACCTATAGATTGAAAACACTGAACTGGCCGGAGTAGGCCCATTCGTGACATCAGCTCGTCGCTTGTGGCTTCCGCGATTTCATATCGTTGGCGGTTGGCGCGATGGAAAACGAAGTAAAGCGAGGAAAGTTGCGTTACTGTGTTCACAGCAACGAAACCGGCAGCAGTGACAGTGCTGCAGAAAAAACCGTGACTGATAAATGGCCTAATGAATTTGGTGCGCCTTGCATTTCATCTCGTGCTTTGTAGGGGAACAGTTGTCGCGGTGACTCTGTCGTTACTGTCCAATCAGAGTGTTGGCTAGATCGCTCTGAACGCAGCCTAGTGAACCGCGTGAATCATGACATTCTGCGTTCGACGATGTTCATGAGCGCGGTAGATGGACAGTAGGTAGTCCTTCCATCGCATCCCCGAAGAAGCTCGTTTACTCCAACACGCCGCCGCAGGTTTTTAACGTGCCGATAAGAATCGGGTCAGACCGTCTTGTAGTCAATGCTTGTGTTGTGCGTTGAGCTGGCACATGGTACGGTTCAACCTGTTTCGGACCGCCATATTTGTCGATGGTGGCGGCCCTTTAGGTCAACATGATTAAAATCAGCGAACAACATTAGGAAACTGTTGAAGAAAACAGAAGACAGGAAAGACGCTGAAACTCACCCTTTAGGTCGCCGGAGTTGTGAACAGTCGTGGGTTTAAGTTTCTGGCACATCATTTTGCAACCTCAAAAGTGTAAAGGTTGTACAGCGGAGCTGTTAAGGACTAGTTTCCCCAGTATCGTGTCCGTGGACAAAGAAATGTCGACACAAAACTCCAGACAGCTACCGCCATCTATAAGCGACGGCGGAAACCAGAAAACCGGCTTGCCGGTTGTCTGGTTTCCGCCGTCGCTCATAGATGGCGGTAACCTTTCCACTCTGGTTTTCACCAGAGTGGAAAGGCTGAATTTCTCTAGGCGTCGACTTAGAAGTCGTCCTTGAGGTTGTCCTAGACGTCGTCCTTGATGTCGTCCTAGACGTCGTCCTTGAGGTTGTCCTCAAGCCCGTCCCAGAAGTCATCCTTGAGGTCGTCCTAGACGTCGTCCTCGAGGTTGTCCTCGAGGTCGTCCGAAAAGTTGTCCTTCAGGTCGTCCTAGACATTGTCCTCGAGGTCGTCTTCAAGGTCGTTTTTGAGGTCGTCCTAGGCGTCGTCCTTTAGGCGTCGTCCTCGAGGTCGTCCTTGAGGTCGTCCTATACGTCGTCCTTAAGGTCGTCCTAGACGTCGTCCTCTAGGCCGTCCTTGAGGTCGTCCCAGAGGTCGTACAGATAACAGCTTCGCTGGTCCCCCATCTTCACGTGAAGTGGGAGGGCTCTGCATTTTTTAGTATGCAGAGGAGGTCGACTGCTAACTTGCAGTCTTTCGAACGGAGTACGGATCCCTACGAACACATCCGGTTGCTTCGAAAAAGGAAATGGCAACGGTTATGCGGAAGAGGCCTCTAAAGCAGTTGCAGTACACTTTAAGTAAAAGGCTTTGGCAGGTGGTATCTTCAGCGTTCTTGCATGGATTGCATAATTTTCTTCCTGTCCAAAGAGACGAACATACTCATGCTGGGCTGTAGACGTAACCTGCGATCTTTTGATTGCTTGTTCGCGATCTTGAAGGGGCGGTGCAACGATATTCGTTTTGAGCGTTTTTCACTTTGTATGAGCTTACTGGCACTTCTAGTGGGACCCAAGTACACTCGCACGCAACGCCACTGACTAAGAAACCTCTTTGTTGCGGTGTAATTTCAAGGAGAAAGCGAGCGTTTTCTTTCAATCTCTCCTTCGCAAATTTTGATGACGTACCCTGGTGGTAGCAGCATCCTCCAGGGACGATATTTGAATGCGGCTCATAGATTGGACCCGAGCATTGCGTGAGCACTCGATTTGGGCTCGTGATAATTGATTTGCTCGAGAAGCATTCGGGTAGTGGCCCGTGTCCAATCGCTGCAACGACGACAATAGCCGAGCCATAACAATGTCTGGAACTCAGCACGTGTCCTGTGCTTTGCCAACCCCAGCGCGTGGCTCTCATCAACATTGGCGGCATATAATCGGCTCCAGATCACGTGGCCGCTTGTTCTGGCTGCGAGTTGAGGGGGTGAACGCTGCTCGTTTTAAAGCGCAGCTCTAAAGGCTGAACTCCATGGGACGAATATGCTGCGAATAACCGACGAATTTTGGCCGGCGGCTTTTCCTCTGCGCGTGGAATCAACACAGTGGCTGCTACGTCGCGCGCAAAACGAGCGTGCCGTCGGGCGGCGTTCGCCAGTTATTCGTCGCATAATTCGTTCCATGGAGTTCAGCCTTTAGGCGCCCGTTTCCGGCTTGAGCCGTCGCCGTCGGCGTAACCGCGCGGTGCATTATGGGAAATATCCCATAATGCACCGCGCGAGCCCCCTCCCCCCCGGGGTCACGTGACCTCGGGGGGGGGGGGGGGGGGTGGGTCACGTGACCCTTCAGGTCACGTGACTTCCCCCGAGATCACGTGACCCCCTCCCCCCGAAATCACGTGACCTCGGGGGGAGGGGGGTCACGTGACCCCCCCGGTCACGTGACCCCCCCCCCCCCCCCCAAGGTCACGTGACCCCCCCGGAGGAGATTGAAGAATGAGGGGAGGAGGAGGAGGAGGAGGGGTACACCCTCCCCTGAGTATCCTTCCGTCCTCCTCAAGAGCTGCGCTCCAATTCGGCGTTACAAGGAGTTGTAAAAAGCTTTCACTTTTTTCTTTAATTTTTTACTGGGACTTCTATTGCGTGGGGTGAAAAACGAACGCGTGTTTCATAGGTCATTAACGTCAGGGATCCGTTCTAAGTGGTATTTGCGCAAAGTACAAAAATTGTTGCATCGCTCCTTTAAAATGTATAAAATATAGAAGCCGTTGATAGAATTGCATTTTCTCCGAAACCTAAAGTGCTCAAAAGTTTCTTGAGAGCTCTTACGTTTCTATACTTCTATCAATAATTGAGGTTTTTCACGTCGAACACTAAAAATACCACGCATATAACGGACAATCGCGGAAGCTTTACGAGATCGGAAGTCAACAAAAAAAATAGTAAAGAAAACCAAAATTTAGCAGTGCTTGTTTACTCCAACATTAAAGGTCATCCAATGCAAGTGGTCCATAGTTAGAGCGGAAGGGAGGTTTTTCAACTGTTCCGCCTCCCACGCGCGCTTTCTATCATCGACAGAGCTTCGGCGTCTTGTAGATTCGTTAGCTTTGGGCGGGGACGCGCAGGAAAGCTCGACGGAAAGCCACGGATCGCTGAGAGACACCCTGCCGTTACCATCCGGTCAATGTTTGTATGTAAGCAGCGACAAGAAAACAAATAATAAGCAAAAGAGAGGGGGATAATGAGTAGTTTTGTGTTTTTTCTGTTGCTTTTGCACAGGATTTAACACCGAGAAATCTACGTTTAATTTCTCTGTTCCACACGAGCACTGCGCCAGTACAAAAGTGCAGAAAATCGTTGCAGCGAATTACACAAACCAATTAATCGCTTTCGGTTTTTAGACCTCTGTGAGGACAAGTCAATCAATCTATAGGTAGATAACTAAATATATGAACGTGTTATGAATAAATAAATTATAAATAAATGAATTAGGAAAAAATGAACGAACAAGCATAAATAAATAAACAATAAATTGTTCTTATTAGAGTCAATACATATTTCCTATCACTGAAACACACTTTAGGCTCATAGCAAATTTGGTTAATTTGTGCCCATTTTAATAAAATATTACCACCGGTGCTCATATTCAAAACATCGAAAATACATTAAAAGAAACTAACAGAATGGGGGGTGGGAGGGGGGGGGGGGGGTAAGAAGCAGTTAGGTAATGTGTAAAAATGACACACAAAAAAACAAAAATAACGCAATCGTAATATAATATCGACAAAAATAATTATGTGATAACCAATTAATTTTGTGTCATGATGAGGGGAGTCATCATATTTATAAAAAAATATGGTGCTTTCTTGGACTGCTAAACTTCCCTGAATATATGACTGAAGATGGTAAACTATTCCACATCTTCCTACCACGGAATAGTAAAAGTCCCTGGGGAATGCTCAAATATCCAGATATGTTAGCTCTTGTTAGTCGACTGCGCCGGTTCAAAATGTTCACCGGTAGAGGATTATTTGACTTTCACATATATTATTTATGGTACACGCAATCATGTGTTGTTTAATTTCTTAATACATAAGGATCTGGAGGTGATCAAAAAGTATATGTTACGGTTGGGAGTAATGAGAGTTTGCCCAGATTCTAAGAGCGCGCTTTTGTAATTTCATTAAATGTAAAAGATACGCGTGATATATAACGTCTCAAGTCGAGGCGTAGGTTACCCAAATTTCAAAAGATGGACGAATGCGTAAAAACGGCCGATTTGTCCGCCCTCTAAAACAAATTTTCTCAAAAACGAAGTTTTTTGAAGTATTAGCCGTAGTATATCTTTAGAAGTGGTCTGGATTGTTCTCGGAAAGGTCCTTGGCGAGGCGCGGGTGAGTACCCAAATCCTAGAACTTGAACGAATTCATAAAAACTGTCAAAGGATCCTCTCTTTGAGACGATGCTTCTCGGCATGCTCCTATATATTTTCGAGACTTTGCGGTTTTGAACACGGTTACTATGGTTATCGGCGTTCTCACTCCTCCAGCCTTGCGTCTGTCGCACGAGTGGCTATTTTAGTGTACGACCACGCTTTGCATACGTTCGTATTCTTTGAAGAAGTGATTGAGTGGTTCCCAACGACGGTTAGCGAGTTTCTGATTTGAACCGTATGTTTGTATTCACTAATTAAAAAGTTAATCAACATTAATCAACACATGTTTGTTTCTTGTCTAACTTATCCTGACGATTAGACCTCTATAATATGTCCCCCTGGCCGTATAACTCACAAGCAGGGTTGTAAAAGTTACTTCAATAAGGACAGAACGAGCGGGTCGGTAGGGATAATTAAACTTGAGGAAGAAAACGATAAGGGACGGGACGAAGGGTCCGTCCCTTCTCGTTTTCTTCCTCAGGTTTAATTACTTCAATAGTGTACCTAAGATAAAGTTACAGTTACACATACGAAAAGGTACCTAGGTACGTACACCCGTGAGCGATATGAAGGTGAACAGCCCTCTTCTTGTTTTTGACGCTCCTGCAAGTTTTGGAACAAGCTCTGTTCCAGAAGAGGGCTAGAACGCAAAGTATTTAGACCCCAAGCCACGTACCATTTGAGACGTTGAGAGTTAATATAGCTTTAGGCAGCCGTAAAACAGGCAAGAAACCAGGTAAGGTGTTCACCTTCATATTGCCGGCGGGTGTACCTAGGTATACTTGCTTAGAAATCTACTTTGGTACAGGTGCAATGACTTCAAAGATACTTTCTTTGTTTATTTTCCTAAAATTTGTCAGTATGATATTGGAAGTAAAGCTTTCTATGCTAAGGATACACACTAAAACGAGATAGATAAATGTGCTTTATTGGTGTCAATGCGAGAAATAAGAAAAACCGCAATCACATGAGCCGGTTTTCACGTCGACGGGCCCAGAAGACGCCGGCCGCATGAAGAAACGCATGAGTCGAGTGCATATGCACCTAACCTTCGCGACGACAAGCGAAAGGCTTCAAGCTTCCTGGTTTTCTTTCTTTTCTTTCGTTAGTCGGAAGAAAATTAAGCTCTTTTTCTTTCGGTTTTCAGTTTTGATAACTGCAAAAATTTGAGTTCGATTTATTGAGTAGAATCTATATTATATACGCAATCGTACATTGCTTTACGATTGTAATTATAATTTATATTCAATTATATTTTATATCATGTTTATGGCTGAAGAGAGAAACCACCAGGACAAGATACAGGCGACAGAAACTGCGCACATCTTTCAAGTTATCTCCGCCCTTGTATAGGTGTCAGAGGAGCTTCAAACACGCAATAGAGTCCATTTTGGTTTGAGATGAAGGAAGCAGGTCGCTATTTTCCCTAAACGAAGTTTCGAAGCGATGCGATAAATTGGTGTCGCTAGAACGGCATCGCTAATCCACCGTTCGCTCAAATGAACGCCGCCATTCGCTAAAATGTCGTTCGATGAAACATCATGGGCGAGGCTTCGTTCGCTAAAACGTCGTTCGATCAAGATCAGTGCCTCCCAGGTCGTACCCAACTCATTGTTAATCACGGCGCATGGTACTGTGTGAATACTTCAAGATTTATTGTTTCTAACATTTTGACGAAGTGAATAGAAAAAAAAAACTGTAAAAAGTAACTTTACTTAGTTACAAGTTACTGGAAAATGTACCTAAGATACAAATACAGATACAGAGAAATGAAAGTATCTAGGTTTGTACCTCAGGTACAACAAAAGCACCTAGATACCGATTTCCCGTTACTTGTACCTAGGTACTTTACAACCCTGCTCACAAGCACACACTACATTAGTTTAAATTTTACAGTAAAAAGAAATTGAAAAGCCTAAAATGAACACCTTTTATATATGTTATATAAATGTAATTAATCGAATATTGTCGCACTTTTGGACCTGGTGTAAGTGACGCACGATACTTTATAGGTTTTACTGCGCCAGGCAAACAGTGAATATAAATCATTGTGTAGAAAACTATGTGGCTCAAAATGCATAGGCCCACAATCTATCCTTAGATACGTCCTGCACGGTATCAACCACTGATAATCGCATACGCTTTGCGCCCTCACTCGTAGCGCAGTTATGTTTGAATGTACCAACCATATCGCACGGGTCCTACACAACTACAGCGTGGGCGAAATGGCTTGAAAGCACTTTAAACTGACCGCATAAATCGGTTTCTTAAATTATCGCACAGGGATTTACTACAGGCGTGCCTGAAGGTGGTGGAAGCTTTCTCGAAAATTGTGAAAAAGATTGGCTCACCTGAGTAAATTACGAAAAATCAAAAACTACGTTTTCCTGTACTTTGCATGTACACTAAATATACTTCGTGTTACTGCTGCGCTCATTTGGGCCAAATTAAATGAAGATAGGTAAGCCAAATTTATTTTATTTCCATATCAGAAATTTGTTAGTCGTTGTAAAGGCCAGCAAAGCCCAGAACAATTTTTCGATGATTTTGAGAAAAAAGGTTTAGCGAGAATTTTCGCATAGACAAAATCTAATTTATTTTTTTTTGTTTCCGCAGGTTTTATGTATTCATGCTCTCAATTAATTAATGCGACCCTTCGAGCACCCGTGCATTAAATCCCAGCGCGATAAGTTAAGAAACCGATTTATGCGGTCAGTTTAAAGTGCGCTTAATCCATGGCGCCCACGCTGTAAAGGCAACTTGCAATACTGTTTGGTTTGGCGCTCTCTAGCGACTGAAGCAAGAAACATTGGGTATGCCTGGGATTGGCGGCTGCATTGCTCAAACGTGAGCTAATTACTCTGGTGGCGCCGCTTAGCCGGGTGTCTGAAGCAAGAAATACTGGGTAGGCCAGGAAGGCGTGATCGCATAACATGCCAGTACGGCGGAAGCTGCGGGCCTGGCGGGCCAATCGGAACGTCACTACGCGTATCACCGGAGTGCGCTTTTACTGCGAAGAAGTATCAGGCTTTTCGCTACGTCATGCTCCATTATGTGTGCGTTGCGCTCGTACACGTAGCGCATATCGCAGCCGTCTGCACGCAATGTGGGGCTTTTCGTTCACACTTTGCGAAGTTACAAAGAGACAGGGTATAACCGTGGGCTCTCACTCTGCTGGCGCAGCCTGGTTGTTGCCGGCTGGCTAAAGGAAGAATAAAAATGCTTGCCATTACGTGTTTGAAATCGTTCAGGGGTTCCGGTGCTCTTCTCTTGATCGCAGCATAGCCATGAGATAAGGAGGAATGATAAAGTTAACAGTATGGACGTTTTACACACGCGCCAGCTTACAGCCGTCATTGGTGATCTTTTGTCTCACTGAGGTTCCGAGCCACTGAACTGGGCGTTGAAGAGTCTTCACAAAGGCCAATGCTGATGAGAACACAATAGAATCTTAACACAATAGCACAATAGAATCAATAGAACACACAATAGAATCAGGAGATCGAAATATAGGGGGCGCTCGCACTCGCTATCATCATCATCATTACAAAGAAAAGATCCGAGGACACCGAAGCATTTCTTACGAGTTGTGAATGTGAAAGCAGGAATGTCGTTCTTCCGCTCCGTTCTTTCGTCTGCGGTGTACTGGCGTGGACGGCCCTCAGCCCCCCCCCCCCCCCCCTTTTCCGGCAAAGCCTGACACGAGAGCGGCGGTGGAGCGCGTTCCACCCTCTCCCTTTTACCGGGGGGCGGGCCGCAGCGCTAGGAAGAGGGCTTCTTTGTGGGGTGGCGTTCCTTGGAACTATGACGCGCCGCGGCCAATACCTCTTTATACTCCCTCTCACTAAAACCGTGCAGTACAGCCAAAGCTACGGGGGAGAGAACGTTTCCCGACCTGTTCAAGAGGAAGGAAAGAAGGAAAGGGTGAATCCCAGCGCTTCTATCGTTCTATCCCGTTCCCCCTTCCCTCTTCTTGAAGAGGTTGGCGTACACTCTCACCACTCACCCCTGTAGCTTTGGCTGTACTGCACTGTTTTAGTGAGACGGATGAGAGAGCGCCGTTGTCTGCCGCTCCACCTTAACCCTTTCGGCGGCCGCTTCTCGTGGCGATCTGCCAGGCTTTGTCAGTATATATAGGAGGCTATGGATCTGCGCATATGGAGCGCGAGCCGTTTCGCTGGGAATTTCTTGCACGTTTTGTCGAGTTACACACGCCGCCGGCTCCGCTCCATGGGACAGTTAACGCTTTCGCATTAAGAAACTATGGAAGGGGTAGTGTGACGGGTGAGAGCGAAGGGCTGCACAGAGTTGCGATGAAAACGACTCGCCTGCAGACAGCTGCAAACCTCGCGGTGACCAAGATTTTCATCGCAACACATGTCCTTTATTGGTCCATGATATGAAAGCTAATTCTTATCCCAGCTAAACAAGAGGCCCTTGTGTAACATGTTATGCCTAGATGCGTTACGTTCATTCTGTTCCGCATATTCAGTTTCTCCGATGCTTGCATTCATGATTCAAGTCAACACTGTGCTACAGCAGAAGCAAGGTTTACGTATTTCATTGGCTATGTTCAAGACTGATAGAGATCTTGTCGTTCTTTCGGGCACTGGATCGATGCAGTTAATGAGAAACTGTCTGGGAGTTCGGGACCAGGAGAAGACAAATGTCAAACGAAGGCTTTCCAGCTTTGTACAGGCGACATTGTTTTAATGACGATGATCAAGTTGTGCCATAACATCTCCGTGAGGTTCTTGGTTTTTTTTGTCTGGAGTGCACAGAACAACTGCGTCTGAAAACCTCAAAGTTGCTCTGTGTATTTTAAGTTATGTTCCTGGAGCAGCTGTTGTGATTCCGTCGGATGAGTCATTTGAGGAAAACCTTACAGTGTATTTTAGGAAATTCCCCCGTACCAAACCGATAATTGACTGCGCAGAGATCGCCATTCAGATGCCAGCTGATCTCACATAAAGGATTCTCGCACACAGTCATCGCAAAAGAACGTACGCCGCCAAGGTACTCACCGACTGTGTACCGACGGGTATGATCACTTTAGTGAGCAGTGCACTCGGAACGAGGAATTCTGACTCCTTGATCACCAAAGATGCGGGAGTTCTCGAAACGTGCTCTCCACTTGAACAAGTAATGGTAGATAAAGGTTTTCTAATCGACGAGCTTTATGTTGACGCCAGGGTTGTACTGGTAGTCCACTTTTTCTAAGGAAAATGCAGCAAATGCCGCAGGGAGATGCACTCCTAAACCAAAATGTAGCCCGTGCTAGGGTGCACGTAGAACGTGCCATTCAGCGTTTCGAAGACTTTAAATCCTGCAACAGCGCTTCCCGAGGCACTTGTAGCACCTCTTTGATGATGTAGGGAAATTGGTTGCAGGTATTTGTTAATTTTTCACCACCTAACTTCGCAGAGGACAAGTTCTCGGGAAATCTTAGAAACTACAGCATGTAAACTAACGCTTTTAAGGCACTTTAGACAACAATCAAACGTCGGTTTCTATACGTATCACAATGCAATTTACTACAGAGGTGCAAGCAGGAGGTGGAAGTTTACAGTGAAAAAATCAAGAAACAAAATGACCTCGTTTTAAAAGGAAAACAAAAAGCTCGAGGTACAGCTAAGCACTTCTTATGAGTTGTAAATGCAAAAGCATGCAAGCCACTCGTCCGCACCCTTTGTCGTCTGCTCGTCCGCTCCCTTTGTCGTGTGCTGCTTACTAGCGCGCGCGCGCTTCGGGATCTCGGAAGCCATGGCGCAGCGGCCAATGCCTCGTCGACGCGCGCCAGCCAATGGAACCGAAGGCGCCGGAAACCAGGAGCCGTTTTCGGGCTTCAAACTGATGACGTCAGCTCGCTCCATGAGACAGTTAATTGCTTTCGCATTAAAAAGAAACCTGTTCTGGGCAATGTACTCCGCCCCTTCGCAGACGGTGCACGCGTAGTGAGAAGTGCTGCCGACAGATGGCGTACTAGATTCAAGGGATCACCGCGTCACCGGCCGATTCGAGTTGATAGCAGACGATCTCGCGAAAGAACCCGAATCGGCCGACGCTCCCTCGACGCGGCGTGCACCATCTGTCGGCAACACATCTCTACGCGTGCATCATCTGCGAATTGGTGGCGCAGATTGCTCAAAAAGAGGATTTTGTGATTTTTCTTTTGAACAAGGAAAGTTCATTCCTTGCTCTTTTCTCAGTGAACTTCCACCACTTGCTTGCACTTCTGTAGTAAATTGCAGCGCGACATGTTGAGAAATTGACATTTGCGGGCTGTCTAAAGCAGTCTTTGGCAGTATAGTTACTACTAACACGTTACCGGTAACTACGTAGTTACTTTTTTCAGTAACTTGTAACTGTAACTCGTTTCTGCTTAGTGAAAAGAGCTTGTAACTGTAACACAGTTACTATTTTTCGAAAGTAACTGTCAAAAGTAACGTCGTAACAATTGCTTCTCCGATCTATGTGCAAAAGTATTGCAAACACGACCACCAAATCGTCTCGCAACTCGTGAGAGGGTCCCAAGCCTTGGTATGAGAAGAGCACAGCAAAATCTGCTGCAGAAAACGTCTTGAGCGGAAGGGGAACAAATAAAAATATAAAGAAACTGGGAGGATAGAGACGTTTGTTTCCGTGCCAGCCGTGTATGATACATCGGCCACAGCGCAAGCAGATGTAACAACGCGCGGCAGCTCTATACCGTTTTTCTTTTCTTCGTCGGGCGGAGGGAGCGAGTGCTTTTTGCAGAGGACATTTTATGGTGATTGTCGCCCCAAACGCCCGCAGGCTTACGGAACAACCGATTTTCCAAACCTCGTCTTCTTGCCGCCAAGCGAACGTTTCCTTCCCTTCTAATTTGAATCGTTTAACTCCCAGATGCACTCTTGCGTGTTCTCGACTTCAGGCCCATTTTCCCTCCCTTCCCCTGTTTTACAACCCAATTACCGGCCTTGCCTCCCGCCACCCACTTCTTGTCCCTTCTCGGGTCCCGTCACATGCGAAAGAGTCTTCGCTCGAAATGTCTGTGTCGTTCTGCTTTTTTGTGTGTTTTCTTGAAATTGAAAGACCGCCCTTAGCGGGGACCAGGGGCACTTGGCATCATTTGATTTATAGATATTCACGTTGTGGGCTTTCCGGGTGGTCTCCTCTATTTCGGGTGGTGAGATGGAGGAGCACAAGCGTGTTTCGATTTGGTTAGGAAGTGCCGGAGAAAAGATCGCAACAGCCGTTTGGAGTTCCACACGCAGTGGTCGTTTCTACCTCGATCAGTGCTTATTTAGACGGAGGAATGTTGCCGCAACGTTGCTGTCCAAGTTTTTAAGGGAAGCTGCGTGTTTCATGAAAGATTGTGCTTACGCAGTAAAAAACGATTCGACCGACGGGTGGATTGGAGTGGCATAAGAAAACATCTACAAAGCTGATTGCAAGGTATTACATGTTGATACTGAATTCGGATTTGCACGATTTTTGTTGCTTCCGTCCGATTTCGCCTCATCAAAGAAATCCAAAATTAGAATTGATCGATTGTAAACTGGCACCATGATTGAATGTGCACGAGATCTGGACGCGTGCTGTTGTGTTCGTGTAACCTTATGGTGGTCGCGCTTATTATAGAGTTCTTCATATACCAGGTATCTCCTATGTTAAAATTTTGAAAAACCAAAGTCGCCTGTAATTTTGCCGAAGAAGCGACTCGAAATTCTTTATCATGTAGTGAATTTACTCGGATACTGCCTTAAATTATGATCATGTTCAAGGAGATATTCATGGTAAAAATTGAAATAGGAAGAACCAACTATGTTAATATTGATTAATTAAGAAAATCTTAGTTTCTCAAATTAATCACATTCACTACCGTGAACAACACAATGTCTTATAAGAAATCAATGCTAATTGAAAGGCATATTAAGGAAGATTCTTTTTCAATGTTTTCTATTTTTTTTTTGTAAAGTAACGACGAAGTAACGGCGTTACTTAAGCGAAATAACTGTAACTGTAACACTTGCATTTTAGCAATAACGTGCCCATGACTGGTCTAAAGTGCCTTTGAAGCACACGCTCCGCTTCAGTGGGAATTTGCGTACGGTGTAAAAGTTAAAGGTGAATACTACACAACGGAGGGATAAATAAGTGAACAAGAAATGCTTTTCGTAAATGTCTGGTCATATATTGTGATGTGTAAATCTGTGGTGTATTTGTTTGTGACAAGACGAAAGCGCGAGTTGATGACTGTTTGGTGATGTTTATCAATGAACTATTTAATCAATTATGTGATTCTTTACGATTAGGATTATTGATTAATTAATTCTGATGATTATTTATGATTTTGATTAACAATTAATTATTATATGATAATTATTTAAACAGCAATTTTACTTTGCGCCACTATTATGCTTTGTTAATGTTTATTGCGCGTGAATGAATTATCACGTGGCGGTTTGTTTTTGTCTACGCTAGCAAACCCCAGACTTAAATGAGTTATGTTGACCTGTGTATGATTCAGCGCAAAATGAGTATTTGAGACCGCAAACGTATTTTTGGTGGGAACATAACCCCGTATACAAATTGCGTTTCAGCTGTGTTAGCAAATGCTACCTGTTTCCGCATTCCGCCGTATACATGCGTAAGCGTTTGTAATTTTTCATTTTTTTTGTGTTCATATGAAAGTTTAGTTATGTTTTATGACCCATCTATAAGACGTGAATGCACTGCCGGGTCCGCATACTAGCGTACCACTTCCTATTCGCATTTTGTGTAATAATAATAATAAAATAATAATAATAATATAATAATAATAATAATATAATAATAATAATAAAAATTATAATAATATATAATATAATAATAATAATGTTTATTGCGTATTCAAGAACAGCCAGTAGCCTTTTTGTTGAAACACAAAGAAAACACTGAGCCAAAAAATAAACAAGAGAGGGAAATCGAGGCGTAAAGAGGCATACAAACGGCACGAAGGCAATAAGACAAAACATGTGAAGACAAGTATTAATGCAGATAAAAGCAGATCCTATCAGTCCACAAAAGTACATCTACCAATTCGCTCCAGGAACACCGTGGCGAAAAATAAAATTAAGAGCACCATCAAATGCATTACAATAGCCACAATGACGCGCGAAAACCTGAAATGCTGTCGTTGAATATGTCTTGTTTTTCGGCGAAGTCATTGTATTTTAGTTGCATGCGGATGACAGGGTTCAACATATTTACCGCAGGGGGAAAAATGCGCTACAGACACACGCAACAAAATAGAGGATAAAATCTCAGGAGAATCAATCTTGCCGTGTAAACATTTGAAGAGGAATGAAATGTCAGCAGAGATCCTGCGGTGATACACAGTTTCGATGTTGTAGTAGCTGCAGACACTGGAATAACTATATGGGTCGTTTTGCAAGTAGCGGTAATTAAGAATGTAGGCGAATTTCTCTTGAAGGCGGTCAAGTAAAGCTTCATTTGATCTCGCCAACCCGTTCCAGACTACAGATGCACATTCCAAGCGGGATCGGCGAAGACTTTTAAGAAGTGTGAAAAATACAAAAGGCTGCAAGAATTCACTCGTCATATGGCTGATCACTCCTAGCGTTCTCATAGCAGTAACAAATGTTTCTACATGAGAGCGAAACTTTAGATTTGAGTCGAAGTAAACACCGAGATCTCGAATGGTTTCAGTCCACGCAATTCTCTCGGACTCATTTTCGTGGGGGAACATAATTTGTCCCGTTTTGCGATTGTAGGTGACAACTTTTGTTTTTGTTCTATTGAGCACAAACTTGTTGACCGAGCAGCAGTTTTCCAATTCTGTCTATATCTCCTGCAACTCGTGGCAGCTCCTCCTCTACTGGATTTCTCGAAATATCTTCATGTCATCCACAAACTGAAGATTGGATGAGTAGGATAGGCATGACTGTACATCATTGACAAACAATGGGAACAATAGGGGTCCCAGAACCGAGCCCTGGCGGCCTCTTAGGTAACAAGAAAACCGAGCAAGCATTGATCCTCTCACTCCCATTCGCTGTAGTTTCTTCAAGAGAAGATTACAGTCTACTAAATCGAATGCCTTGCTCAGGTCAAAATAGATTACATCCAGCTGACTACGACTACTCACAATGGGCACAGCGATATTCATAAGACACGTTAAATGAGTTATTGTGGAGCGACCCGGCATATAGCCGTGCTGACAAGCGATAATGATGTTTCTAAAAACGTAAGACATATATATAAGTGCACCACAGTCTCAAAAGCCTTCGGAAACACACAAAGTAACGACACAGGTCGGTAGTTCGAGGCCTCTGACTTTTTCCAGATTTATAAACAGGTACAATATAGATGTTTCCATAACTCTGGAAACACACCAGATTTTACTGACGTATTAAAGACAGTTGCAGGGTAAGTGCGAACAGCTCCGCGTAGGCCCTAACAGTGGGACCAGGATATTGTCAGGACCCACCGACATTGAATTGCTGAGCTTTTTATGGCAACCAGGACATCTGACACCGTAATAACATCCCAGAAAAGACATCGAGGAAGGTATCCCCTTCATCGGACAATCCCGCTTAGTGTAGCATTTGTAAACATATAAAATGAGCTGCAAACGTGTTTCGATATTCGCTGGAGCAGTAGAAATTGCTCGCTTTAAATTAAGTTATTCTGGACTTTTATTTTTGTCCATACCTGCCATTTACATAGCGCCAACTTCCTTCGGATTCCGCCAGAGACTAGCCACCACATTGTCCGTGTGCCTGCGCCGATCCACCTTGAGCAGAGCCTCGATGTGTTTCCTTAATCGACTAAACTCCTCGTACCACGAAAACATCCCTTTTTTAGCATACTTCTGTGAGCGTAATTCTTCCTTTTTAGGCTTTTCACCAGCTCGCAGAAAACCACGGGGGATACTTTTGTTGGGAGAACTTTTTTAGGTATATACTTTGCCATGTCATCTTTAACCACACCATTATTGCGCGTACCTGATCATTACACATCATCAATCAATCAATCAATAATAATAATAGACTTTTATTCATGTGAATAATATACATATACGGGTTGCCTAGCTAAGGGAGGCTTGTGTGGCATGATCTGGCAGTACAGCTCATTCCTTGCAGAAATTGCAGGTCACAACATTTGAGGTACGTGAATAAATAAATAAACAACTCACTAAATGTCAGCTGTAGATCTATCACTTGGTGGTATCATGAGATAACGTTTTCAGACTCTTTTTGAGCCATGGTTAGAGCTGGTTAAAAATAAGTTATCTGGCAGTTAATTAAAGGTATTAGGTGCGTAAATTGACCTAATGCTTTTCCCATAATGAGTATACATACGAGGAATTTCATAGCGAGTAGTGTTCCTAAATGTACGTGGGGCCACCCTCATTTTTAAAATCACATCACCAAAAGTGACGAAACCTGGTAGATAAACCTGCTCATTCTTTTGAACTTTATTCGTATTTATTTTTATATCTATCCTTATTTGTATCTTTAGCCGATTCCTTATCTTTATCCGTATATATATCCTTATCCTCATTTATTTTTCTTATCTTTATTCTTAACCTTAAATTGGTGCGTATAATTGTTGCTGTTGTTGCTTCCTAACTCTTTTGCCTGTACCCAAGAGGGGATCGGTCAACGATCTGAATGATTAGATCATATGTTTTTTGTTGTTAATTCTGAATATCCAATTATAGGCGATCACTGAATTCGGAAAGATTTCCCGAGGTAATCGTCCAGATAATGTAATATATTTGCGCGCAACGTCGCGTATCACGTTGTGAGCATAGCCCACACTACCGAAAAGAAACAGTATGTACTGGATTATGCAACAGGAAAATCTAACTGGATTTCTTGCTAGAAACCTGAAATCAAGTGTGCAGACCATCGTCTGCAACCTGGATTTCAAGTTTCCATCAAAAAAAAAAAAAGAGTTAGATTTTTCTGTTCTATAATACAGTTTTTACTGTTTTTTTCGGCAGGGGTGCACTGCAACCGTCCCAAAATAAATAGGTCGGCAGCAGTATGGTACACATCTCGACACTGTTAGCGCGAACACGACATCGGCGCATTTTCGCATTTTACTTCTAAATAGTATTAGCGAGCATGAATTGTATCGCTTATATTATAGAACTAAATGAGCCGTTCCGTAGTCATAATCACATGGACGACATCCCTTGGTTTCAAAGAGAAAACTGAGAAAACCGGCGATCGCTTGTTCGCGCTAACAGTGTCGCGCTCTGTACCTGGAAGGCGTTTCCGACCCGTGCGTTTACCGTTTCCTAAAAAGTGTGGTCCCTCGATTTCCGCCTGATTACGTCACAGATGTGTCAGGCCGTCGCCCACCGCGATCCTGGCGGTGTCATAGCAGAGGCGGTGGATACGACAGGTGCCTGTTCTGTTGCTGGTCGCTCTCCAGCAATGGGTAGTTCACGGAATGCTCAAGCAGCCAGGAGCTGGACGCCGGGACGACATCGACGCTCGCGTTCGCTCGTGGTTGTTTCGGTACTTTTGCGGTCAACCGCCAGGATCGCGACATCCGACAGAATGACACTACGGCTTTTGTGACGTCATTGTTGCCCCTTCGAAAGCACTTTTGATGCATGGGTGGGATAGGACGCTCAGCACAGCAGTCGTAGAAACGTTCCGGGCACCGTTCGCAGTCACTAGTAAGAAGAACACCGATCTATAAAACAGCTCCAGCAGGACTTTCTAAAGGCCTGCTGTAAAAGGTGTGTAGTTTCATCTCTTTCATTTTTATATTCCCCCTAAGTCCATTGAGGTCTCCGTTGGTAAAGACGTGCTCCACTTCATGCTTTATTTTTCTTTTGCTTTTTAGCATAATCAACATGAAAAGACCTTTCTTTGTAAGGGTTTCTTTGCAAGACATCTTCGCATATCTATTTCTTTACAGACACAGCCCGCAAAGGTTTGAAGGGAAACTGAAAAGTCCTTGATTCAAAAGCAGTAAAAGTTCTAATGTAGTTCCTTAAAAATATGCCTCTTAAGCGTTCCGATCGCCAAATAATACTTTGACGCTGCCTTGTCCGTTGCGGTGCGCCGAGCGCAGGAGAGCGCGAGAGTGCAGAAAACTAGCAGAAGTGAGGTCATCGGCTGGGGCAGATGGCCCTTGCTCGCCATTCAGCTGACTCGGAGATGCCGACGATGGCTTAATGACGCTTTGGACAAAGAACATGCGACATAGAGTCTCGCCGCATGCCCTTGCACGTATTTTTACAAAATGGCTGCGGTTTACCCTTCCCCTACCCAAGTGCAATAACTGATTCACGAGACAAACTATAGAAGTCCGCTCCTAACTCATATTGTATGAGTATAGTGATTCAGCTTCCCTTTAACAGTAAAGAAAACAATATCCCCATATTAGATCCGGCGGTTTCGTTTTTTCGCAAGAAAATCCGCTGTTGAGAAACTGGCCTCTAAGATTTCCCCTGACGCGACGAAGGAGCGCATGCCATGATCAGATGTTTTATTGAGAAGCATCCAACGCAAATGAACTAAAAATAATATATATATATATATATATATAATATATATATATATATATAATATATATAATATTATATATATATATATATGGGTAGTTCATCTCAAATCGGCGGGCAGGCTAAAAGGGTCTAATTTTTAATTTTCACGAAAAAAATCTATGTTTTGGGCGCATTTCTCAAATGAGGAGGGCGCAAACCGCATTTTCCCAGATTTTTTGTTCTCGAGTTACGAAGCGTAGAAGCCGCAGTGGCAGAAACTAGTGTTTTTGCCTGCCGTCGCAGGTCGCGTGTTTGACACCCTCTGTTGGCGCTAGTGTTATTTTTCTACCCCTTTTAACTTTTTTACCTCAATTAATAGGTACTATAAAAATACCTTGACGTATTCAAATACTTTTATAAATTTAATTGTTTTCTAGAAAAAATTTCAAACTCGTCACTCCGGTCGCTTTTGGTCAAATTTGACAGGTCATTACTTTGTCTCTACTTGAGGTAAATTTTTTTCTTTGGCTCTACAGAAAGCCCAAAGCAAGCCATTATAGATATAATAATATTTATGATCTGTTGAGTAGCCGCTCCGCTACCTTCACGTAAACCTTGTAAGAAATAACAAATGTTTAAAGTTTGAGGTCGATTTTCTCAAAAACCCCATTTTTGTAAATTTTTATTTTTAAATTCGTTTAGATATATTAGTCGACTACAAGAAAAAACAATCTATAAATGTAATATTTTGGTTGTATGTCTTCTATTTGAGCCGCAATCACGTGAAATGTGTGAACATTGTTATTTTGCAAAACGTTACGTGAAGGTAGCGGAGCGGCTACTCAGCAGATCATAATGATATACTATATCTATACTAGGCATGATTAGGGCTTTCTATAGAGCTAATGAAATAAATTGTACCTTAAGTACAGACAAAGTAATGACCTGTCAAATTGACCAAACATCGACCTGAGTGACGAGTTTGACATTTGTTTTAGAAAACAATCAAATATTAGAAATATATTAATACGTCAAGGTATCTTTATAGTACTATTAAATGAGGGGAAAAGTTAAAAGGGTGTAGAAAAAAACACTAGCGCCAGCAGAGGGTGTCAAACACGCGACCTGCGACGGCAGGCAAAAACACTAGTTTCTGCCACTGCGGCTTCTACGCTTCGTAACTCGAGAACTAAAAATCTGGGAACATGCGGTTGCGCCCTCCTTCATTTGAGAATGCCCCCAAAACATATATTTTTTTTTCGTGAAAATTAAAAATTATACCCTTTTAGCCTTTTCGATTTGAGTTCAAACCTACCATATCGGGCAAGCTGAAAGAGTCTAATTTTTAATTTTCACGAAAAAAATATATGTTTTGGGGGCATCTCTTAAATGAAGGCGGGCGCAAACCGCATGTCCCCAGACTTTTTGTTCTCGAGTTACGATGCATAGAAGCCGCAGTGGCAGAAACTAGTGTTTTTGCCTGCCGTCGCAGGTCGCGTGTTTGACACCCTCTGCTGGCGCTAGTGTTTTCCCTACACCTTTTTAACTTTTCCTCCTAATTTAATAGGTACATATAAAGATACCTTGGCGTATTCAAATATTTATAATAATTTGATTGTGCTCTAAAAAAATGTCAAACTCGTCACTCAGGTGATTTTTGGTCAAATTTGACAGGTCATTACCTTGTCTGTACTTAAGGTACATTTTATTTCTTTAGCTCTATAGAATCCCCAAGCATGCCTAGTATAGATATAGTAATATCATTATGATCTGCTGAGTAGCCGCTCCGCTACCTTCACGTAAATGTTGTGAAAAATAACAAATGTTCACACATTTCACGTGATTGCGGCTCAAATAGAAGACATACAAAAAAATATTACATTTCTAGATTGTTTTTTTCTGTAGTCGACTAATATATCTAAAAGAATTTAAAAATAAAAATTTACAAAAATGGGGTTTTTGAGAAAATCGACCTCAAACTTTAAACATTTGTTATTTTGCAAAACTTGTACGTGAAGGTAGCGGAGCGGCTACTCAGCAGATCATAATGATATTACTATATCTATACTAGGCATGATTAGGGCTTTCTATAGAGCTAATGAATAAATTGTACCTTAAGTACAGACAAAGTAATGACCTGTCGAAATTGACCAAACATCGACCTGAGTGACGAGTTTGACATTTGTTTTAGAAAACAATCAAATTATTAGAAATATATTAATACGTCAAGGTATCTTTATAGTACCTATTAAATGAGGGGAAAAGTTAAAAGGGTGTAGAAAAAAACACTAGCGCCAGCAGAGGGTGTCAAACACGCGACCTGCGACGGCAGGCAAAAACACTAGTTTCTGCCACTGCGGCTTCTACGCTTCGTAACTCGAGAACTAAAAATCTGGGCAACATGCGGTTTGCGCCCTCCTTCATTTGAGAAATGCCCCCAAAACATATATTTTTTTTTTCGTGAAAATTAAAAATTATACCCTTTTAGCCTTTTCGATTTGAGTTCAAACCTACCATATCGGGCAAGCTGAAAGAGTCTAATTTTTAATTTTCACGAAAAAAATATATGTTTTGGGGGCATCTCTTAAATGAAGGCGGGCGCAAACCGCATGTTCCCCAGACTTTTTGTTCTCGAGTTACGATGCATAGAAGCCGCAGTGGCAGAAACTAGTGTTTTTGCCTGCCGTCGCAGGTCGCGTGTTTGACACCCTCTGCTGGCGCTAGTGTTTTCCCTACACCTTTTTAACGTTTCCTCCTAATTTAATAGGTACAATAAGATACCTTGGCGTATTCAAATATTTATAATAATTTGATTGTGCTCTAAAAAAATGTCAAACTTGTCACTCAGGTGATTTTTGGTCAAATTTGACAGGTCATTACCTTGTCTGTACTTAGGGTACATTTTATTTCTTTAGCTCTATAGAAATCCCAAGCATGCCTAGTATAGATATACTAATATCATTATGATCTGCTGAGTAGCCGCTCCGCTACCTTCACGTAAATGTTGTGAAAAATAACAAATGTTCACACATTTCACGTGATTGCGGCTCAAATAGAAGACATACAAAAAAATATTACATTTCTAGATTGTTTTTTTCTGTAGTCGACTAATATATCTAAAAGAATTTAAAAATAAAAATTTACAAAAATGGGGTTTTTGAGAAAATCGACCTCAAACTTTAAACATTTGTTATTTCTTACAAGGTTTACGTGAAGGTAGCGGAGCGGCTACTCACAGATCATAATGATATTATTATATCTATAATGGGCTTGCTTTGGGCTTTCTGTAGCCAAAAAAAAAAAATTGCCTCAAGTAGAGACAAAGTAATGACCTGTCAAATTTGACCAAAACGACCGGAGTGACGAGTTTGACATTTTTTCTAGAAAACAATTAAATTTATAAAAGTATTTGAATACGTCCAGGTATCTTTATAGTACCATTAATTGAGGTAAAAAAGTTAAAGGGTTTAGAAAAAACACTAGCGCCAGCAGAGGGTGTCAAAAACGCGACCTGCGACGGCAGGCAAAAACACTAGTTTCTGCCACTGCGGCTTCTACGCTTCGTAACTCAAGAACAAAAAATCTGGGGAACATGCGGTTTGCGCCCTCCTTCATTTAGAATGCCCCCAAAACATATATTTTTTTCGTGAAAATTAAAATTAGGCCCTTTTAGCCTGCCGATTTGAGATGAAACCACCCATATATATATAAAATAAAAATTCCAAAGCTCAGCAGCGTTTAGTCGCACAAATACTCTATATACTCCCGGATTCTCTGATGTCACGGTCCTACCGGCTGAGGCCCTGTAGATTTATTGATACTGGAATTGTTGTTATTATTATCCCTCTGAGCATAGACTCTAAAATGAAGCAATGTTTTGTCAGTGTCTTAGAAAATAATATAAAGCTTCACGCATGGAAATCTTTTTTAGGGGTAAAAATGCTTGTGAATGCTTGGTGTATGGCTGTGGAGCTTCAGCGCATTTTTAATGGTACCTTTTCAAATCAATTCATTTATGTTTTCGAAATAAACTAATAAATATTGTAACTCTTTGTTATAAACTATTATTAGTGATTGCTGAATATTTCAAAATGCAATGTTTTTAATATTTTATTCATAAAAATTTATTTTATCATTCTACCTTAAGTATATAATTCTAGATGCAAGGAATACATTGGCTAATTAAAAGCATAGTCATTTAAAGTAAGATATGAAAATAAATCTGAACTTGGAAGTAGTAACAATAATCCTGATGTGTTTCATAGGCGACGTTCGGGGTGTCCGATTTTCGCAAACGTTGACTCGCTATAATTATAGGAAGAAAAACGAATTTTACACCTTTGTACCTTGCATCGGAAAAAAAAAATAAATGATACATCCGAAAAAATATACGTTACTTTTGCCTTGAAACTACCGCATCTAGGCTAGTTTTTTTAACCCTTCGTAATTATCAAGATGTTGAAAACGTGGCATGCAAAACATCTAGCCCGTGTGTCAGCGATAGATAAATAAAAAAAACACTCTTGATCTGGAAAAAAGAAATTGAATGGGCGTATAAAGTACGCGAAGCTCAAAGTTCCTTGGCGCCCTCGTACGACCCTAATGTCAAAGAACTATGCAGGTCCGTGTGGGCATGACTCAAGCCTGCCGAGTTAAAAAAAAAAAATCTTTCCGCAGATGTTAGGTGAGCAAAAAAAGGAATATGTATCTATGTATATTCTTTTTGCGGGTTTGTATCGTGACAACACAAAATGCCGAGCACAGCTTTTTTTTCTTTATTTGAAGTTGAAAAGGGCGTCGTAGAAGATCAAATATGCACACAACAGAAAATGTAATTGTTGTTTGTATTTGTGTGAGTGTGCGTGCCCTACGTTTCGGGTTGAAAACATCGAAGAAATTGTTTTTGCGAGTTTAGTAGTTATTAGGTCGTGGTAGGTTTTGCCATGCACGTTGGTGACGTTATGCGTGCCATGGCAGCAGTCTTTTAGACGTTACTCGAAAAAAGTAATCAATTACGATTCCAATTATTTTAGTACTTCCAAAAGTAATGAGATTACTGCTGCGATTACTGCCTAATAAATGTATTCAACTAATTACGTAATTACCCCCAAAAGTAACGGATTACGAGTCATTTGATTACTTGGAATGAACACCGTGTGAGTCTGCATAGCAGACAAGACCTTCACTTATCTGGAGAGCAAGTCGTCTGCTTCTTTCGCACGAGTTGCTGTGACGTCAGAACGACGCCGAGTTCTGACTGGCTTTCATTGGAAGGATAGTGGGTAGACCTCAATGCTAGATGCCTCGAGGTCTACTCACTATTTTCTTCAATCAGCCAATAAGAGCTGGGCGTTCTGTCATCAACGCAATCCCTGTTCAAGAAGCAGACGAACTTGAGCCCCGCATATAGTCATTGACAGATTAATTTAACGCAGGACGCGGTTTATTATCTTCGTGATTCTTTTTTCGTAGTTTGTCCTTCGGCGTTTTCTTGGGAAATTCCACAATCTCGTTGGCATCGGAGTGATGAAGAGATGCAGAACTCTCCACGCACTGCTTTTCTTTAAGCTGCAAGTGAATGCACAAATACATTACGCTGTACTGTGGCGTGACTTTACTTTTACCCAATAGAGTATGCGGAACGCAAGTTCGCCTGCTTCTTGCACAGGGGTTGCGATGATGTCAGAACGCCGAGCTCATATTGGCTCATTGAAAAATTACAGGAAGATTCATTGGTGGATTCTTGAGGAATGCGTTAGCATGACCCTCAGGAACGCCACGCATGTCCCTTCTTCGGGAAACGCTAGCGCTGACCCCTTCGCTTTTTTCTTTTGGCTTTCTCTTTTGCTGCCTCTATTCTTTGCTGCCTCTTTTTAGCCTCGTTACGGGGTCAGTGTTAGCGTGTCCTAAAGGGTACGTGTGTGGCGTTTTCCAAGGATCATGCTAACCGATTCCCTAAGAATCCACCAATGGATCTTCCTGTAAACTTTCCGCCCCCTTTTCAGTCCTCACTGCCTGTCAGAGTACGCGAGGCCCTTGGATACGGTCATCCATATCACTCGTGGAAAGAACCACATCCATACCACTCGTGGACGCAACCGCATGCATATGTTTCGGCATCGTCATTCGCTGAGCTGCCTCTGTAAGTTGCGGTAAAAGCTCTTCGAGGGTTGTGCGGGAAAGATAATGCACAGGTTTCTTTTTAAACGCAATCGCCACCCGCCTAAAAAAAAAGAAAAAAAAAAACGCAGGGCGTGTTATACGTTTGCGTTTTTTGTCCCGTGATTTATCCTCCGGGGCTCTTGTGGCCGAGTGGGCTAGCGCACACCAGCTCGGAGCGCGTGGAGCGAAAGCTCGCGCTGCAGAACCCAGGGATCCTGGGTTCAATCCCCACCCCTGCCCGTTTCGATCTGGATGAGCATCGTACCGGCGTGCGGTCGTGTATCACTACTGCGTGGTGCACGTTAAAGACCCCAGGCTAGCGGTTGTACCGCACTGGCTAAATTGCTTATCTACAGTGGGTAACAATGTCGCCAGGTTCTGGCAGACTAAACTCCTGCTGTATAAACAACTAACGACTAATTTGTTTTTGTTTTGGATTCAACTAGTGGCTCTAGATTCAACCGGACAAGCTCCAACCAAGTTATTGCAGCCCACCATAGCCAAGTCTAGCCAAGTTCCCCCCATACCCACACCGTTGCCTACCCAGATAGCTGTGCTGCCGGAACTAGCCGGTATTTCTTTTTCTAAACCGCTAGACGGCGTCGTCGGCGCCGCAATTCTCAAGATGGCGGCACCGTTAAAGAAAAGGTCTATAGTTCGCGGTTAATCCCCCCCCCCTTTTTTTTTCCCCCCGAAGGGGGCTGTATTTGTTGGAGTTAGAGAGAAAGACAGACGAAAAGCGACTACGTCTGACGAATTCCAAAATCGAACTGATCCGACTCTTTTATTCCACGCGATCTTCTTCTTCTTTTCCCAGTGGCTATCCCCACATAGTCTTTCACACGAGGTTTCACCCTCCGCGACAACAAACTTTCCCAACCAGATAAACAAATAAAACCGAATTCTGATTGTATTTGAGTTTTAAAGTAGTATTTTGCTTTCATAAAGTAAAATTAAAAAGAAAACTGGATTCTCAAATATTCAATTTGTTGTTGGAGACTACTAAAATTCATTGTGCGCGTCCGCCGCTTGCTGCAAGCAACGTTGGACGTCTCAGCGGCAGAGAACTCTCGTGGACGACACATGTGAAATGAAACCTCGCGATCTCTGCCGCGGTGCCGCTAGCAGCAGCTATTTTCACTGCCGAACCGTTGGATGTGACACGCTCTCGCGGCGATGCGGGAGCGAGCGGCTTGTGCAAACTGCGTGCGTTGTTTAAAGATCAGTTGTGACGCAACGGCGTCGGCATCACAATATTGTATTGCCGCAAGACAACAACAAAACAGATCTGTTTCGACGAAAGAGCGCTGCTTCCTGTTATTCAGCGAATCGCAGCAGAAGAGAAGACGGAGAAAGTGATTACGTCATTCTTCATCTGCCTTCCGCGTAATAAAAGTTCCTTCAAAGGTCTCAGCTTGAGAAAAAGGAGAGGGGAGACGGAATCGTTAGTCGCAATGAAGGTGGTGTGCATAACCCTTTTGTTTGGTATTGCCGCTGGTAAGTAAGGCTCTTGACAGTTTACCATCCAACCTCAACTTTGTGAAGAACCTTTTCCGCATATAAGATACGATCGAAGCTTCGATACTTTTTTTTTCTTTTATAGACGTACTGCTATTTACAATCAACCGGGTTTAACCAACACCACCTAGATAAGCAGAAGGCCTTCTCCCGTCATCATGGTCAGATCGATCGAGGTCTGAGATTGGGCACGAGTGCTGCGTCAGTGTTCGGCCGCGGCTCGTGTCCATATCAGCGCCTCGAAGGTCGGACTCGGCCCCATTAGCCCAAACCGACTCTTAGGACCTTTCATGAAAGGAGAGGAGGCCATGCGGAGGCTTTCATTATTCTAGGTGTGTTGGTTTAACACCGACTTGTAAAGTCTGGAAGTATTGAAACGTTCCGCGCAGTCACATTGAGTGACCGGCTTTACTCGGTTCACCCCTAAGCTGAGTTTATTGACTGAGCTACTTGCATACCCACCGGATCAAACAGCCGCCTCCCTTTCATCGCCTAATTCGGCTCTCCACGCGTGGGTATGGGCGAGAGCGTGATGACGTGGCGAAAGAGAGGCGTATGACTGGTCTAACGAGGACGTAGCTTCCACTGCAATCTCAGCTTAGGAGTGAAAGGAGTATAGGCTGTTTCATTTTCCCCCTTTTTTTTTTCATAAGCCCTGCTTATTCTTAGCTGAAAATGGATTTCCTTTCATCTTTGTATTCGTTTCGGCCATATTGTGTTTTGACCAGGGACGCAGACTAAAAGTAATAAGGGTTCGGTTATGCTTACGGTTACCGCTATATTTATGAAATAGGCTTCGTTCCATTATTTCCTGTTTCAGTTTTTCTTCTTAATTTCGTTACCGATTAAGTGTTTTTCAAGACCGTCTGTTTCGGGGTTCACAAAAAAAAAGCTAAAGAATTGATGTCAAATTTCTCAAACGTTCAAGAAGCACGTGATACAACCAATAAACTTTTCATCGCGGAAAAAATATTTTAACATGCGAACGAGCCTAACAAAAATACGGGACCTCCTCTCCCAATCCGCATTCCTCCTCGCGACTTTTTTTTTTGTAACATAGGAGGCGAAGGCATTTTGTTTTTAAATTAAGAAATGACTCACCTTGCATGCGTGTAACGATAATTAATGACCATAATCAAAAACGTTTTTTATGGCTATTGCAAACACACTAAACCGCTGACTTCGGGACATAAAAACTCAGATCTCGGATTGGCCACTTCACATCTCGATTATAAGGGAGTTTTAGCACATCGTACACTGCGGAAAGCGGGCCCAGCGGGCCTCTGTTTAATTCATGTTTGGAGCGACGACACAAGCTCCCGCTAGCAAAGTGATACTCTAGCGTACAATCTACTAAACGTAGCTATTTTCTTGCCCATTTTATGTTTGCAAACAAAAACAAAAAACATGCGCTGTGGCCAGTGGAGTCACAAGGGGGGGGGGGGGGGGGGCGGACCGCCCCGGGTGCAGCGCTCGGGGTGTCGCGGCGGGCCACGAGAGCGGGGAAGGGGGGGAGGGGGGGGGGGGGGAGTCGCGGCGGGCCACGCGAGAGCGGGTGGGTGTTGTGGCGGGTTACCGCCCCGGTGCCGCTGACCCTCGTGACGCCACTGGCTGTGGCATATTTCGGCAGCATGAGAGCACAATATATACACCGTTTCAATGTTAAAAAAATAAGGTCCGGTATGTTTAAACAGCCTGATGAGAAATTTAGTCAGTCCAGTACAACCGCTAGCCTGGGGTCTTTAACGTGCATCACGCAGTAGTGATACACGACCACACGCCGGTACGATGCTCATCCAGATCGAAACTGGCAGTTTAAAAGCCATGTTTTCAAACTATACATTGCTGTAATTGACAATTAACTATAAATAGACAGAGAAAGAAGTACTGTGGTGGGCAATTTAGATAAAAAAAGGGGGGGGGGGGGGAGCGCTCTAAATTCGTTTCTTTTTTAAAAATAAATATTAATGAATCAGTGTTGCTCTCCTTAACATAAAACCAATATTTATGAACCTTTATTGTTCACAACGCGACAATGTTAGCGCGAACACGTCTTTGGTGCTTTTATGCAGTCAACTCGAAAACAGTATTGACGGGCACTAAGTTTACTACTTAGGTTGCTTCCATAAAATAGCACTTTCTTCTACGCTAGTAGTACTAACGAAAGCTTCTCAAGTAAAAAAAAAAGAAAAAAAAGCGATTGTTTTCTTGTGTTTGTAGTGTGGCCCTGTATACATCAGCACGACTGCAACACCTACCATCACTTAAATATTGACCTAGTGCTACACAAAGGAACCTCATGTTTGTTTGTTTTTTACTATTAATTCCTATAAATTTTAGCCTAGTACTCACGGAGCTAATAAAACTAAATACTAATAAAAGCACATGCTCAGTAATGTTTTTTCCACGGGTTCTTTAAGAGTATTTGGCGTATATTCGGCGTGTCTTAAATATCAACAACCTGTGAAAAAAAAATGTTGAATTGGATAAGCATTGGCAACTGGCAACTGCATTGCATGTTTTTGCTTTAAATAGTGAGCTCACATTTAACTAACATGTTTCGTTATTCGCTGGCGTAATGGCACAGTGCTGTATAGAGACACGTTCTTCGTACTTTTCATTACAATTGCGTTTTAAGAAGAAATTCAAGAAAGTGACTTCATACCGTACCGTCCACAATTTTCTATGAAAAGGTTAAACATATTGAAGTTTCATTCTTGTTTGTGTTCTTCAGCAGGTGCTGATACAAATCAGGACAAGACGGCCGGGAGTCCGAGTGAGTTATTGTTGTCATTGTAGAAAAACTAATACTACGACAATTATGACGATCTCTCAATACAATTCTTAGGAAAAGTATTTGCTGCACAATGTTCCTTTTATAGACTGCCATGATGTCGGATAAATATGTTCGCGAGCTACGTCTTGCACGTTGTTAAAATTGACGACATAGCCAAAGGCGGCTTACAAAAACGGGAATTGTGCGTGTGTGTGGGAAGAGAGGAGGGGGGGGGGCGATTGTTATCACATACTGAGGCCGTTGAATTTGGAAGATTTAGAAATTGAATTTTCACGATTTTCTGTAACCTAATCTATTCTATATAATGAATAGAATGACGCATCTGTCTATTAATAAATGTTATAATTAGAGTGTATGGTTTTAGGCGCTAATTGAGGACTTAATTTGGCGTCAAAGCATCGTCGTTACTCCTTCGAAATAAAATCGCCGTCTCTTAGTATTTACTTGACATAAGGCACGTAAATGTGATTATATATTCAGAATCTCTCAAGTTGACTTCAGCACTGAAAAAGGCTCAGTCAAGACAGAGAGCTGCTTTGCATAATGCTTGTGGGCACGATCACAGGCGCGTGGAAATCACTTTTGAGAACTACGTGCCCATGCCCGTGTTCCTGTCAGCACTGTACCTAACTTGTGAGCTAGAGTATTATGATGAGCAAAGAGGATGCACACAAAAAAGTGCAGCGGAAAAAATACAAAAATAACTATTAAATTCCTTCACCTTTTTTGGTCGCCTACCTCTAAAGCTCAGCCGTGCAACGACTGGTGTTCACATTTCTATTATATCTAGATAGGGCTTGCAAAATGGTGAGAATGAAATGGCTGCTTTTATACGCGTGCTTTTTTTTTCTGGATTATTCTAACCCAGAGGACGCGATAACTGTCAAGAATAAACTGGAGCTTCCCAAAAGGGCAGCGCAGTGACCTAGCAACGAGAGGAAGGGGGGGGGGGGGGGGCGGGGGCGTGAGGCCCTGGGCCCCGCGTACTGGGAGTCCCAGTAACGGGGGGGGGGGGAGGGGGGGGGGCGGGCGCTAGGACAGACATAAGGGCCCCAGTTGACGGATCTACGCCACTGGGGCAGCGTGGGCCGACGAGGTTTGAACATTATCCGACGAGAAACTGAGGGAGAGAAGGAGACGAGAGAGCGCGGGGACGTTAAAACGCCGAGTTCCGATGGAGTTAGTGCCTAGAGCTAAAGCTAGCTTCCTTTGTATCCACTGCACTCGTCGAAGGCACTCGAATGCGATAGGCGCACGCCGGCATTCCGTGTTCTTACGAGTTCGACGAGTGCACTGAAGACAAAGTCTGTTTTTGTCTACATTGCCCTTGTCGAACACATTCGAATGTGAAAGCAAATACCAGACGCCAGCGTTCTGTGTTCTAACGCATTTGACCAGTGCGGTGAAGACAAAGGCTTTAGGTCTATCCATTCACTGATCATTCCAAGGCGCTGAGAAAGTGAGGGAGGGGAGGGGGCGAGAGCGCACGGGGACTTCAGAACGCCGAGCTCTGATTCAAATGAGTAAGTAGACCAAGAGGTAGACCTAAAGCTAGCAGTTTTTGTCTCCACTGCACTGGTCGAATGCGTTCGAATGCGAAAGCCAAACGCCGGATGCCGGCGTTCCGCTTTCTAGCTTCTTCGACGAGTGCAGTGGAGACAAAGGCTGCTATATTTAGGTCTACCAACGAAGTAAATAATTGGGGTTGTGTGGATATTTATACAGCGTGTAGTTGGTCAGCCATTTCAAAGTTGCGACGAGTCACTCGCTGTAGATGAGCAATTTGTCCAGTGCCGTACAACCGCTAGCCTGGGTTCTTTAACGTGCACCACGCAGTAGTGTACACGACCGCACGCCGGTACGATGCTCATCCAGATCGAAACGGGCAGGGGTGGGGATTGAACCCAGGATCCCTGGGTTCTGCAGCGCGAGCTCTCGCTCCACGTGCTCCGAGCTGGTGTGCGCCAGACCACTCGGCCACCGATCTTTTTTTTTTTTTTTTTTTTTTTTGCCGGTTTGGACATGTGCAATACAAAAGGATCACACTGTTAAATTCACTTCATGAAGATCACTTATGCGCGGTGGAAAAATTTAAAATTCTTTCAAGGTCTCAAGTACGTCTAGAATTGACACCCAATCAGGCGCACAAACCAAAGTGGCGTATACAGATTTTAGTCTGCAGATAGATTCTATAAATACATGCGTACTGGTCGGGCATCAACGTCGGCATGCCTCACTGCCATTCTACTTCTCCATATGGCATGCAGGCCCAGGAGCATAAGTAGATCGAGAGGGATCTCAACTCGTTTTTCCACAGAAAGAAACCTAATGCCGTTTGGGGTTAAAGGCGAGTATTTTTTAATAGTTCGCTGGAGGACGTCCCAGAAAAGGAAAGCGTCCCAGCAGTCGAGAAAAACGTGTTCGGCAGTTTCAGGCTTTTTGCACAAAAAACAATCAACGCCCCACGGTAAGTAATTTTTTTTCCCATCAAGCCAAGTTTTGACAGGGAGTGTATTGGTGTGTAACTGGAAAAAAAAAGTTTTAATAGAAGGGGCAATGGTCATCTTTTTAACTCTAGATAACACATTACGCTCTGGGCCTGCATGAAACATGGAACGATACAACGGTTCAGGAAAAACACTTTCAATAAGGTCACGAGTTAAACGCTTGCGTGTCACCGTCGACAAGTATTGAAGAGAAAAACGTACAGACAAAAAACGACACGCTTCAACCACTTCTCGAAGAAAACTGCTGAGTTTCCTCTGCTCGGGTCTACATGAAGAAACAACAAAGAAAGGGATTTCATCTGCAAGTGTCATTTGAATTACCGTCCGAAGAAAAGGGTTGGTTTGTTCTCTAAGAAACATAAAACGGGATACAGTCTGCCTAACAAACACGTGAGATAACGATAACCCTCCCTTACTAACGCGACGAAACAAATTGTCGCGACGCGTTCTCTCCCATCCCGATTTCCAGATGAAAACGGCAAAAACACGATGTAATTTCTGAATATTCACTCTAGCACACGCCAGCACTTGAAGCACATACCAAAATTTAGCGATTAGAAAAATATTACAAACGGTAGCTCGCGTAAAAATGGACATATCCCATCCTTTCCATTTGCCAGCTGCCTCGCGCGTTTTCTGCACTACTGATGCCCAGTATATGTTCGGTCTCTTATAATGTTGTAGAGGAACGCCCAAGTACTTTGGAGGTGTCGACGAAAAATTTATGTTTTCAAAAACGTCGGGCTTTGTGGCCCATGTTCCATGCCATAAGCCGCTGCACTTTTGCCATTGACAGCTGAACCCGTAAGCTCGCAGTAGGCCTTCACTTCACTGACTGCTGCTGTGATGCTATCTTTATCTTTACAAAAAATAGCGACATCATCGCATTGGACTGGAGTTTGACCTCTATATTTTGTAACGAAAACCCACTAATACTCGTATCATTATTATAGTTCGGCAAAAGGGCTCTAAATAAATACTAAATAACAAAGGTGATAGCGGGCAACCCTGTTTAACTGACGAGTCCACAAAAATTCTCGACGTTGCTTTCCCGTTAATTATTATCTGTGTTGTACATCCCGTATATGCCATTTGTACAAACTTTCTTATGACTTTTCCTACTCGTACATGATCTAAAACTTTATATAGGACGGTATGTTGCACTCGGTCAAACGCTTCTCCAGATCAATCTGGAGGATGACAACCTGATCAAGTTGAGCATCGCACAACTCTAATACACTTCTCGCAATGTGCACGTTCGTTAAAATGGATCTACCTCGGATACTACAGGTCTGGTGATCCCCTACTATGTCCCAAATAACATTCTGTAGTCGTCGGGCGAGAACTTTCATTAATACTTTATAGTCGACGTTGCCTAAAGCAATGGGTCTGTAGTTCTTAACATTTCTTAATTTGTGTGCATCATCCACTTTAGGAATAAGGACAGTATGGGTATTTAGAAAGGAAGGCGGTAACGTTTCTGCCTCATTCGACTCGGTTATTACGTCATGCAGACGAGCAGCAATATCGTGTTTAAATTTTTTGTAAAATGCCGCAGTTAATCCGTCAGGACCCGGAGCTTTTTTTGTTGCCAGTTCTTCAATCGCCTTCTCGATCCCTGCGACGCTTATCGGTTCTCCTAATTTTTCTGTTATCTCTTCTTCGAGATGAGGCATCACTACTAGGTATTTTTCAAATTGCGCGTCGCTGCCGTGCTTCTGTCGCTGGAAGAGATTACTATAGTATTCAATAAATGCTTTTTCTATAATCTCCGGTTGACTACTTGGTAAGCCTTCGTATTCTATTTCGGCTACGTTTTGTCCTTTACATGCTTAGCTTCGGCACTTAATGCCCGTTTGGTGGGCTGCTCCCCTAGAATGTATTTAGCGGCTTGGGCCCGCACGATGGCTCCTTTATACTTTTCCACCTCTAAGTCCGCAATTTTACTTTTTACTGTCTTCATCTGTTCTGAAAGCGTGCCTGGGTTTTCATTTTCGAGTCTGCATGTTCGGTGAAGGTCATCAAGGAGCAACGTTTCTTCGGTTTTTTTCCAGTAAGCAAGCGTGTTAGACCGTTCTATTGCACTAAATTTAACCTCGCGCTTAAACCATTCCCACTTTTCGCAGGCACTCGCCCCTACGTGGTGCATTTACTTAATAATTTATCGACTGTCTCAGTAAAAACTTCATCCTTAAGAAGGTTATTATTCATTTTCCACTGGTCCCAACG